>JBCFYV010011172.1:12243142-12445642 GCA_039000515.1 Timema cristinae | reverse complement strand
CAATGATCGTAGTTGTGAAAATATTATTGAGTATACAAATATTGTGACCCGCTTTGGTGGTCGAATAGTCTAAGGTACTACTATCGCGCTAAACTAGACTGTCTATGACGGGGATATAGATATTCGAATCTCGATCGGGTGTACTGAAGGTGGTTTAAAAAAAAAATCTTTTATACTCTCTCTCCATGAAAATGAGGGTACAGTTACTCTAAATAAAACATTCCTAATCCCTAAAACCACAATCGTATTTAGTACATAAGCGTATAACCCAAACAGGTAGTAAGACGTGATGCTAAAAATAGTATAGAAAATATTCTACTTCGAAAAATATTGAGATACTCTCTTTCTCTAGCGTTAAAGTCTCTACTTGACGAAATTCCCTTTTTTAATAGTTACCCCTGGTGTGAGGTGCTGGGAGAGAACCACGTTCATCCTGGCCACGTGGAAGGTTATCTCGAAAGGGGGGTTGGAGGGGGTGGAGCCCCCCTTAAGCTCGTGGCACAAGCTGTGAGAACCCAGCCAGAAGTCGTTGCCGAAGAAGAACTGAGAAGAGTAGCGTCCACTGGCGTCCGCCACTGAAATATTTGAAACAAAAATTAAAAGAGGGGATATGGGGTAGTTTTTGCAAATTAGCTTTATTTTCAGATTAAATTTAGTTCAAATTAAATATAGTTTTTCAATAAATTACATTGAATATAATATAAAAATAATTTTAAAATATTTGTTGTTGTTGTTGTTGATAATGATGTTTAAAAATATCATTTATTTATTCACAGTCAAATTTTCAAAGTAATGGATTTTTAGAAAATACAAATATATTTTCTACGTCCAAAATTAATAACATCTTTGTATACTATTGTTGTTAATTTTTAATTATTAATAATATCTATCAAAAATTACAGCTGTAAATCACGAACTTGACGCATGAACACATGCAAGTTGATCTAGTAAATATTCTAGTTGTCAGATAATGTTCTTTCTTTGCCAATTAGACTGTCCATATAATTTAAGTTTATCGTTGAATGTATGGATGATATTATTATAGGATTCCCGATATTTTAAAATAGTGTTTTAGGTCTCTAAGGAAAGGATTTGATCTGTATAATCGCACAAATATAACAAAACATTTGAAGTTGGCTTCTCTAGCGAAACCCTATGATATGTACACGCGAGAAAGTTGACTTAGGCTATATTTATATTGGGTGCATTGATTTGTTAAAAATAATAAGATGAAACAACTTGATTTTTTGTTAAAGCTTATTAAAATTAAATATTGTAATTTTTTTGTATCATCTTTCCATTGCGTGGAGCATTTTTCAAAATTAGTATTCTTAAGGGCCCCCTTTCAGCGTTCTCCTCTTCCAAAGTGAGAACAAATTTAAAACTATGGGCGTTTAAAATTTTCAGTTTCAAATCTGAATCTTTGTTTATTAGCTCATTTTATATTTTTAAATTTATTTGAGGTATTTAACGTACACTTTCTGCAACGACTGATTATTTCAATACACGAGAATTTCTATGAGCGAGAACCAAAGAACACCCTAATTTTGTTGGGAAAGGTATTTTCACATATCTTCCTGGGTTCACATCACAATCAGCATAGGGACCGACGGCTTTACTTCCCATTCCGAAGGAAGTTGTGCTACGTAATTTTATCACTTAAGAAAATTCTGTCTGCCCTGGTTGGATTTGAACCCACGATCATTGAGTCATGAGGCAAGCACTTTACTCCAAGACCACCAAGTTCGACTTTATTAAATCAAATCGATTCTTAATTAA
This sequence comes from Timema cristinae, assembly GCA_039000515.1. NCBI lineage: Eukaryota > Metazoa > Arthropoda > Insecta > Phasmatodea > Timematidae > Timema > Timema cristinae. Next base: position 12,443,863 of record JBCFYV010011172.1, on the reverse strand, counting down.
ATATAATTCATTGTATTTTTTTAAATTTACGATGTTAAACAGTCCGAGATTTTAGGGAGGGTGACAGTGTGACAGATTGTGGCATTACAAATAATTGTTTTCATTTGGCTATATAGATTGAAGTAAAAATACGTTATAGCTTACTATATTAATTTTTATTTATTTCTGACAAAAATATTACTTACTTACTGATGGAATGTGTGGTAAACAAATATTTCATATAGTTGTTTTCAATACATAAAAACATCCTTAAATCACAGCGAATCTAATGGATACATATGGAGTTATAGACTTAATTTATTGCCATGATAAGGTTTACTTATTCAAATAATATCTTTAACATTGAGCTTTAAAAAGTTTATTTTGAAAACAAATAATATCTACACGTTGAAAAGAAAAATTTTGTTTATTTTGGGGCCTCAAAATTTTACATTTCCGGGGCCTCGACAGCTCTAAATTTGGCATCGTAATGAAATGATTTATAACTAATATGAATATTACATAGGGATAAATAATATTTATTTGTTTTGGATTTTAGTCAAATAGAAAATATATCCTTAAAAACTGTGACCTATCAATGAATCTAGAACTCACTAGTTTCTTTGGTCAAAGTTATGTGAGTTAAATCCAATAAAACAAAATGTAGATTTGGTCACGTGACGTAACTGAAAGTCTGCAATGAAAATTGTTAACTATATTTTGATAACGAATTAGTCTTAATATCAATTGGAACATTAGATTATTGAAAAGTTTTGGCTTCTAGATTCGAATTATGAATAACATTCCATCGAATCCAAATCTCGGATATATTTGAATAGAAAATGTCAAATACAATTAGAATATTTCCAAATATATAATATTATTAAGATCCGGACACTCTCAAATTTACTACAGATATTTTGTTTATTCATATTTAAATTTAAAGTTCCAAAGTTTTGCACAGGAGTGAGTATATTTAATTTTTATGGCAAAATAATGATATATAAATAGGCCTATTCATAATTTCCGGTACTTATATTTACAGCAATGTGTTAATCATAAAACAATTAAATTTGTTGGATTAAAACTTGGATAATAATTAAGTTCGTATAGTACAATATAATGTTTCGATGTCATCCGCGAAATATTATTATTATTATTATTAGCACCGCGTCTTACTACCCATTCGGGTTATACGCACTTACACTAATAAGTAATGGTAGGGTGATTGTGAGATGAAATAGAGGACCTACAGCTTAACGTGGAATCTGAACCACGGTGGAGGCCTGGCATTCCACACATTCACAAGTTGTGATTAATACACGTCTTGTCAGAGGTGAAGGAAGGGTTTGGTAATCAGATAAATCTGTGCCGGGACCGAGGATTGAACCCCGGCCGCCAGCACAGAAGTCTGACACCTTACCCCTAGACCGCCAGGTCACCATCCACGAAATAAAAAAAATGTAAACAATAAGGTTAAAAATAGAACTAGTGCGCCAGTAGAATGGTCGATCAGAAATTCTTAAAATCTAGAAACCAAGCGGGCTTATAATGTTCCTGGTTGGAGTTGTACGACAGTAGGAGAACAAACAAGGGATGAGGAAAATACAAATGACAATACAATCTGTGTTGTATTAAATGACATAATTCTATCCCCAAAGATCCATTCTACTCTCCTATAAGAGATACCTTTCCTTTCCCAGAATTTTAGCTCTTAGTGATCAACAGAAAATGGAGTTTGGTACTTTTCACGAGGAAAAATGTCAACTTTTAAACTACGCTTACAAGTTTATATTTATGTATAGGTTCATAGAAAATATTTATGTGTTCATTCCAATAAACACTAAACTCTTGTAATGTAAAATGGTTTTGTCAATATTTAATGTAAGCGCAACATCTGATTGGCAATATCTCAGTTACCTACTCAGTCCTCCTTAATTTTAAACTCACATTAATACGTTTCTAGTCTGAACAAACTTACAGTTAACCGTAAGATTTCGAAAGATTTACCAACATAGTTGTGACATATTATGATATTTTATTGAACATTAACAACAGCAATAAAGAAATATCATGTTAGTTACGAAATGCAACAGTCCATTTAATATTAAGTCCAACTCGTAAAAAAAAAAAAATCTACAAAAGAACAGGTTTGCAATATACGTCAGCTACCAGTACTTGATATAATTATACCTTCTAGGTTTTATTACACAATGTTCTACTGGACATATATCGTAGCTGGTTTCTAATGAAGTTTTTCGTTTCGGACACGTGATACATGTCAGTCATTAGTAACACGAATCTTCTGATTATATAGGGCTTCAAAGAGTTGCAACTGTGTAAACTTTAAAAAAACTAAGCTAATTGAGTAACAACTTCTACACTTGTAACTTATAATAATTTCCTAATATAATAATGTGTCTAAAACTACATTTCACAATCTCCTTACGAAGAATCTTTTGGTTGAAACTATAAAAAAATTTACTTTCGCTCAAAGCCTCGGAGAGAAAGTATTGTGATCGTAAAAAAAAAATCGAACCCGAGACTTTGAAAAACAGAAACAAAAAAAAAGTTGTTTTCGCGATGCCATCTGTCTGTCTGTCCATCTGTTTGTACCTCGGGCTAGAGCCGAATCTAATTTACCGATTAGGCTAAAACTTGATATCAGGGGTTTTCATAATATCACCCTGAGGGTTTTTTGGAATTATATATCTAACCCTAAATTTGAGGGTTGTTTACTAAAGGTCAAAAAGATTTTTTAAAAATACATTCTCGGAATCTGCTCTAACGATTTGTAAATTGTATATTTAGACACTGTTTATAAACAAGATGGAAATTCTCATTTCTCATGAACTTGACTTCGAGGATATACTTTGGATGGTGGAAATTTTCTAATTTTCATCATTTCTCCGTAACTATTTGAGATACGAAACAAATTTTCATTGTAAAGTTGTAGTACTATTATATAGATAAAGATGTTTTATTTGAAATATATTTTTATACAACCAATAATTTCTGAGCTATAAGCTAATATATAACCTTTTTTAATCCAGGTTCTTTGAAAATGAATTTGATTTTTAAGCTCTTTAGTGGACAAAAATACTCGCATTTCTCTTTTCTCATGTTTCTCTAACAGTGTTCTTAGTTCATAATGCCATAGAATAAGTAACATTGTATATTATTTAATGTATGATCTTTGGTGAAGTGTTTCTACAACAATGTATAGACCTATTATTTCGTCTCACAAATCTTACTAGTTTTTAGTAAATGTACATTTTAAGATAAAAACTGGAGATAGTCTGTGCGGCTCACCGTAACATTATTGTAAACATTGATTGAAAGTCAACCCTTGTATAAATTGTTGTTATTAATTTCGTACAACTATAAAGTTAATTTAAGAGATTTATCAAAAGTTTCTTATAAAACTTTCTTAAGGATTGCTGTATAATGGGCTTTTTCATAACTAATTTAAAGAACAAAAAATTAATAAAACTATGTATGTTTTTTGGTTTGCGATTGTGGCAGCAAGAGATACAGTGCATGGAATATTATTTTCACATTTCTATGTACTTATAACTGGCCAACGAAAGTAATAACATTTAATAATTTTTTTTACAACTTTGCTAAAAAGTCATACAAAATATTAGTTTCAAAATAAAAATCTTTTATTTTGTAAACTCAAACGCATGGGTATGACGTCATCAATGCCCCCACCACCCACCAATCCGTTGCCACATCTTTATTTACAAAGAGAAGATAACAGAAATCGAGTCATATTTTGGTAGAGATAGTGCCAACATTTTCTGTTAGAGGGTGTCATGTGGTCAGCATAACGAGCCCTCCGGGAGTTGAGTTTTCTAAACCAAAACAGCTACTTTTCCATTAAAGTAGCTCCTTATTTGCCCTCGAGAGGCTGATTTAGACCCAGTTATTGATCAACTGTTTCACAGAAACATCTGAAAGCACCAGGGATCGAACCAGGAACCTCAGGGTATATAGCCAGTAACTCTGACCACCGGACAGCAGAGGTGGTCTTCATATATAAATAATGTAAAAAAGCTTTTTAAAAAATTAGAACAAAAGCAACTTGTTTGTTGGGAGAGTTTTGTATTCCGAAATGTGACAGTTGTTCAACATACGATCTTGCAAATCATATGGTTTGGCGTACGAATACGTGAAAGTAGACCTTGTACATTTTATGGCTATTCGTAAGGAAATCAGGGTTTACATTTTCCTACGCTTAAATCTCCATTCAGCCCTTATCGGGGGACACGCAGATCCAACGTCAAGCTCATCTTGTATGGTTTGCCTGTGACAAGAAGATCGGGGTTTGAAACTCAGACTGGTGCATTGAAGAATTTTTTTTTTATTTTCCCTCCACGATAATGCTGTTACATTTATTCTGATTTCTACCTTCCTCATTCCTACACCACTATCAAAGTAGGGCTCTGCGTGGAAAAATCCAGTTTTTTTTATATAAAAAAAGGTGTGTAGTTTTATGAAAGTTGTAAAATTGGTCACGCTAGGAAAGTAACATTGCAAGAAGTCTGACATGGTTTTACTATAAGCTCTATCTATAATTTATGTCACGGGCATTAGTAAAAGTAACAGTGGTATGTCATAATTAGTCCATTGACAGTACGCAATCTCATTCCTAAGAAACTTAATCCTAGGTTTAAAACTGTGATGTCCAACAACACATCTCATTCGGTATCACATCTTTCTACTGAATTAGATGGTCTCTGGTTTGACTTATGACGCAGACGTAAAATTGATATTCACCCTTCAAGTATAAGTTTAATAATTCTAATAATCATAATAATAATAGTGATAGTTAATAAACATAATTTTAACCAACAATTATAAAAATAGAAAAAGGGCGTGTAAGAAAAAAAACACTTTTGAAAACTAGATTTGTAATAATATTATTACTGTGCATAAAACAACAATTCAGTGTCCCAGTAAATGTAATAAAAATGTACCGTACATAGGTCTAAACTGTTGTAGTATTAATATAAAAATATGTAGTATAGTACAAATAATATTGTTCCTCATAGTAAACTTAGTAATCTAATTATCTAATTACTAGAGGATTTTATTTTTAAGCCACTTGATTTTCTGCACATTAGAGTTAAGTTGAAAGAGTTATTGGCTAGTTCATGTAGGATATAGGTCTAGGGAGGTATGTTAGTCATTCTTTACAACATCAAGGTATTGGTTTCAATATTTTTTATTATTTTACATGCAGGGGGGGGGGGAAGAGAGGGGAGTAGGATGGGGGCGACCATCCTCCCGGATCCGCCATTGTATCTATCCTTTCATGGTAGGTGAATTGATTGTCTGAACAGTGGGATGTTGTGTTTATTATATAATTTAGTTAATTTGTAAGTCATATTCTGATTAGGTTGAGCAAAATGTATTGAGTCATATACGAGACTATGGGTCTGTTGGAGGGGGAGGGGGGGGGGTGTTTTATATGGATAATATTTCTTTACAGAACCTACAAAAAAACACTTTAAGTTGATGTGGAGGAGTGCATTTTGTCAGTTGAGTATTTTTAAGACTAACTTAATTTACGCAACAAATTTAGAAAGTGGCATCTTAAAACTTTCAAAAATGTTCAATTGAAATGTAGGAGTATGTGACATACGTGTACTTCAAGTGACAAACGCACAGAAAAACAAACTAACGCAACAGAATAGACCGAGGGTGTTTATCCTAAATGGTTTGTCACTCTCCCTCAACGCGAATGCGGGTACATTTAATCTAAATTCTATCTTACTCATATCCACCCCATTAGCGTCAATGTTTGCGTGTAACACTGGCCAGGGTTCTTGCCGGAAGTACTTCCTTTCCTATCGGAAAAAACACCTTGATGAGGCGATTCCAGCCACGTTACACCATTCAGGTCCTCCCGAGTTATCTGAATCAAACGAAATAGACACCGGTATTGCGGCGAACGCTACTTAACCTACTTTCTCACGAGGATAAAAGAAATTGAATGCTTTTCCCTCTCCATTTGGTCATCACAGCTCGTTTCTTGCGCCATTAGCCATTGGACGTGAAGGTGTATTCACTGACATATGTAGATATGAGGTGTGGGTTTCCTTGTGTGTGGTCGAGACTGTGAGTGAGGGTGAGGGTGAGATGAGAGTAAGAGTGAGAGTAAGGTGAGAGTGAGAGTAAGGGGAGAGTGAGGTGAGATGAGGGTGAGAGTGAGGGTGATCGTGAGAGTGAGAGTAAGGTGAGTGTGAGAGTGAGCGTGAGAGTAAGGTGAAGTGAGAGTAAGATGAGGGTGAGTGTGAGAGTGAGAGTGAGTAAGAGTGAGGTGAGTTGAGAGTGAGAGTGAGAGTGAGAGTAAGGGTGAAAGTGAAGTGATAGTAAGGTGAGGTGAGAGTGAGAGTGGGGTGAGAGTGAAAGTAAGTGCGAGAGTGAGTGTGTGAAAGATTGAGAGCATGTGAAAGTGTGAAGGTGTTAGTGAGAGTGAGTGTGTGAGTGAGAGTGATAGACTAGGTGAGAGTGAGAGCGAGATGAGATATGTGTGTGAGTAAGAGAGTGAATAAGTGAGAGTGAGGGCAAGAGTGTGTGTGTATGTGTGTGTGTGTGTGTGTGTGTGAGTAAGAGTGTGAATGAGTGAGAGAGTGAAAGTAAGGGTGAGAGTGAGAGTAAAGGTGAGAAAAGTAAGGGTTAAAGTAACAGTAAGAGTCACAATGAGTGTATAACATTTAGAGTGAGAGTGTGTATGAGTGAGAGTGTGTGAGTGAGAGTGTGTATAAGTGAGAGTGTGAACTATGGTTGAAGAGTGAATTATATGTTCGATTCCCCTGTCCGGATGTCATTTTTTCAAATTTATGAACACTGTCCTATGCTAAATTAGTTTGTAAGTCGTGTGTTCGGATGGTATTTTTTGTTTGTAGCGTTCATTAAATACCCCAATCACAGAGGCGTAGTTAGGCAATAATGGGCCATGACCAAACTTTCATGGTGCCCCCCAACCAACAAAATTAAGTTCCCCCCTCCATCAAAAAAAAATCTTATGTGTGATTATAATAGATGATATTAAATTACATTGACATTTATTATTGGAATTTCTTTATTAATTACGTGATACAGGTATACATTATTTGTCTAATAAAGTTGCTAATAAAAGTGGACACTACTACATCATTTAAAGAAACTTTATCGAATTGAATAAGACTATATTAATAAATATTATAAACATAATTATAATTAATATTAACACATATAGAGGCTAAACAAACATCGTCATTTAAAACTCCTTGCTATGATCTCTGCGAAATTTCCTATGATTTATATATATATATATATATATTAGATTTGCTTGTATCTTGTTTAATATTGATTTTACAGAAACATAAATACAGAGATTTTGTGTTTGTTTGTAAAGCATGAGATTATACACAATAAAGTGATTATTGAGTAAGTTTTTTTGATTTAATCATCTTTACGAAACAAAAACAGCCTTAAAAGACAACACTTTAATCTCTTACAAAATTAATTTTGGGTGGGTGGATGGACCTGCGTGATGGGCCCCATTTTGGGCGTGAGGACTGAGGTATTTTGCCACCTAAGCCACCCTATAGTAACGCCACCGCCCAATAAAAATAACCCACGACTCTGAGTGAAATGTAACCAAATGTTCCCACGATGACCATTTCACCGTCCCGGATGAGTAACGGATCTGGAAGCTCATTTTTTCAAAAGAACAAGAGAAAGGCGAGTAAAAAAGAATGAGGTGAAAAATAGTCCCAGAAGTATCGGGTGTTGCAATACGTTTCGTAATTGGTAGCAAGTTGATATTCTTGGAAGCAAGGCCCAACTCTTGGCGGTATATCAGCTACAAGTTCTCGACGACAGCCTATGATCTTAGGGGATCTTTTAACCAACGTAAAGAAACATGAATCTACCCACTTCGGTGGTCTAATGGTCTAAGACGTCACACTATCGCACTAGACTGGACTGACGACGACGGGGAGATCGAGGTTCAAATCCCGGTCGAGTGTACTGAGGGTGTTTATTTTTTTCTTAGTTGGTTTTTCCACTCTCCCTACATGGAAATGCAGGTACACTTCCTCTAAAAAAAGTAACCTACTAATTTCAAACCCATTAGTGTAATTAGTACGTAGGTGTGTAACCCAAACGGGTAGTAAGACGGGGTGCTAAAAACCACGACTAAATAGTCACCCATTTCGGTGAACACGTGGTCTAACGCGCTACTCTCGTGTTAGACTAGACTGCCGATGACAGGGAGATCAAGGTTCGAATCTAGGTCGGGTGTACTGAGGGTGGTTTTTACAAAATAGTTTTCCATTCTCTCTCCACGCAAGTGAGAGTACACTTCCTATAAATATAGCCCCCTAATCCATAAAACCATCAGTATAAATAGTAGACCTACATAAGCGTATAACCCGGATGGGTAGTAAGACGAGGTGTTGGCGTTGATCGTAAAATGATTGGCTGGCAGGAACACGTGGTGTATATTATTATTAGCACCGCGTCTTACTACCCGTTCGGGTTATACGCACTTACGCTAATGTGTAATGGTAGGGTGATTGTGAGATTAAATGAAGGACCTACAGTTTAACGTGGAATCCGAACCACGGTGGTGGCCTGGCATTCCACACATCACGTGGTGTATAACATATTGTAACGGTTCTCCTCTAGATATCTCATACAAAGCCCATCGTGATGTCATACGTTTAAAAACACGAGGGGTACCATTACGTTACGTCATTCCTACCTTACGTCACGTAAACGGCAAATGGATCGCGAGCCCTACGTTAAAGGCACGCTTCAGCAAGCTTATAGCTTTATTTTCACATCTAATTTTATTCAACAATTGTTTGAAACGAATTTTTAAAAAAACTTGCGACGCACATCAGTAGCTTATTATATAACACTGGTTATAAAACAATGTTGAAATATTTCATCCTTTGATGTAATAAAATATTATCGTGCTGAGATTAAATACTGTCATAATGATCACGATACTCGATATATTCTGTAAATTAACTGATTTCTTCAACACGCTTCGGTGGGCGCGTGGTCTTAACGCGTTACGCTCGCAGTAGACTTGACTGCTGATGACGGGGAGACCGAGGTTCGAGTATAGGTCGGGTGTATTAAGGGTGGTTTTTACAAAATAGTTTTCCAATCTCCCGCCATGCAAATACAGGTACCCTTCCTTTAAATATAAACCTCCTAATCCATAAAAACCATTAGCGAAATTAGTACATGAGTGAATAACCCGAATGGGTAGTAAGACACGGTGTTAAAAAAGACTGTTTTATTTACTTTCTTTACATTATAATCTAGAAACGGTATTGTAAGTGAGAATATTTTTTACCTCAAGTGATTATGATTCTTGATCTTTTATATTGCCTCGAACTCAAAAGTGGGTCTTAAAATTCTGTCTGTCCTTCAGTATGAATGCCCATATATGTTCATTATATATGTATGTATGTATGTGTGTCTGTCTGTCTCTGGAACCACAGTCGAAACGGTTTGGTCAATTTCGTTCAAACTTAATATTTGGATTTTATAATATGGTCATGGCTCAAGAATAAATCGTGAATTTGATTATAGTTATAAAATAACTTATGATTGAATTTTAGACATTAAAAATTTGTTTTAAAAAATATATAAAAGAAGCCGTTTAAAATTATTATTTGGTGACTTTTTTATATGATTAATAACACTTATTTATTGGTGGAAATTAAAATTTAAAGTTAGTTTACTAAATCTTTTTGAAAATCTGAAATTTAAATAAAATATATCTAAGGTGGGAGTGTAGGGGAAGCTAGGAAGGGTCAGCATATTTTGTAGTTTTTATTTCAAAACTTTTTTACTATAATAAAAAAAATTGCTCCATTTAAACATAGATTTTAATTTTCTTCACATGGTGACCTCAACAGTTGATGAATGTCTATCATGAAAACAGCAGCATTTGATGACACACTTTTTAAATGAAGAGGAAAAGTTGACATTAAATTCTAGGACACCCTTAACATATATTCAACAAATGTTGACATCACCATGGGAAGAAAATTTGTACTGGAGAATTATTCTGTCCAAAAATTGTTTTACTATAAAAACAGTAAAAATATTGCCCTTTTCTTATGTTACCTGCATCTTCACCTAAATTTATTACAAATTTACATCTTGTGAATGTGGGGAATGCCAGGCAGCCACCGTGGTTCGGATTCCACGTTAAACTGTAGGTCCTTCATTTCATCTCACAATCACCCTACCATTACACATTAGCGTAAGTGCGTATAACCCGAACGGGTAGTAAGACGCGGTGCTAAAAAAATAAAAAATATTACAAATTTAGATATAAAAAGTGTATAATAAATTAGCAACAACAAAATTAATTATTTGTTTTTCTGAGGAAATGTTTTTCTCACATGATTTTGTTTTTTTAGTGTTGTTCAAAAAATATTATACTAATTTAAGAAAGTGTATGCAATTGCCAGGTTATGTTTACTTTTAGGATACACAATTTCAAACATTTATTATTTTTATTATTATTGTATTTATTATTATTATATTATTATTAACACCGCGTCTTACTACCCTTCCGGGTTATACGCACTTACCTAATGTGTAATGGTAGGGTGATTGTGAGATGAAATGGAGGACCTACAGTTTAACGTGGAATCCGAACCACGGTGGAGGCCTGGCATTCCCCACATTCACAAGCTGTGATTAATACACGTCTTGTTAGAGGTGAAGGAAGGGTTTGCAATCAGATAAATCTGTGCCGGGACCGAGGATTGAACCCCGGCCGCCAGCATAGAAGTCTGACACCTTACCCTTAGACCACCAGGTCACCAATTTCAAACAGTTCTGCGTAGTTACTTCCCCTCGTTTCCCCTCATTTCGCTTCATGAGCTGCCCCCGTGATTTGCGAGATTTTATAACCCTAACAATGTCTAGTGATGAGTACATCAATGGTATCATAAAAGGAACAGGGGAAATTACACTATTATTCAAATTTGATTAACCGCTATTGGTAGAACCCCATAAAAAGGGTATAATTTTTAGTTAAATTTAGTTTTTTAAATCTCACTTTTCGGTGTTATTTCGTGTTTACTCAAAATTACAAGTTATCTGAGTTGTTTAAGTATTATTTACATATTGAGACAATGTATATACAAAATTATAATTTATTATTAAAACCTTATATAATTACTATAAAATTCTTTGTCAAGTTTTTCTGCAGATTTTACAATTTTTTAGCCTAAAGTTTGCTTACACTACAACAAAATAGTAATCAAATTACAGCATGGTCAAAATTTATGCTTAATTTATTATTAGTTTCACGTTTTTTTTAAATGTTTGTAAAGGGGTGTTATTTCGTTTTATAGGAGTATTTCGTGTAACAAGAAAATTTTGTTTTATTCCACTTTTTAAAAACATTATAAATCATATGTAAAAACTATCAAAGGAAAAAGTACTTGATTCCATCTTTGTATATCACTTTTCACTTTATCGCGTCTCATCATTTTTTACGGGGCTCTAGATATTGTTTAAGTACAGCCATTCTAAGGTTATAAAAACAGTCATCAACATTTTCGTACGTAAGAAACTAAAAAATATTAGATTCTGATAAAATATCTTGTTTGTTCTCTCATTACTTACAGATCTATCTCTTGTTTTCAATACTTTTCTATACTAGAAATGAGTAAATTATCGTTACTTTTCTTCCAGTACTATAAATGAGTGAGGTATCCATACATTTATTTGAAGAGCACATACCTAGGTGCGATGGTCACCCACCGAACACAGCTCTGCCCTCTACCGTACTGGGCGGCGCAGGGAAAGTGATATAGCAAGGTAAGACCGGTTACCGAAACGCCGGAATAGCCCGACGAGGTCATGGCTAAAGAAAGTGATGTTTTATTTCATCAGTCTCTCCGATTCATGTTCTTCCCCTTTCCCGAGAGTATTCTTACTTCCCGCCTTGCGTTGCGGTCTCTATCACGTGGGCTTGTGTTGAGGAGACGTGGCTCTTGGCGGATCAAGAAATGGGACTTTCCATTATTTGCTTAATTCTAGCTGACTTCAACGGGGGGGGGGGGGGGGGCAGGATGAAAGAAAATGCGAACTTTTTTCCTTTCAGTTTTTTTAGTAAAACAAATAAAAAAATAAAAACCATAAAGCTAGAAATATTTGGAAATTATGTGCTGTGTCGACAGAATTTACATAATTATAAACATTTTAGTGAAAAGATTTTTTTTTATTTATTCCATATAAACTTAAAATTGCACTTATTCATTTGACAAATTGGGGAAAAAGTCAGTCCGGGACATAAGGCCTTATTTAGGGATTCGTTCCTTGGAACCGGAGACGCCTGATCACCTTAAGGGGTCCGTCTAGGTAGCCGAGATATCGCCAATCAGATGTTGCACTTAGGTTAAATATCGGCAAAACCTCTAACAGTACACGAGTTTGTTGTTTTCTGGAATGAGCACTCAATTATGTTCTATAACTCTATACATATAACGACTTGTAAACATTTCTGTTGATCACTAAGAGCTAGATGTCCGGGAAATGAAAGATAACTGTTATAGGAGCTTGGAAGGGATATTTGGGAATATTTGGAACACATTGTATTGTCACTTATTATTTCCTCCCCTGTTTGTTCTCCTATTGCCGGATAGCTCCACTCAAACACGTTATCAACCCACTTGGTTTCTGCTCGACTGGTCTTGCGCTTTAACTTGGAGCAAATGGATCATTAGCTTGGAGGGAGTATAGAAAACCATTTATGTGGGGGAGGGGGTGGGCAATACCCTTTAAACATCACGGCCTGGATTCAAACACGGACCTCTTCTTCACGGACAGACTAATCCAGACGAGATTGTTCACGCACCTACCGGCGCTTGTCTTAATTTTATTCCAGTGCTTGTTCATCTCGTTAATAATGTATTCTATTTGAACGTGACCTTGCATTGTTGCGAGTGTGGGGAGCAGACGTGCACCTTAAAGTAGTCCATTGGGATTAACGGTGAACAGGCAGAGGGCGGACCATTGTAGTTAGAGATTATGTCGAGCCGAGACAATCCCACGGTCTATCGATTCATTCATCAATTCAACGGTGGCCTTGACAGGTGAGTGAATCTATTAGAATCCCATCTCAGCCCCAGATTAGTTCTTGTTTGTGTTCTCCTTAGCATCCGTATCTTAAGCTATGTAAAGAAACAGCGTCCCTAGCGGTGGCGCCAGCACATTCTCTTGATTTTGTTCCAACCAGCAAGTTGTGTACAGAATTTTTTAGAGTGTGCTTTCCTTTTGTTCATCTCTATACACGGTATCATGAACTGGTCAGACGAAGAAACATTAAGACTCAATGGAGTCCACAAGAAGAGGCCATTGTTGTGGTATTTAAAACATAACTTCACTATACAAGTAAAACGTAACGACGCGGCGGTTCGAGCTTAATAGCTCAGGGATACCACTCATTTCTTTTTGCATTCCTCAAGTGCAAGAATTGGGTGGTATCCCGTCCCGCTTCTGGCTTGCGGTTTTGTTCGGAAGAGTGTTACGACTCGGAGCTTGCTTGAGGCAGAGGCGCTGAGAGAAATTTCATCAGGGGTACAAAGTTATTTTCTAGCCCCTTCCATTTTACATTAATTCTGTTTCCATCCACTACAATTTTATGTCATGAGCTGTAAGGCCAATAAGAATATGCAAAATGAAGGGCTTTATTTTTCTATATTGCACTCATATAAACAAAAATAAATTATCTTGAATTCTTTGAAAATTTAAATTAGTTTTGAAAATAGAGAGCCCCGACCCCCTTATCACCAACTAACTCATATATTTTAAAATTTAGAATTAATTTGGCTATCTGGAGCTGTCTGTCAGCCTATATAACAAATTTTAATTTTCTACCTCAACTAACGAGTTTTTTTTTCTAATAATAACCCCGCACACTCTGCCCCCCCTCCCCCTCCTTTCTTTGCTGAATCCCCATTTTGAATTTCTGATTTATGGATTTGTAGTTTTTCTAAATACCCTCTGATATACAAATATGCTTTATAATATTTTATTATTATTATTATTATTTATTATTAGCACCGCGTCTTACTACCCGTTCGGGTTATACGCACTTACGCTAATGTGTAATGGTAGGGTGATTGTGAGATGAAATGAAGGACCTATAGTTTAACGTGGAATCCGAACCACGGTGGGCTAAATTTTAACTTTCCAACTATTCGGAAAATGAAAGAATTAGTGATGACTGATTTGTGAGTGGGGAATTTCGCTTTTATATAATATACAGATATAAATAAAGATAAATCATATTAAAGATGATCAGAGAGAAGAAAAACACATTTTAATATCATTGCTTACTCCACAATACACACGAGGAGAATAAATACATCTTGAAACATACTTTTTTTTTTATGCAATGCAGATCGGTATAAATAATTACTGGTCGAAGAAAAATGATAGATATACTTGGTATTTAAATTACAAAAAATAACTTTCTTTGCATTTTTATTTTTGTGAAATATTTTGAATCACAGCACGAAAATTAATTGTTCTGGCAATGTTTGATTCAATACTTAGCCTGGCCAAATCTCCAAGATATTCCTGAGACATTGAAGAACTTAAATAATTCTTAATCAACTTAAGTTTGTTAAATGATCTCTCTTCAGAATCTGCCGTTTCTGGAATGGTTAATAGTATTTTTAAGTTAACACAAACATTTGGAAACAAGTCTGTACTATGTCATCACGTTCAGCAATTCTTATGGCTTTAAATGAGAATTTACAAAATTTGCTTTATAATATTATTATTATTATTATTAGTAGTTAGTAGTAGTAGTAGTAGTAGGTGTTCTGTCTTATGACAAGTCCAATCCTTTAGTCAGTGAAACTTATACTTCCAATGCGCCCTGTCCTCTGCCTCCTCCTTAAGCTCCTATAATTTTCTTCTTTACTTCTAGTCATCTAGTATTTATATCCTCCTTCCTAAGCTCCTCCTTCCCTCAACCTTTCCTTCTTTACGTCATGCAGAAGACAGTTCCTCCTAAGGATGTATCCAATCCAGGTCACTTTGTACCGAAGAATCACATCCAAAATGGTTCTCTTCTCACCCACTCTTCTTAGGACTTGTTCATTTGTCTCCCTGTCTGTCCACCTGATCTTCTCACCCACTCTTCTTAGGACTTGTTTATTTGTCACCCTGTCTGTCCACCTGATCTTCTCACCCACTCTTCTTAGGACTTGTTCATTTGTCCTCCTGTCTGTCCACCTGATCTTCTCACCCACTCTTCTTAGGAATTGTTCATTTGTCACCCTGTCTGTCCACCTGATCTTCTCACCCACTCTTCTTAGGACTTGTTCATTTGTCACCCTGTCTGTCCACCTGATCTTCTCACCCACTCTTCTTAGGACTTGTTCATTTGTCCTCCTGTCTGTCCACCTGATCTTCTCACCCACTCTTCTTAGGACTTGTTCATTTGTCCCCTGTCTGTCCACCTGATCTTCTCACCCACTCTTCTTAGGACTTGTTCATTTGTCCTCCTGTCTGTCCACCTGATCTTCTCACCCACTCTTCTTAGGAATTGTTCATTTGTCACCCTGTCTGTCCACCTGATCTTCTCACCCACTCTTCTTAGGACTTGTTTATTTGTCACCCTGTCTGTCCACCTGATCTTCTCACCCACTCTTCTTAGGACTTGTTCATTTGTCCTCCTGTCTGTCCACCTGATCTTCTCACCCACTCTTCTTAGGACTTGTTTATTTGTCCTCCTGTCTGTCCACCTGATCTTCTCACCCACTCTTCTTAGGACTTGTTCATTTGTCCCCTGTCTGTCCCCCTGATCTTCTCACCCACTCTTCTTAGGACTTGTTCATTTGTCCTCCTGTCTGTCCACCTGATCTTCTCACCCACTCTTCTTAGGACTTGTTCATTTGTCCCCCTGTCTGTCCACCTGATCTTCTCACCCACTCTTCTTAGGACTTGTTCATCTGTCCCCCTGATCTTCTCAAGTCTTCTCCAACATATTCCAAAGCAACGATGAATTTCAGTTTATTTTGGCTTCACCCCTTTGTAGAGTTTGCTGATTCGTTCTCCAACTTAGCTAAGCTCACAAGTATGTCAATGATTGTGAGAGTAAGCCCTGATGTTTATAGGAAACTCACAGCTACAAACATTTATTGAAAGTCACTAAAATTTGGCTATCTAGAAATATGTTTTATTTGATTTATTAATCATAAAGTTCATCTGAAAAGCTATCAAAGGCCTCTATTAATACTTCCTTATCGGATACTGTATAGTTACTCTTCGCGTTACTAATAAATTCAACTAAGAATGGTAATAAAATTGTAAAAAAATAGTAATAATTCCTCGCCAATGTAGTAACAAGAGTTCCCGGTTTTCAAATAACAGATTTCCTCTGAAAATCAGATTGTATACACCTGCACCAGTGGTCCCTTTGGGCTGATAAGTCAAGCTCATAATTGTTGTGAGAGGTCAAGGTTTGAATCGAATTCAGGTAGAGTGGAGATGGTTTTCTCTTTGTGGTCTTCCCTTACCCTCGTTAATGTGGTTGAATTTATTCTACTTCACCCTCTTAATACCCACACCTTAGTGTAAGTCGTTGATAAGCTCAGTGTTGAACGTACTAGAATATCGGGGAAAGTGGTTCTTGGTGAAGTCGTTTGAAGTGCTATCGTTGTATATCCACTTCCTCTGTTGTAACAGCGCTGCCCGTCATACCCCCAATGGGTGATATGAAGGTAACTGGTTCCTCTATTACGTCACCCGGACAGCTTTAAGGGGAATCGTGCATCGGATTCTTTTTGAGAAAACATTTTCTCAGCAAGACTCATTCTAATTATATTTTGATTTTTTTTAAATACATATATTTAAAAAAAAATTTGCTTTAAAATCTGTTTTAACTGATAAATTTTGATTAATTTATTTTTCTAAAACCATAATTTCTATGAATTTGATTTTTATATTTGACTTAGTAACGTACTTTAGATTAAAGTGTAAATATTTCAATACAATCACCTAAATACTTTTTAAATAATTAAATATTACTTCCACATCTAAAAATAACATTTTTATAAAGCAGTTTGTAATTATTTATTTAATTTGTATCTTACTGTGTCAAGGTTTCAAATTTATATCAATTTTCTGGTGGATTAGTTGTGAACTAGCATATGTTTGATTATTGCCTCTGATTTCCAAACCCTTCCTTCACCTCTGACAAGATATCTTGTGAATGTGAGGAATTCCAGGCCTCCACCGTGGTTCGGATCCCACGTTAAACTGTAGGTCTTTCATCCCACAATCACCCTACCATTACACATTAGCGTAAGTGCGTATAACCCGAACGGGTAGTAAGACGCGGTGCTAATAATAATAATAATAATTATCATTATTATTATTATTATTATTATTGCCTCTAAAAGGTCGGCTTTTAAAACTTTTGATGAATCCATCTCTTGGTGTAAATCGCTTTAACACATCACTTCACTTAAAACCTTTTTGCGTGGAGCTTCCATGTATGAGTGATTCCACAATACCTGAAACTATCGAGAATTTAAGAACTCGGTTCTAACATTCAGAGTAGACAAATACCCCTCCCCTCTTCCCCCTTATTATTTTATTTAACACCTTGAACTTGTAACGGCTGATAACAGCACTCCCAGCTATGGACACCTCCACTCAAACAATAGTATCAGTTCATTCCAGCTCGTGTTGCAGTTCTGAAGCTCGTCTCGTCAGCTCATTCCACAATTTTGTCATTCCATATTTTAGCTTCGAGGCAGTAGGTTGATCGTACCAGTGGCGGCTCGTGTATAGGCACTGCGGAACTGCAGCACCCCCTATTTACACTTGATGTTATCGATAACATTGAATATAAATTCCTTAAGCTTAATGTCAATACTTCAGTAGCCATCCCCCAGTTTATGAAGAAGATACAAAAATCTTTTTATGGAACTGTACGCTTCACAGTGCCAGCGACGTGGTGTTAGACAGTTGTATGCATGCGCACATAGGAGGGTGGTGGGAAGGAAGGCGGGACTGCCAGGTAGAGAGAGCACTGTTGCTCTCGCAGTGCCGGCTCTGGCGTGATGGTGAAAGGAATTATTTTTTTACTCAGCGTGTGTTGTGCTTAAAAACCGTGTACTATATTCTTGAATGAGATAAAGTGTAGAAGAGTGTAGAATTAGATTATTATTCTGCTTTCAGCTATTCTATTTGATTATTTTTTTTGTTCTTTTATTTAACAGAAAGACTAAAGGCGCTTGAAGTACGTTCAATGGAGAGAAATTTCCTCAATTGTCATCCAGAGATCAAGGAGAAAATTACTAAACTTTTTGCGAAAATTAAAACAAGAAGAATGTATTTCATTTTTAAATGAATAGATCAAGCTTGAACTGCAACAATTTAAGTTAAAGTAAGTAAAAAATATTGTTTTTTTTGTTAAGATTTTATCAAGTTCCTGAATAAATTTTCTTTCTATACATGTTTTTTTCCTTTTACACAATTTTAAAACAAAGGTTAAAAATTTTCTGGAACAGCACCCCCACTAATTTTAGCTACGAGCCGCCACTTCTGAGCCTTACCGGAAATCTTTTACAGATTTTTTTAAAATATGGCTAAAAACCCTCCACCTAGTCTTTTTCGCAAGAGGAATAAATTTGCTAAATATGACGCTAGATAAAAATGATAACTGGAAATTAGTTTTTTTTTTTAGTAAATATACATCTATGTGGAATATCCTAAATTTGATAAACAATATCATTCTTGTTTTAAAGATAACGTATTTTTGTTCTAGAGAAGTCATTGAGGCAAATAACAACGTCATGACTATGGAGTGTGATCCAGTCGTGTCACCACAGCTGGGTACATTTAGTCTTCGTGAACCAATGTGATATAAATCAAGAGTTAATAATTTACCCCGCTCTTATTATTCAGATCCTGACTAAACTTGACATTGCAAATAACAATAACCAAGGCCGTAGCCAGCCAATAATTTCAGGGGGGTTTGGTGGGCACATCCCCCAATTACAGAAGGGTAGAAAAAAAAATCTAAATGATAAATAGTTCTAGAGGCTATCTGAATTTTGTTGATGTCAACATAACTCCCTAATTGCTGGAGGCTAGGCAAAATTCTAGATAATAAACACCTCTAAAAGCTTTCTGAAGTGCTTTTTATGGTAACACAGTCCCCTAATTTGTACTTGTACCTTAATTTTGATAGTGTTTGACTCATAAATAAAGCCATATCTATCTTGTTAATAAAATTTCAGGGTGGTTTGAACCCCCAAAACCCCCCTCGGACTATGGCCTTGAAAATAAAAGATACTATCACAAGGTGTACATTAAAGATACTACATATCCTTCACTGCTCAGGCTCTTAGCTTTTTGCTAGTGTATATGAAACCATCCTCTCCCCTTTCCCCCAAATGGTCAGGTGACAGACGAAAAAGTTGGAATTTACAATTAAATATATCTTAGCGGATCCGGAGTCCAGGATGACTTTAAAACGTCATTTCTTTTGAGTGTTAAATTGGAATTTTTTTTGTAGATATTTCGTACTTCCTCCTCTGGGTAAAAATTATTCCTCTTCCTCCAAAAAATTGCTTCCTGGATCCACCACTGCCTTCCACCCGACCAAAATAAACACCGTTAAAAACAGAAATTGAACATCCGTTCCCCAACACCGGCAAGTTTGTTACCCAACTATTACAAATACTTATTTTTAAAATAGGTTTGAAAGTACCAAATTTGTTCCAGATTGTTCTAAAAAAATGTGTTTTTTTCAAAATTGATTCATAAATGAAATGTTTACGTTTAACTTTATTTCAGAGTCCCCTGTGGCTCGTCTACAAACAACATAACCCCTTGCCGGACTTGTAAATATACATTCGCAATCTTACTCGTAATTACGTTCCTCTTAAATTCAAAATAGTCCTTCTACAATGAAAAGTTTTAAGACATAATTTCCACCAATAGGAATTTAGACGAGTTAACCACTGAAGAAAATAATAAATATAACAAACTATATCAATAGAATAATTGAAATAATGGTCAATAGTCCAGTCAAATAAATAAACAGATAGTTTTATTACAAAATAGATTATTATTATTATTATTATTATTATTATTATATAGCACCGCGTCTTACAACCCGTTCGGGTTATACGCACTTACGCTGATGTGTAATGGTAGGGTGATTGTGAGATGAAATGAAGGACCTACAGTTTAACGTGGAATCCGAACCACGGTGGGGCCTGGCATTCTCCTACAAATTAGAGATCATGGTTTTGTTTTATTTATTGTTATTAATATTAGTACACAGTACGGATAAAACGCACTCTTATTGTAATGAAATCTCTAACAATTACTAAAACATAAACAACGCACATGTTTTTTTGAAAAGAACTTTAAATTATGTTAAGTTAAAATCAACATTTATTTGGAAAACTATTGTTTCTGATACATTTGGTGGGAATCATAGCCAGCCTGAATTAACATTTTGAAAACAATATTAAATTATTATTGCGCCTAAATTTCACCTAACACACATTCTATGAAACTTATAATTGAATTCAATTTTAAAAACTCAAGTGCCACACAAAAAGAATATATAAAAGGCAAAGAGCAGACATATACAACCATAGACTATGAATACATAATTAAAGTCATATTAAAGTTTTCAAACATACATCACTTCAGATTTTTTAAAAACATTATAAACTATTATATAATTGTTTATATTAATTAATTTTAAAATGTAATATATTCTACTATATATTATTGTCAAAAAATAAAATGTTTTCCTAGATTATTTAAATATGTTTCATTTTATATGATTATAGTGGTCTGATCATTTGTTTCTGATTGGCTGAACGCAAGCAAACGTAACTACGCACTCGCAAGAGATGGAAAATGTTCCGTTCCGACATAATATTGTGATTGTTATTGTAGACAGACAATATTAATTAATTGTGTAATTGCGAGTTCGATAAGCGGGTTGCGTTGGGTTGTAAACCTATTACAGGCAAAAGGCTGAGAAAACTGAACAATCTAAAAGTTTCTGTCAATTTATGAATAGTAATTAGTAAACAATAAAATAGAAAATGTAACATACAATATATCCTTGTGTCTACAAATATGAGATGTAACATTTTATGTTTTGGCCAGGCCTATATTCCAATCTCCTGTGATAAAATGATCTAATGTTTTTGCCATACAGTATCTCCAAAACCAAGATACCTAGAAAGCTTAAATCCTACTAATACAATATACAAATTAAATATTGTCTGTCTGTGTGTTATTCAATCACGCCTAAACACTGCACAGTTTTAGGAAACATGGACAGCTGAAAATACCAGTAATATAGTGGGATTACTCCAAATACCCCATTAATTCTTAAATATGTGACATTTATAATTGGATGCGTCTTAGTATGTTTTCTAGAAAAGTCCAAAAAACCAAAATTGAATATGGTGGATACAAAATGGCCGATCAAATTAGGCCAGAAACGTTGAAAATGAACTCTTCCTTTTTTTAAACTGTAAACTGCTACAGTACTATTTAACTTTAATTTGTTTTAAATCTTTAACAACCAACTATTAATACTCTGTCAATCTTCTTTATTTTTTTACTAGCAACAATAAGCAAGAGTTCAAAATAGTGTGTATAGAAAAGTTAACCTTTAAAATAAATTTCAACTTTCGACACATTTTTAGATTGTATCTTTATTTTGACATTGTGTTTTTTGTCAACCTACTTTTAATGTTTTGTAACACAATTTAAAACAATAAATGATTAATATTCAAACATAAATTTAAGATTGGATTGCTTTCCCTGTGGTTAATTTTATATGAAACAAGCTGAAATTCTCATTCTTTGAACGGCTGGGGTTCTATTTTAACATTTCTTATATTTATAGCATAGTTAGTTGTATTGTGTCCTAGACATGCTTGCCACATTTCTGTTTTCTACCCCACATAGAGGTTTTCTATATTAGTTTTGAAATTTTTAACCCTCTTTCCTCATTTGACCAACTCCTTATAAATTAAAAATTATCGAAATTACTGGGTTCTCTGGAGTAGTCCATTTAGTTTCTTGCAAAATTTTAATTTCAAACCCCAATGGGAGCTTTTTATCTATTATAATACGCTCATTTCCTCACGCCCCATTTTGGAATTCAAATTATATTTACGTGGTATTTTGAAGTGACCTATGGTGTACAACTATGTCATATTTTGGCCTTCTATTTATTCGAAAAGTGGGAAAATTAGTGGTGAGTTAAGGCTTTTGCTTTTTTTATATAGAGAAGATATATCCCTCAACCCCAATTTCACAGAGTCTCTTTTAAAAATTTGAAATGATCAAACCTTTTTGGTTAAATGGAGTGGTCTCTTTAACTCCCTGCCTAGTTTAAGATTTTACCACCTTTGTAAGTTTTTTCTATCAGTTTTAAAACTTTTTACACATCTACTTCAAGTTCACCAACACTGAACTTGAAATTTCATAGGTTAAGAACGGTTTTATTTTCTGGAATGGTAACCTCCTACCCCCAATACTCCCCCAACTTCTGGATTCCCATTTTGAAATTTTCGTAGTTTTTGTAAGTACCCTCTGATGTACAGTTATACCAAATTTTACCCTTCTAGCTATACGGAAAGTGGAAGAGTTAGAATTAGTGAGTAGGTTTTTATTTATAAAGTTTGAACTCCCCCTCCAATTTCCCTAGCATTGAACTTAAAATTTCATAATTTAAGACTGGCTTTATTATTTGGATTAGTACCCTTACGTGCGTGCCAAAATTAAATTTTCTACCTTCCCTTAAAAGATTTTTAAAAATTAATAGACCCCCCCCCCAATCTCCCACCCCTCAATTCCTGGAATCTCATTTTGAAATTTGCTTGGTTTTTCTAAGTACTCTCCGATGTATAACAGTACCAAATTCCAGCCCTATAGCAATTCAGGAAGTTGGATGATTTATTGATGAGTGAAGGCTCTCGCATTAATATATAGAGAAGATAAAAAATAACAAAACTAGGCCCACCTTATAGATTCCCGTGTGGAGACCGAATACACCAGATATGAAGTATTATATTATACGATTTAAAAAATGTCTTAATTTGAATCGAAGGACATAGGAAATATTGATCTTTAATTTATATTATATATTTGTTTTGAGCCAAATTTATCTACCCACTCAAAGTACGCCAACTATCACTATCCAGTCCACCTCACTACGTCTTATCACTTTCAGGTTCATTCTGATGTTATCCTCCCATCTGCGTCTAGGTCTTCCCAATGTTAGGGAGTGGGGGGGGGGGGGGGGGGCACTCGAGAATAAACACCCTTAATACACTCGGCTGGGATTCGAGCCTCAGCCTCCCCATTACCAGCAAACTATACAAGATGAGCCTGACGTTTATTCCGTGTGTTGGTAAAAAGTAAATCTATAAATCATTTATAAAGACAGTTTTTACTATTGTATATCTCTACTCTTCATTTATCAAATGATACAAAGTCTATCCACGATAGGTTTTTACCTGGATGACAGTTCAAAAATCATATTTTTAGGTTTTGGGTTGCCAACACTTGTAAAAGATTACTCTTTTGTTATATATGTTAAGTTTTTCAATTACATTTTATATTTTACATTTAAAACTACGTAAAGTGTTTCTAACTTTTGATAATTTCTTTTTACCCAAATTGAAACAATATTTTAAACATAACTAAAAGTACTTATTCTCCGTTTTGGAATGTTATCTATGATGTGTAATATAGTGTTTACAATAATACCTTTTAATACAGGCATCGTATTTACTTGGAAAAAAGAAAATACTAGTCATTTTTTATATATGTAATAAATTATTTTATGATTATTTTAGCTTTCAAAATATTTAACTGAATAAAATATTTTTATTCACTCCGTGGGTGCATCATTGTAAAAAACTTTTTTACCGTCATGTTCAATCACATGGTTTGAATTCGTCGGTCGCCATTTTGAAGTTATATTAGTTAAACCTTTTGTGAAAGTGCTGTGAATAATACTTTTTAGGATTCGTCCCGTGCCCAAGGTCATTCTTCACTCTTCACTTTGATGGACGTGCGAAAGTCGTCAGCTTATAAATACGTGATTACATAAGATCACAGCCATCAGACAACTCAGCCACCCACGACTCGGTAATTGGCATATGTTATTGCAGCCATTTTGACAATTATATTATAATTGTACGGGAATGCATATTTATTACTGAATAAAATAGCCGAAGCCATCAGAATATGATATCTAGATGGTGCTATCTTCACTAAACTGCATGGATGATGGCTTCGGCTATCTGATTCAGTAATGTATTATTATATGTTCAGCTAGTAAAATGCTGCTTTATTTAATCTTTGCTAAATTAATCATCTCATGGTTGTAATGATATTGGTTTGGATAACTCTAAAATATGTAAAAAGTCATGGATGAAGGTAATTTTTCTTTAAAGTAACATTATGTAGAGTATCCCTTTATGATTCATCCATGAAGAAACACGCGCATTTCAGAAATAATGGGAAAAGGATTACACCATTAAAATATATTTTTTATTCAATTTTTCCTGTTAAAGGAACAACTCCGCAGTGTTTGGCAAAGAACGCCAATTCCCTATACTAATAAGAAGCTAGCCTTCACAACACCTGTCACCAGGACTCTTTCTATTAGTTAGTTATTACACTGTTGACGAAGGGAGCAAGAGGCAAGGGGTATGTCATATATAAGCCGTTTGTGCGTATGAAAAAAGGCAGCCACGCACACCGCACACACACAAGTCGCTCTAGCACCCACGCTCACACAAACAACGCAGTAAGGGACTCACAAATGCACTAGCACCGGCTCTCGCAGTCACAGTCTTAACACAGAATACAATAATTTACATTAATATCACAAGTGTGCATTGATATAAATCATTTAATTAGAGTATGTATAAGTAATTAACAGATGTCATTTGAATAAACCGTGTGTGAATCAACAGCCATCAATAGTTCTCTTTCTTACATTTATTAATTATACCGATTTAATTAGTGCTCGACCACGGAGATATTAACAGCTGGTTAAACGGTATCTATCCCGTACAGTGATGATAGGCGCTCGACCACGGAGCTATAGACAACCTAAATATCATCACATCATTATATCAGGGAATTAATCCGTACTGTTACACGGTAATAGCATTCAGAATGATATGTGGAAAATGACTTTAGTGTACCCATAAGGGATTTGAGCCCAGGTCTCCAAGTGTAATAAAAACAAGCTCACGATTCTCTGGTGGTTTATTTGTTTGTAATTGTTTTTGTGTAGTGGTAGGTAATCTGTTTATGTTCACAGTTTTCAGCTGTCTGCCAAAAGAAATTCGTGTATAGCCTTGAATCATTGGTTTGTAAAATACCCACCCCCAATTCGTCAACCAACAGTCCCTTTTACTGCCTCACACAACTACAGTATTATTATTAGCACCGCGTCTTACTACCCGTTAGGGTTATACGCACTTACACTAATGTGTAATGGTAGGGTGATTGTGAGATGAAATGGAGGACCTACAGTTTAACGTGGGATCCGAACCACGGTGGAGGCCTGGCATTCCCCACATTCACAAGTTGTGATTAATACACGTCTTGTCAGAGGGGAAGGAAGGGTTTGGTAATCAGATAAATCTGTGCCGAGACCAAGGATTGAACCCCGGACCCCCAGCACAGAAGTCCGACACCTTACCCCTAGACCACCAGGTCACCCACAACTACAGTAGCCCCGTGGCTTCTTTGGTGCTGACTGACAGCTCACAGCTGACTTCTGACAGTCAACATTTAGGTATATACCTAAATTTTGAACTTCAGAAGTGACAGCTGCTAAACACATGTTTTTTGCAGATCATATGGTTCGGCGTAGGGATACATAATTTGGTCTGGTAACTTTTCAAAGCTTTTAGCTGTCAGTCAGCACCAAAGAAGCCATGGGGCTACTGTAAGTCGGAAATACAAGGAAAATGTTCTAAGAATCACTAACTAGGGAGTTCAAACTTGGTAGTTTTGTATTAAAATGACCCAAGTACACATTTAAAATAAGCGGTGGTAATTTGAGCTCAAGGCCAACACAAGTCTGACCTCCCCAAAGGTCCAAGCTAAACTGTCTTTGGTGGCCTATGCAGGTATATTTCAGTAATTTTGTGAGGGGAAGGAGTTCTAGGAGGGGGTCATTTTATCATTTTTAGCCATTTAAAAATAAATTCGGCCCATGACGAATTTATCACGTGCACGATTCGCCTTAAGAGGGGAGCGAATCAGATGTGGAAGCCTGAACTCCCCAGTGGTGCCAACGGAAGGAAATGCACACAGTAATGCGTGGCAAACTTGCCGCTTAAAGTTGCTTCAGAACCGAGTGTGTCAAAAGCATCCTTTGTTTCTCTTTTGGGGGGGGGGGAATATTTTGCGCCCCCATCTACAATCCAAAACTTATCATATATATATATCTTTTTGTCCTCCTGTATTAATACCCATTCTGGTTATACGTTTATGAACCAATTACGATAAAGTGTTACTAATGAGAAATGTAGGATTTAGAGGAAGTGTACCCACATTTGCTTTAAGTGAAAGTCGTAAACAATGTAGAATAAACACCAGCCACCATCAGCTTGGCAGTAGTGTATTTCTTTGGTAGGGATAGAATGTGTGAGAACATATCACAGGTACAGTTTTAATAATCTCTGCTTACCCTGGTCAAATGGGGACAGATTGGGGGAGAACATATCACAGGTACAGTTTTAACAATCTCTGCTTACCATGGTCAAATGGGGACAGATTGGGGGAGAACATACCACAGGTACAGTTTTAACAAGCTCTGCTTACCCTGGTCAAATGGGGACATAGTGGGTGAGAATATCACAGGTACAGTTTTAACAAGCTCTGCTTTCCCAGGTCAAATGGGGACAGAGTGGGGGAGAACATATCACAGGTACAGTTTTAACAAGCTCTGCTTACCCTGGTCAAATGGGGACAAAGTAGAGGAGAACATTCACAGGTACAGTTTTAATAAGCTCTGCTTACCCTGGTCAAATGGGGACATAGTGGGTGAGAATACATCACAGGTACAGTTTTAACAAGCTCTGATTTCCCAGGTCAAATGGGGACAGATTGGGGGAGAACATACCACAGGTACAGTTTTAACAAGCTCTGCTTACCCTGGTCAAATGGGGACATAGTGGGTGAGAATATATCACAGGTACAGTTTTAACAAGCTCTGCTTTCCCTGGTCAAATGGGGACAGATTGGGGGAGAACATATCACAGGTACAGTTTTAACAAGCTCTGCTTACCCTGGTCAAATGGGACAGAGTGGGGGAGAACATATCATAGGTACAGTTTTAACAAGTATCTAAGTCTCCAGAGTTTGACTCTTGGAATCAGCGAAAAATGTATTATTTATGAAATTGGAGTTTCCCTTTTTACAGTGATGAATTAACTGGTGGTGGTTTAGATGTTGTGTCTGTAGATTTCAGTCAATTTAAAAGCCGCGTGCTGATATAATCAGTTGATAAAAACAAATTCATATACCTCAATTAAAAATAACTTAAACAGTATTCACAAGTGTTCTTTCTTCTTTCTGATCTCGAACAGCTCCGGAGAAGAGGTAAAATACTCCCCCAACGTCACTGATAAAGGAAGAACACGGCTCTATCTGAGTAACGAACGGATGATATTGTTTGTAACTCTTGTTGGCTCAACGTGTATTAATAAATAATTTTAGGTACAATTATTTTTACTTTGAAGATAGACCTTGAAGATTGATTTCAAAATTGAAATCTATGAACAGCTTTTCATGATAAATAAGAATACTTTTTATTCTTACAATTACAATTAATTTTAGGATAGTTAACAAATAATTTATTTTTGAAAAAAATATTTTTTTTTAATATTTGAACAATTTGGTTTAAAATTTAATATTAAGGGTGATTATTATGATTAACAATATGTGTTTGTTTTTATGAATAAAATTCGTTTAAGGGTGTGTGATAAAATGTGTGCGATTGTGTCGTAATATTTATTTTTATTTGAGAAGAAATGGATGTTTAAACGAGAATGACTGGCAAGTCGATTGGAAAGTGACATTCGAATAAGTTGTTCTATGTAATGCAATGTGGCAAGGTTTCCAGGTTCCTTGAGAAACGGTTCCGGGTTCATCAACCACAGAGGGCATACGATCCTATTGTGTTTCTTACTAGGACTCGCGAACCTTCAATATCCTTACTATAACCGCTCGTCCCACGTTTGATTACTCTATTGAGCTAGGGTGAGAATGGTATATTTGAGGAAATATATCTGAATTTGCTTATAAGAAGGGTGGTAAGCCATTTATACCAAGGGTATTCAACCCGCGGGCCAAAGTTTAAAAAAAAAATTGTGGCCTCCTGGATCATGAAATATATAAAATTATTTCAAGAGAAAAAACGTGACAAGTCAAGATATATATTTTACATAATCAACTAATAAAATAAATACGTATTTTGCGTTATTTTATTAAAGATTTTTGCTTTTTGCGTGAAGAAAAATACTACGTTTTGTACAAAGGTTCTTTTAAACGGTAAATGACCACTCTAGTAGACAAGATAAATCACGCTACCTCCTGCTATGAAACAGAAAATAACATCCTTCACGAGAAATCCTAATCCCTGGTGAATAAGACTGAGCTAATAAGAACATTTTAAAATGTATTCAATCCTAATATTGTTCGGTACATTATTGCGAGCCAACAAGAGACAAAAACTTTGGCCCTTGGACATAAAAAGGTTTAACACCCCTAATTTATATTAATGAATCAGATAGCCGAAGCTATCATATATATGCATTTTAGTGAGGACAGTACCATCTAGATATCATATTCTGAAAATTGAAAAATGACACCTGGATACGGGAATCTAACCCGGGACCTTCGGCTTAGTACGCCAATGCTCTTACCACTGAGCTATCCAGGATTCGTCCCGAGCCCAAGGTCATTCTTCACTCTTCACTCATAGTTTAAGGCAGAGTCTATGACGGACGTGCGAAAGTCATCAGCTTATAAATACGTGATTACATAAGATCACAGCCATCAGACAACGCAGCCACCCACGACTCGGTAATTGGCATATGTTATTGCAGCCATTTTGACAATTATATTATAATTGTACGGGAATGCATATTTATTACTGAATAAGATAGCCAAAGCTATTATCCATGCATTTTAGTGAGGATAACACCATCTAGATATAATATTCTGAAAATTGAAAAATTACACCTGGACATGAGAATCAAACCCGGGACCTTCGGCTTGGTAAGCCAATGCTCTTACCACTGAGCTATCCAGGGTTCGATTCCCGTGTCCAGGTGTCATTTTTCGATTTTCATAATATAATACCCTAATTTAGTCAACTAACTACTCTCAGTATAGTACAGTGTCCATAGAAAGGGCCTGACAGCTATAGAAGTACGTCAAGTCATGTGATCTGCAGCTGTCACCTTTGATATAATAGTGTATATACATATAAAATAGCACTAATATTATATGTTATCAACAGGGCCACGGATTTTGATGACGTCATCTTTTTATTGATTCATCACATACTATGCTAATACTTATATACACTTGGTCCATGATACCCTGGTTGTAGAAATGTATATTTTTTAAGTTATTTTTTGATATTTTTTTGTCATTTTGGAATTGTAGGTAATATTTTCTTGGTTAGCGTCCTTTAATGGGTAATTTTCATCCTTTTCTTTTGGATTTCTGAGTAATTTAAAGGCATTCATGTTGAAAAAGTATATTTTTAAATACTATTGTCATTTTATGAATACATAAATACTCAAACATAAATTATTTGATCACACAGTTGTTGGTGCAAGAAGATAATGTAGGCCATGAACTTTGTATCATAGTTGTCTAAATGAGAAGATAAGTAAGCCATGAACTTGTTCACAGTGTCTGATGAGAAGTTTGTGCATACTTTGATATAGTTGTCTGAATGAGAATATAATGTAGGCTATGAACTTTTTATCACAGTTGTCGGAACTAAAAGATAATGTAGGTCATAAACTTTGTATCACAGTTGTCTGAATGAGAAGATAATGTAGGCCATGAACTTTGTATCACAGTTGTCTGAATGAGAAGATAATGTAGGCTATGAACTTTGTATCACAGTTGTCTGAATGAGAAGATAATGTGTCTGAGTTTGTATCACAGTTGTAGAATGAGAAGATATTAGGCCATGAACTTTGTATCACAGTTGTCTGATGAGAGATAATTGGTATGAACTTGTATTACAGTTGCTGAATGAGAAGATAAAGTAGTCTGGCTTGTATCACAGTTGTCTGAATGAGAAGATAATGTAGGCCAAGAACTTTGTATCAGCTTTGCTTGGCTGGTTGTAAAATACACATTCCTAGCGAGTGAGACTGTAACTAGGCTGAAGAGGGCTGCATTGGGAAGGGGTAGCTATTACTTCTCAAGCGGATATTTGTAAATCAATATTATACTCAGCAGAAAGCAATAATTTGGTTGTTAAAGACTTTTCATAAGTTTCCATTGTAAAGCGCACGTTTGATTTAGTCATGTGCATTTATTACAACTCCTTTTTCATAAATAAGTATTTCTTTAATTTGAAGTAATTATTTAGAATTTTTAGTTCAGTTTATGGGTTATTTTTTGATCGTTTTCAATTAATCAAAATCTGGGGCTTGATTATCAAATTTGGCCACAAAATTATGTTTGAATTTTGTAAAAGTTTATTTTTACCAATAATTCTACTGTACATTCACTTGTCACGGTCAAACTAGATTATATGAGCCTGATTTTTAGCCCCCGCGTCCATTGATACGGGTGACCCCAATGTGTAATTTTTACTCATTCAAGTAGGGATGGATGTTAAAGATAAATAAATAGTGACGGTACCAATCTTTGTCTAGAAAGAAGACAACATTGGTGGTAAAGGTCTTATTTCTTTTAGCACCGCGTCTTACTACTTGTTCGGGTCATAGGACTATGTACTAATTACACTAATGGGCTAAGGCAGAGGTAGGCAACTGGCGGACCGCGGTCCGAATTCAGATCGTGAAGGGCAGAAACATGGACCACCAAAATATCTTAATTTAATTCTCTGGCCGTATTGTTCCGAATATAATGCGATGTTTTCCCCCTAAAAATGGCAAGTACTTGGAGTTATTAACAGTAGAGTGTAATATGCTAGCTGTAAATTTCCTGAAATACGTCCTCAAATATCTAAATGCACTCAATATCGAGCTACAAAGAAACTTAAAGTTAATATGTGATCTGATACAAGTTAATATGTGATCTGATACAAGTTACTATGTGATCTGATACAAAGTGGGTCTGATTTCCGTCGCAAGCTGGATATATTTGAACAAGATATTTTAAGTGAAGAACTTATTCATTTTCCATCGATGCTAGAATACAGAAAGAAGAATTCCAAAATAGACAATGCATTGTTTTCAAGTTTTGTATCAGATCTTAGAAAGAAATTTTCAGCAAAATTCCAAAACTTTGCAGATAGGAAAACTCTTATGAAGTTTCTCCGGCGACAGAATGGACTGATTTAGCTGCAAAGCTGTTCAGTCTTTCGAAACCTTCGCTTCAAATGGATATAATCGACTTGCAAGAAGATATTTTCTTGAAGATGTATAAAGCTGCTTTCAATAAAGAATTTTGGGGTAAGCATGTTTTGGATATGTATGCAAATTGTAAAAAGCTGGCTATTAACTTGGCTACCATGTTTGGCTCAACATACATAATGTGAAACCTCTTTGTCAAAAATGAACTTTTTGAAGAACAAATATCATTCAAGGTTAACGGATGCCCACCTTGAAGACACTCTGCGCAAGAACCAAACTACATAAAAAAACTGGCCAATTGTAATTTCTCGCATTAAGACTATTAGCTTAAATTTTTAAGAATGTTAACCTATAATTTTAGTTTGAGATTTAAGAAGCAAAAATTAAAATTAAAAAAGTCGAACCTAAATTTTAAGTTTATGTTTTAAGCAGCCAAAAATTTAAAACGTTATATTAAAATGAAAGATTATCTAAATAAAGTTTTTGTTCTAAAGTTGTCTGAGGACTTTTAAATACGTTTTTATATAAGACACGCAACTTTTGGAAAATAAAAAATTGCTTGTGGCGCTTTTCGGAGTTTTATTTTTCCTTCGGACCTCGATATAATTTTTAGAAGCATTCGGACCCCACTATAAATTACATGCCGACCCCTGGGCTAGGGATTAGAAAGGTTTAATGTAGAGGTAATTCACCCACATTTACATGGAAGAAGAGTGAAAAACCATTTAGTAAAACCCAACCTCAGTGCACCCGACTGGAATTGAACCACTATCTCCCCGTTTTCAGCAGTCTAGTCCATCACCAGAGTAGTGCGTAGACAACGCGGTTACCGAAGCAGATAACCGTATTTTTATTTATATATTTTTTCAGTGGCTGAACTGCCAAACAAAGATTTTAAGTCAGTTAAAACTTTATTTATAAAAATATACAAACTGAAAAAAATTAGTCAAAAGAAAATGTCAGACTTTTTTTTATGAAGAAATTACAAATTAAGTTTTGTTGTGTATTTAACTTTGTTATATCAAATAATCATTTATTCAAATATTGTATGTACATACATATACAAAAAATACTTTTCTGTAGCCATGTGTGTTATCTAATTTACAATAATTTTTGTACCTTTTAACAACTCTTCAGTTGGTATTAATTTCATATCCGGAAATGTGTCTATCTGAAAAGGGTTCAGGCCTCTTTATTTCGGTACAACACTTGTCAAGTGATTCCTGTTTTGAACCAGCCTTAGTTCCAGGTAGGCCCGGCTAACCCAAGTACGGTAACCAAATAGAAAGTCACCCCAATGTTTAGTCACGCTTGCCAACTTACCTAGTTAGGATTGATCAACACGTTTCACTGTCACGACGATGTTAAATAGAATCCAAACAGAAACTGTGAGTTTCCGGGGAATGTTCTACAACTGTGGAGCTCGAACCAAGGGTCGTGATTTGACTCCCAGTCGAGGAATAGAAACATGGGTGGGGGGGGGGGGGGGCTTATTCTTGTGTTTAGTGTGGGGGAGGGAGGATGGCTATGCCCGGTACACACGACACAAAAAGTTGTACAAGAATTATTGTATACCTGATTTTGGTTGGAAGAACAGTAGAGAAAATTCAAACATATTTCTTTGCGGTCAACATTGATATAGTTTCTTATATTATTTGTGTTATTTGATAGGTATTGATAATATCTACCAAAATTAACATCTGCAGATGACATGACTCTATGTATAACTATATTAACATTGTTTTAACTTTAGTAACTAACTTCTACTGTTCTTCCTAACAAATCATACTATAGCCTAAAGATGGAGTCACGACAACACCAAGAATTGTACAAGATCTACTTTGCAAAACTTATTGTATACATTTTCAAGGAATAGAACACGTCCTATATTGGACATTTTTTACTGTACAACTTGTGGAATGTTAGTAATAGATCTGCCCGGTATGACCTAATTGAGTATATGATGACGTATTTAGCACACATAAGATTATTAATAAAAACCGTCACAATTTAAGTTTTATTTGAATTATAATAAACATAAAATAATAATAATATTGCGCTTCTGGGTTACATCCCTCGTAGCCAGTAGTGGAAATATTAGCCAGTACTAATGTACCGTTGTCCAGGGAACGCCGAATGTACTAATAGTACATCCTTTCCTGGAGGATCTTTCCATGTCCCTATGAGATGGGTGATGGTGATAGTGAGTATGAGGGTGATAGTTAGTATGAGGGTGATGGTGATAGTGAGTATGAGGGTATGTAACCTGTGGAAACACTAAAACCAAACTTAAGACTAACTAACCAAACCCTGATGACAGTTGGGGTATTTCCTCTTTATGGAAGAATACCTAAGGTATCAGCTGAGAATCGGACCCGGGACCCCTAAGCTCGTAACCAGGTGCACTGACCACTTTAAAACGGGGGCGGTTGTTATGAAAAATATAAAGAGTAAGCTCAATATAAGTATCATTGATTTATTTACTCTCTGTTACTATTCCGCCCAGAGCAAAGAAACTCTTGCATTGTTCACAATTTTGTTTGCAATCTCATTTGCCGCGTGAACGGTTTTGTATGCAATGGATGTGACGAGATATTCTACATAGGGATGTGGTATCGAAACAAAAGATCGATACTGTACTCATTAAACTATTAGGAAGAAAAATATCGATATTATACTAGTATCGAAAGAAACGTATTGATAACAGTAAGTATCGGCATCGACATTTTAATCGGGTGGGCGGGGGGAGGGGGGGGGGCGGATCAAGTAATAATTTCAACTTTTCCATAGTAATAATTGTATTTTCATATTTATTTAAACACTGAAAATGATATTGATTTAACCGTATTATAGTATATTTAGGTCGATTGCGTTTATGTTATGAGTTGGAACTTAGAGGTTATGACAGATAGATTATATAATGGATATTATAAAAGGTTCTACCATACCAGCTTTCAAAATGTCTATGAAAATATAGTTGAGGGAAAGTTATTTAATAACTAAGTATAATTAGTAATTTATTTTTTCAATCTATTTTGTATCCTTCTTTAACCATAGTAAACATTCAATCCAAGTATGAGTGAAGAAAACAAAAATATAGTGTTTTTTTTTGTTACCGATCCGATATCAGACTTGAGTACTAATATCAGTAAAAGTATCGTAAAAAAAAACACTAGTATATAAAGGAAATTATCGATATTAGTAAAACATATATACTTTTTTAACATCCCTAATCGTACAAATCTTTCTTGCACAACATTTTGTACATTGTATACCTAAAGCTTTACACGACTCCCGGCTGACGAGTGGGGATGTTAGAGGGGGATCTTTACACGACTCCCGGCTGACGAGCGGGGATGTTACAGGGGGATCTTTACACGACTCCCGGCTGACGAGTGGGGATGTTACAGGGGGATCTTTACATGACTCCCGGCTGACGAGTGGGGATGTTACAGGGGGATCTTTACACGACTCCCGGCTGACGAGTGGGGATGTTACAGGGGGATCTTTACACGACTCCCGGCTGACGAGCGGGGATGTTACAGGGGGATCTTTACACGACTCCCGGCTGACGAGCGGGGATGTTACAGGGGGATCTTTACACGACTCCCGGCTGACGAGTGGGGATGTTACAGGGGGATCTTTACACGACTCCCGGCTGACGAGTGGGGATGTTACAGGGGGATCTTTACACGACTCCCGGCTGACGAGCGGGGATGTTACAGGGGGATCTTTACACGACTCCCGGCTGACGAGCGGGGATGTTACAGGGGGATCTTTACACGACTCCCGGCTGACGAGTGGGGATGTTAGAGGGGGATCTTTACATGACTCCCGGCCGACGAGTGGGGATGTTAGAGGGGGATCTTTACATGACTCCCGGCCGACGAGTGGGGATGTTAGAGGGGGATCTTTACACGACTCCCGGCTGACGAGTGGGGATGTTAGAGGGGGATCTTTACACGACTCCCGGCTGACGAGTGGGGATGTTACAGGGGGATCTTTACATGACTCCCGGCTGACGAGTGGGGATGTTACAGGGGGATCTTTACATGACTCCCGGCTGACGAGTGGGGATGTTACAGGGGGATCTTTACATGACTCCCGGCTGACGAGTGGGGATGTTACAGGGGGATTTAAACATGTTGCAACAAAGCGATTATTCCATTTGGGAATTTTGGAGCCACTTTTAATGTGATTAATGGTAAATATTTTAAATATAATATTGCAGGAAGGTCTTAAATTCTAGTCTTTTCATCCGACATATTTTCAATTTTTATTAGAAACAGCGTATAACACGGGTAGTAAGACGCGGTGCTAAATATTATTATTATTATTAGAAACAAATATTTCATAAAACTATTTTTTTTTTAAATTTTAGCACGGGTTACTACCCGTTCAGGCTATACGTTCATGTACTAACTAAGAAAATGGTTTAAGGGATTAGGAAGCTATATTTAGATGAATTGTACCCGCATTTGAGTGAAGAACCATTTAGTAAAAACCAACCGAGATTTGAACCTTAATCTCCCCGTCATCGGCAGTCTAGTCTACCGCGAGAGTAGCGCGTTAGACCATGCGGCCACCGAAGCGGGCAACTGTCAATTCATTTAAGGTGCGGCAGAAGGGCGCACAAGTAATTTTACAGTTTTTATAGCATTACAATTTTTTGACCAAAATAAATCAAGTATTTCTCCAGTAGCAACATAGAGTTTAGTTTTCTGCACATTCTGATAATAACAGACCTTGAATATCTGTCAAGAATGTCCTGGAAAGTTGTCAAAACATTTTAAATAAAGAGAAAAAGTTTTGACAACATTTCAGGACACCCTTGACAGATATTCAACATCTGTTTATATTAGCTTGTGCAGAAAACTAAACTCTATGTTGCTACTGGAGGGATATTTGATTAATTTTTGCCCAAAAATTTATATTCTATAAAAACTGAAAAATACTTGCACTCCCTTCTGCCGCACCTTAACATTTGTTCATATTTGTTTGTTTTGAACTAAACTTTTTAAAAACCAGTGATCGAACCATTGGTTTTATTTTCTCTCCCACTCGTTCTCCTCGGGGAGGGAATCAACAAGCTAATCTCATAGGATAAGGACGAGTTGGTTAGAATTTCGATTGAATGTACTCGCATTTGCGTGGAGGAACAATTGGAGATAAACCCTTTCTTCAATAAATCAGTCCCAAGATTAGAAATCCAACTTCTCCATCACAAAAAAAAAAAACACATACGCGATGAGATTGACGTTCAATCCGCACGTCCACCGTGCCCCCGCCCCCCCCCCCCATCTCCTCCTTTAACCAGTAATTAACTAAATAAAAAATAACATTAATTATACCTTGATTTACGTAGGGAGCCCGTTATGGAAAGCCTTTATCTATTACTATAATTCTACTGTTTAGTAGTATTTTGATAGAATAAAAGGTTTTCCTATAAGTTCTCGAAGGCCTGTGATAACATATATTTATATTATATGTGAAACGAAATAATAAACACCAGCAAACCCGAGCACAAATTGCGCTACACTTACTTAAAACATTTTTTGACTCCCGGTTTTAAATTTTATGATTTTATTTTTAAAGAATTAAAGTTTTCATTAGTAGCCTACATTTGAACTAATAAAAAAAAACGATATTAGGTCCACAAGGGTCAACACTTCGTATTAAAATTTCAACTTTCTTTTAAAATTTTCGAAATTTTATTAGGGGTTGCACATCTTCAGTTAATCGCATTGCTATTAAATTCCTCAGTTATAAATTTTGACCCATAAAATAAGATATATATCGATTATTGAGTTTAAAATGATAGAGATAGATGATTGTTGTGCAAACATTTCCCCTAAGATTATCACCGCGTCTTACTACCCGTTCGGGTTATACGCACTTACGCTAATGTGTAATGGTAGGGTGATTGTGAGATGAAATGAAGGACCTACAGTTTAACGTGGAATCCGAACCATGGTGGAGGCCTGGCATTCCACACATTCAAAAGATATCTTGTCAGAGGTGAAGGAAGGGTTTGGTAATCAGATAAATCTGTGCCGGGACCGAGGATTGAACCCCGGCCGCCAGCTCAGAAGTCTGACACCTTACCCCTAGACCACCAGGTCACCTTACCCTAAGAGGAAAAGGACTTACTCTAGCGTTATCGAAGGCCTTTTATCCTACCAAAATACCAGTAAACAGTAGGATTCTGATAATAAATAAGGCCTTCCAGAGCGGGTCTCCTAACAAAAACGTGGTCTACTCGTGCGTTAGATTCTCCAATTTACGTGATGCATTAACTATTTACATTCACTTTCAACATACCGGTTTTATTTACATCAAAGAGGAATAATAATCAGTCGTGTCGCCACTAACCGGATGACACCCATTCGCTATACTACCCACGAGTAGAGTGGATTAATATCTTCTTTTTTTTTCTCTCGATGATGTATAAAACAATCATTAGCAAAGGTAGATATTGCGTTCATGGATAGTTTTATAGACATTTCTGTAAGATGATTGGGTGTAGACGAGGATTGAATCAAGGCTCTTAAGGTGGGGTGGAAGTAGAAAGCCAAGTCAGACACCTTATCTTAGTCGGTCGGTAGTGTATCTGCATAGTGAGCTAAGTGTCCCGGGTTCGATTCCCAGCATAGTTGATACTATTATCATTTCACAAAGGATAATATTTTCACAGTGAAGAATTAATGACTGGGGGCTGGATGTTGTGTATGTTCTATATTTAATTATGTTTAGCACCACGTCTTACTATCCGTTTGGGTTGTAAGCTTATGTACTAATTACGCTAATGCTTTAAGGTGTAAGGAAGGAGGTATTTAACGAGCACTTTCTGAACACATTGATTATATCAGCCCACGATAATTTCTACTATCGAGAGCGAAAGGGCCTACCAATTTTGCCGGGAAGGGTATTTTCACATACTTTCCAGAGTTCTATTACACGCCACAATTGACATGGGGACGACTACTTTACTTCCCCTCCGAAGGAAGTTGTGCTACTGATTTTTATCGCTCAAGAAAAAAAATCGTTGACACCGGCTGGGTTTGAACCCCCCAAACATCGGCTTCTGAGTGGAAAAACTTTAACCCAAGACCACCAAGGTCGATAGTCCTTTAAAAATATATATAGTGCATGTCTTGGTGGCCATATACTTATACTAACTAATCAAAATGCATAGAAGAAAGAGGTTAAGTTTTAAGGAAATGCACAAGAATTATCTTGAAGAGATGCATACAAAAAAAGAAAAATATTTGCAAAAAAAAGTAGTATCAATTTTCTAAAAGCATATATAAGAATAAAATTACATTATGGAATGTTAATTAATATGGTACAGTGGCAATGTTAAGAGAATGCTAATTTAAAACTTGGTACGGACCTTTTCAAGTCTGTGTAAACACTCTTAATAACACTCATTATCATTTCTCTCAAGGCGGAACCAACTCTGTTAGTAAAAGGACATTCACGCCGCGCCGTGGCGCAACTAGTGTTAACTAATCGTTTTACAACCGCTTGAAATATATAGGCACTGTGTTCTATCTCTTTTATTGTTTATAACATAGAAACCATTATTATTATTATTAGTATTATCATCGCGTCTTACTACCCGTTCGGTTTATACGCACTTCGCTAATGTGTAATGGTAGGTGTATTGTGAGATGAATGGAGGACTATAGTTTAACGTGGATCCGAACCACGGTGGAGGCCTGGCACTCACACATTCACAGTTGTGATTAATACAAGTCTTGTCAAGTGAAGGAAGGGTTTGGTGGGTAGAAAAGTAGATATATATTAGCTACCGGTAGAAGTAAAGATATCACTAACTACCAGTGGAGAGTAGAGATATCACTAGCTATGGTAGCAAGTAAAGATATCACTAACTACCAGTAGAAAGTAGAGATATCACTAGCTACCGGTAGCAAGTAAAGATATCACTAACTACCAGTGAAAGTAGAGATATCACTAACTACCAGTGGAAAGTAGAGATATCACTAGCTACGGTAGCAAGTAAAGATATCACTAACTACCAGTAGAGTAGAGATATCACTAGCTAACCGTAGCAAGTAAAGATATCAAACTACAGTGAGAGTAGAGATATCACTAGCTACCGGTAGCAAGTAAAGATATCACTAACTACAGTAGAAAGTAGAGATATCACTAGCTACCGGTAGCAAGTAAAGATATCACTAACTACCAGTAGAAGTAAGATATCACTAGTACCGAGCAAGTAAGATATCATAACTACAGTAAGTAGAGATATCACTAGCTACGTAGCAAGTAAGATATCACACTACCAGTAGAGTAAGATATCACTAGCACTGTAGAATGTATAGATATTGCTATCAAGATTTAGATAAGTGCCAGCGTGTTCGACTGGCACGTCTGACTCTAATCAGGGAGGTCTTAGTTCGAATCCTGGCAGAATGAACTGACTTATTTCTGGGAAAGTGTTGGTCCAACCGTTCTCTAAGAGAATGTTGGTGCATTTATACACAAGAACTCATCTCACGGCCGATTGGCGGGGTATTAGGGACAGGACTAGAAAACTGCATATGGGATAAAGTGGCATACTGTTTATATAAAACATTTTTGAGTTGTTTTTTTAATATGGTAAATTATTTTGACTGGTCTCAATTTCAGTGTATTATAATTTAAGTGTTTAGTTAAGAATAACCAACTTCGGTGGCAAAATGGTCTAAGGCGCTACTCTTGCAGTAGACTAGACTGCCGATGACCGGGAGATCAAAGCTCGAATCTCAGTAAGTGTACTGAGTATAGTTTTCTATAAATGTTTTTTCACTCTCGCTCAACGCAAATGCGGGTACATTTCCTATAGATATAACCTTACTCAACTCTAAAACCACTAACGTAAAACGTACATAAGCGTGTAGCACGAACGGGTAGTAAGATGTGGTGCTAAATTAATGGTTTTCCTACTTTTATTAACAATTAACAAGCTTGAGCTGAAAATGTCTCACCCGCTTCGGTGGTCAAATGTTCTAAGACGTCACTCTCGCAATATACTGGTCAGCCAATGACGGGGAGATCGAGGTTCGAATACCCCTGGCTGTACTGAGAATGGTTTCCAATTCTTTCTCCATCCATATAAATGCGGGTACACTTCCACCAACATCAACCTTACCCTTAACACATTAGAGTATGTTACATTTGACTATGACCCAAACGGGTAGTAAGACGTGGTGATATAAAATATAAGAGTCCTGGACATCTAAAGATGTGCCGTATGCACCCATGAGAATCTTGCCTGCTGACGCGCTTATAAAATACCTCAACCGGTATACAAGCTACAGTAGCCCCATAGCTTATTGGTGCCGACTGACAGCTCACAGCTGACAGATAAAAGCTTTGAAAAGTTACCAGACAAAATTATGTATCCCTACGCCGAACCATATGATCTACAAAAACATGTGTTTAGCAGCTGTCACTTTTGACAGTCAAAATTTAGGTAATATACCTAAATGTTGATTGACAGAAGTCAGCTGTGAACTGTCAGTTAGCACCAAAGAAGCCATGGCGCTACTGTAGACTATAGAAACACCCTCAACAGTCAAGACCAGCGCCTCGGGTCTCTCGACCCATGGCAGAGTCACATGAGCCAACACCCAAGAGAACGTGTTCATATGACTCACTTCTGGCCGCCCAAGTCGTCTCGTTGTGCAACGCCTCCAGGAACTGCCCCATTTGACCTCGGCACTCCGCAGCCAACTCTCCCGGCGGCCCCGAGCGCCAGCTGTGAGGGTTGTATGCATCCAGGAGCCACTCGAGGTCACTGCTGAGAGTCTCCTCCTCCTCGGACATCGTCAGTAAGGACTCCAACACGCGCCTGGCGGGAGAGATCTCCAAGGGCACTCGGTGGTCATCTTCTGACGAATTGTTGGTTTCTATACTCACCAGACCTCCATCCCTTGACACGGATTCTAGAGGCGAGGATGTCAGTGAAAGTTCTTCCTCGACGTAAGGGAGGTCCGTGATAGGTATGTACTCAACGTCGGAGTAATTCCTTCCCCAAGAGATATCATCCTCATATTTCACATCGACGTCGACCAACGGTGGTTGCTGTAGGACACTAAATCCAGACGCGTTGTCGTGTCTTTCGAAGCCGATGTTCTGGGTCACGTTATAGAGCCCCGGATGCTCTTTAAGTGTGGTAACCCCCGCGAACGTGGATATATCCTCTTGAACGGATGACGTCACGTTACCGGTAAACGGTTCCGACAGTGTCGAAGGGAAGGAGAAGAACAAATTAAGTAGAACCACGGCGAGGTTCATTGCACTTAAACGTTCGCTCCACGTGACGTCACTTTTTATTCCGGGTTTCATGATGAAAATAGAATCCTCTGGAAATAAAATAACGATTAAAAAAACACAAGAACTTGTCACTTGTCCTGTAACTGTGCCAACTTCACTTTTAAATTAATAGCGCAGTTTCAATTTCTGCGAAGAAAAAAATATTTTAACTTCCTGAGTGTTTACTTTTTAGAGTAAATAATTTTTTTTAAATCACTTTTATAGTCACCACACATTAAATCATAACAATATGCCTTAAGTAGTCGATCAATTAAAACAATCAGTTGAACAGATTATTTAAAAAAATACTTCTTCGTCAAACCGTCTGCAACTGTTATGTTTTACCGGTGACTGAACTATCCACCACAAGATGTAGCTTGGCTATCACTCGCTAACCATGAAAAAAGTCCCTCCACCGTGAAACTGGTGCAGAACCTGCAGGTGACCCTAACGAGATCCACTCATCGTATAGTCTGACGGTCGGACCGACTCGGAGG
This sequence comes from Timema cristinae, assembly GCA_039000515.1. NCBI lineage: Eukaryota > Metazoa > Arthropoda > Insecta > Phasmatodea > Timematidae > Timema > Timema cristinae. The sequence continues at coordinate 12,401,403 of JBCFYV010011172.1, read as the reverse complement.
AACGTATTGCACTGTATGACTCGCAGATCGAAAGCGGTGCGCGGCTCTCCAAAGAATGACCCACTAGCGCTCTTTACGGCAGAGGAGAGGGCGAAGGGTAGAGGGGATAACACTTAGTTTTTACTACGACTATGTTTTCTGGAGAAGGAATGCTGTTACACACAAAAAAAAAGTACTTTCTTATAAACGTGTTAACGTTTTCACTTTCGTTCTTAGTAGACCGTGGCGCAGTTTGTGTTGTTAAAAATTCTAGTTGAGGCTTAACAATTTTAGTACCCTCAACCCCCTCCGCCCCTCAACCCCTTCCGCCCCTCAACGTTAAAGTAGCCATTTGGTTTATATACATATATCACTTAAACTCTTGGTTGGGGATTAGAAAGGTATAATTTTAGATGAAGTAGACCCGCATTTGCTGGTAGAGTAAGCGGGAAACCATTAGTGAAAAACCACCCTCATTACACCCAAGTTGACCTCGATAGTCTTGGTGGTAAAATGTTTGCCTCAGGACACGATTTTTGTGAGTTCAAGCTCAACCGGGGTCGGTGGATTTTTCTTGAGTAATAAAAAAATACGTAGCACAACTTTCTTCGGAGAGGAATTAAAGCCATCTTTACGTGGTGATATCGACAGTTGCTTAATATCTGTCAAGAACACAGCAGCATTTGGATGAGAAACTTTTAAATGAAGATGAAAAGTTGTATTTAAATTCCAGGACAGTTATTCAACAACTGTTGAAGTCATCATGTGAAGAAAATTAAATTCTATGTTGTTTTTTTGTTTGATAGGATTTATTTTGTGTTTCTACAAAAAAAAAGTTTTTCCATAAAAATTGGCTTTTTCTCGCGTTCACTTCCATCCTGAGTCAAATACCTCAAATAAACGAAAGTAAAAAAAGTACTCCCAATCCGACCAACCGTGTTTCGAACCTTGATCTTCCTGTAACCGGTAGTCCAGCCTATTGCAAGATGTTAGATTGCAAGATGTTGCAAGATTGTAGAATAGACCATGAGAATAGACCATGGGGCCCCATAAATAGGTGATAAGGGGGCCTTCCACATTATCTCATTTTTTTTTAAATTCTTACGAAAAAGAAATGTGTATTCTGGATTTGGCTTCCATTTACTATTAACAACTTTGAAACATCAATATCCAAGTTAACAGATTTTAAAATATAAATTACCTCCCATTCCCCGTTCAACAATTTCATTTTTATTTTGTTCTGTTCAATAAACTTGTGAAAAATATAATATTACTTTCCAATAGGTTCAGTTACAACTAAATTAAATTTTTTTTAATCTTTCAGAAACTTTTTTTTTACAGATACTGGCTTTTGAAACTCATATAATTAGTTCAGAATTACGTTCAGGTGCGCCTAAAATTCCTGCTTACTAATTTGCTAGGGGTGGGTGAGGTAAAATTGATAAGGAATGGTCCAACACTTTAGCTCAGTAGGTAGCGTGTCTGTCTACTAAAGGTACCGAGCTCAATTACCAGCAAGGTTGAAAATATATCATTGGGAAATGTGGGTTTACCCTTTCACATTAGTGAATTAACGGTCGGGGGCTAGATGTTGTGTCTGTTTTAGATTTAAGTTAGTTTATAAGTCGTGTATGCTAATATAATCAGTTGGTTCAGAAAGTGCGCGTTAGATACCTCAAAAAAAGAAATTATAAGTAATGTACCTTCATTTGTATGAATAGAGAGTGGAGAACCATCGAGGGAAAAACACCCTGAGTAAGCCCGACCGGGCTTTGAACCCCGATATTCCTTTCACCAGCAGTATATGCATATGTATATACAAATGAAGGTACATTCCTTATAATTTCTTTTTTTGAGGTATCTAACGCGCACTTTCTGAACCAACTGATTATATTAGCATACACGACTTATAAACTAACTTAAATCTAAAACAGACACAACATCTAGCCCCCCGACCGTTAATTCACTAATGTGAAAGGGTAAACCCACATTTCCCAATGATATATTTTTCAACCTTGCTGGTAATTGAGCTCGGTACCTTTAGTAGACAGACACGCTACCTACTGAGCTAAAGTGTTGGACCATTCCTTATCAATTTTACCTCACCCACCCTAGCAAATTAGTAAGCAGTTAAATTCGTATAGTTCACTTCGGTGGTCAAATTGGTTAAGGCGTTTCTCGTACAATAGACTGCATTGCTGAAGACGGGAATACTGAGGCTCGAATCCCGTTCGGATGTACAGTTTTTTCCTTAAGTTAGTTTCCACTCTCCCTCCACGCAGATGCGGGTACACTTCCACTCAACTCAACTTCACTCGTCACTAGCATACTAACGTAATACATATAGGTGCCTATATGCGTGTAGGCCACGGTGTAAAATACACTTTATTTTGATATTTATATAAACCTACCTAAGAGCCTATTGGAAGACCTGGTGGTCTAGGGGTAAGGTGTCAGACTTCTGTGCTGGGGGTCCGGGGTTCAATCCTCGGTCCCGGAACAGATTTATCTGATTACCAAACCCTTCCTTCACCTCTGACAAGACGTGTAATAATCACAACTTGTGAATGTGTGGAATGCCAGACCTCGACCGTGGTTCGGATTCCACGTTAAACTGTAGGTCCTTCATTTCATCTCACAATCACCCTCCCATTACACATTAGCGTAAGTGCGTACAACCCGAACGGGTAGTAAGACGCGGCACTGCTAATAATAATCACCCCGTAAGATGGAGCTACTTGGACATGCTATGACGCAGTGCTTTTTTTTTTTTTTACTAATATATATATTTTTTCGTTACAGTTTTGTTACCTTTGTTACAGGTGTTAGTTGTTGATGAAAAATGGTAAGAAATCGAAAAAAAAAAAATGGGGTAAACCCCTATGCAAATTATAGAAATGAAGATTTTGAAAAAGCATTGAAGGAAGTTCGGGGGGTATGTCTAAAATACAGGCTGCTGAAAAATTCAAAGTGCCTCGGACAACACTTATACTGAAGATCCTTGGACCGAATCCAAAACCTTTTGGACATCCTTATGTTCTAAGCAAAAATGAAGAAGCCACCATTGCAGAAACCCTTGATGTGGGGATTTCCTATGACATGGGCAGATATAAGGGATGTTGTAAAAAAAACCTTGGCAAACAAGGCAAGCAAGCACGAACCTTTAAAAACAACACTCCAAGTCCAGATTTTCTTGAATCTTTCATAGCTCTAAACAACCTTTCCATTAGAATTCCATCCAACATGAAGCGATTCAGCTCGTCTGTAAATCGTGATTACATTTTTATTTAATAATGCGGATCTTACCCTACTAGTATTTTTTATTAATAAAAAGCGTGCATATACAATTCCGCTCCCATTACGGGGTAGCTTGGTTACCCGGAGAGTTTACCTCACGTTTAAATGAGAAATAAGTGTGACTACCCAAGTATCCCCGGTCCCGAGGTTATTTGGGCACCCAAATTATATTTTTTTATACCTTTCTTGCTGAATGTATTCCAATTTTATCTCAGCCATGTTACCTGGAAGGTCGGATCGATACAGTATATATTTTATAGTTGCCCCATTCTAAAAATTCAATGAATCAGTTGCAAAAATGTGCTAAATAGGTGTCCAAGAAGCCCCATTTTACGAGTACCTTCTGTAGGCAGACCCGTGGTTAGGCGTTTTAGGCGTCTCTAGGCTAGAGTCTGTGAGAACATCCCTGTAGTGAGCTATGAACCTCTGTCTTTCACAACACGTAAATATATTTAGGACCGCGTCTTAATACCCGTTCGGGTTATACCCACGCTAATGTGTAATGGTAGGGTGATTGTGAGATGAAATGGAGGACTTACAGTTTAACGTGGGATCCGAACCACGGTGGAGGCCTGGCATTCCCCACATTCACAAGATGTCTTGTCAGAGGTGAAGGAAGGGTTTGACAATCAGATAAATCTGTACCGGGACCGAGGATTGAACCCCGGACACCCAGCACAGAAGTCTGACACCTTACCCCTAGACCACCAGGTCACTTACAGAAGGTAATGTTACACGAACTATATCCTGAGGGAGATAAAGTTCCAGAGAAGAGAGCATGTGTGCTTACTTTCACTGCGAGTGAGCGTAGCTTAATTAGTTCATTACGTGAGGGTGTGTGTGTTGTTGTTTTATTGCACCCTCCCCCTTCCGAACCCCACCCCAACCCCCTCCAAGATCTCACAACGTTTCTTTCCAATTAAAGGGTCTATCATCGGTAACGTGTCTGCTGACCGGCGCGGACAAACCTGTTTCGTAAATGTGTTTCGAAGAAGTCGATGATGTTAACCCTCCCTCCCCCCTCCCCTGTCCCATCCTCAATAGACTGGTATAGAAGGCCGACCAATGCTCTAGAAGACCTTATTTCAACACCTGAAAGGATTGCCGATGACGTGGATATTGGAGCTATAATTCCGTTCGGGTGGTACTGAGGGTGGCTAATTTCTACCAAACGGTTTTCCACTCTCTTTGAACGCAAATCAAGGTATCATTCCTTTAAATCCAGCCTTCCCTCATCTCCTACACATTGGGGTAGTTTGTAAATATGCGTACAACCCGAACGGGTAATAAGACTCGGGGAAAAAAAAGTTTTATCGAGACAATTCAAAAGTATCATTTTGAATGTGTTATAGTAACCGGATACTCAAAATTTGGCCGTTGAGAGTAGGCTAATTATGGTGTCTGAGGGTACAATTTTTTTATTTTAGCACCGCGTCTTACTTCCCGTTCGGATTGTACGCTTATGTACTAATTACGATAATTTTAGGGATTAGGACGGTTATGTTTAAAGGAAAAGTACCCGAATTCGCGTGGAGGTAGAGGAGAGAAACAATTAATAAAATATCATACTCAGCACAGCTGACCGAGATTCGAACCTCGGTCTCCCCATCATCAGCAGTCCAGTCTATTGCAAGAGTCGCGCGTTATACCACGCGTAGACAGAAGTGGTTTAGCGTTAAGTTAGATTTTAACTCACGTGTTTTTTATAACATTTCTCTTAGAAAAGTAACTTTATATAATATTTAAAAAATGTAAAGATTGGTCAAACTGACAAATTTGTCAATGCTTGCTTGCGTAGAACACACAAGGCACATGAAGATTAACGGGTCATAGGGTTCATCGTGCTGACCACACAACACCCTATATCCACAAATGTTGGCAATATCTTCGCCATTGTATATGGGCCTCAAAGATTACAAATATTGGAGAGATTTTGACGCACCTGCCTTGAGCGCTCCTGATATACTTTGAAACAGGGACACAAATTCTACCTGGGCATTTTCAGTACATAGCCATTTTATCTCCATTAGTTTTCTTAGTATCCCCCTTTCTCCAACTGATCCCTCCACACCCCTTCATGGGTGACCTGTCGGTCTAGGGTAAGGTGTCAGACTTCTGTGTTGGTGGTCTGGGGTTCAATCCTCGGTCCCGGCACAGATTTATCTGATTGCCAAACCCTTCCTTCACCTCTGACAAGAAGTGTATTAATCACAACTAGTGAATGTGGGGAATGCCAGGTCTCCACCGTGGTTCGGATCCTTCCCCTCTGACAAGACGTGTATTAATCACAACTTGTGAATGTGGGGAATGCCAGGCCTCCACCGTGGTTCGGATTCCACGTTAAACTGTAAGTCCTCCATTTCATCTCACAATCACTTTACCATTCCACATTAGCATAAGTGCGTATAACCCGAACGGGTAGTAAGACACGGTGCTAATAATAATAATAATAATAATAATAATAATAATAATAATAATAAAAAACACCCCTTTACGTGCACACGCGCACACACACACAACACACACACACACACCGTTGCAATCAAGGATGGTAGACGCCAAACTTTTATTACGAACTAAATAATTGAAATCGTTTAGGTATGAAGTGCGTGGTTGGTTCACGGGTGTTAGATTGGCAATCCTGTATTTCCTGGTTACCTCATATTATATCAATTCATCACCCTCCGGGACGCTCATGTAACTGATGACAGGAGAAGTCTGGCTGACGCACTCGACCACACTCCTAGTGTCATTGTTTGCACAACGAGCCATCAAATTACTTCTTCCCAAGAACTTGCATCGAGTCGGGTGTAGTAGCGCTTGACGTGCTGGCGTGGATCTTTAAGGTATTAGGTACTTGATAGTACCAAAAGTAGTTCTGTGAACAGTAGACCCTGCTACCTACATGTTACTATCGTTACTACAGTCTTACTAGTAGTTCTGTGAACAGTAGACCTCGCTCCCTCCATGTTATTATCGTTACTACAGTCTTACTAGTAGTTCTGTGAACAGTAGACCTCCCTTCATGTTATTATGGTTACTACAGTCTTACTAGTAGTTCTGTGAACAGTAGACTTCCCTCCATGTTATTATCGTTACTACAGTCTTACTAGTAGTTCTGTGAACAGTAGACCTCCCTCCATGTTATTATCGTTACTACAGTCTTACTAGTAGTTCTGTGAACAATAGACCTCCCTCCATGTTATTATCGTTACTACAGTCTTACTAGTAGTTCTGTGAACAGTAGACCTCCCTCCATGTTATTATCGTTACTACAGTCTTACTAGTAGTTCTGTGAACAGTAGACCTCTTTACCTCCATGTTATTATCGTTACTACAGTCTTACTAGTAGTTCTGTGAACAGTAGACCTCCCTCCATGTTATTATCGTTACTACAGTCTTACTAGTAGTTCTGTGAACAGTAGACCTCTTTACCTCCATGTTATTATCGTTACTACAGTCTTACTAGTAGTTCTGTGAACAGTAGACCTCTTTACCTCCATGTTATTATCGTTACTACAGTCTTACTAGTAGTTCTGTGAACAGTAGACCTCCCTCCATGTTATTATCGTTACTACAGTCTTACTAGTAGTTCTGTGAACAGTAGACCTCTTTACCTCCATGTTATTATCGTTACTACAGTCTTACTAGTAGTTCTGTGAACAGTAGACCTCCCTTCATGTTATTATGGTTACTACAGTCTTACTAGTAGTTCTGTGAACAGTAGACCTCCCTTCATGTTATTATGGTTACTACAGTCTTACTAGTAGTTCTGTGAACTGTAGACCTCCCTCCATGTTATTATCGTTACAACAGTCTTACTAGTAGTACTGTGAACAGTAGACCTCCCTCCATGTTATTATCGTTACTACAGTCTTACTAGTAGTTCTGTGAACAGTAGACTTCTCTCCATGTTATTATCGTTACTACAGTCTTACTAGTAGTTCTGTGAACAGGGGACCTCCCTCCATGTTATTATCGTTACTACAGTCTTACTAGTAGTACTGTGAACAGTAGACCTTTCTCCATGTTATTATCGTTACTACAGTCTTACTAGTAGTTCTGTGAACAGTAGACCTCCCTTCATGTTATTATCGTTACTACAGTCTTACTAGTAGTTCTGTGAACAGTAGACCTCTTTACCTCCATGTTATTATCGTTACTACAGTCTTACTAGTAGTTCTGTGAACAGTGGACCTCCCTCCATGTTATTATCGTTACTACAGTCTTACTAGTAGTTCTGTGAACAGTAGACCTCCTTCATGTTATTATCGTTACTACAGTCTTACTAGTAGTTCTGTGAACAGTAGACCTCCCTCCATGTTATTATCGTTACTACAGTCTTACTAGTAGTACTGTGAACAGTAGACTTCTCTCCATGTTATTATCGTTACTACAGTCTTACTAGTAGTTCTGTGAACAGTAGACCTCCCTCCATGTTATTATCGTTACTACAGTCTTACTAGTAGTACTGTGAACAGTAGACCTTTCTCCATGTTATTATCGTTACTACAGTCTTACTAGTAGTTCTTGTGAACAGTAGACCTCCCTTCATGTTATTATCGTTACTACAGTCTTACTAGTAGTTCTGTGAACAGTAGACCTCCCTCCATGTTATTATCGTTACTACAGTCTTACTAGTAGTTCTGTGAACAGTAGACCTCCCTTCATGTTATTATCGTTACTACAGTCTTACTAGTAGTTCTGTGAACAGTAGACCTCTTTACCTCCATGTTATTATCGTTACTACAGTCTTACTAGTAGTTCTGTGAACAGTAGACCTCCCTTCATGTTATTATCGTTACTACAGTCTTACTAGTAGTTCTGTGAACAGTAGACCTCCCTCCATGTTATTATCGTTACTACAGTCTTACTAGAAGCACATACCAAACAAATAATTGAAGTTAATGTATAATCGAAAGTAAAGAATTTTATTAAATAAGTAACCGTTTATTAGTTTACTTTTATGAGAGTCAATAATATTAACAACTCCACAAGCACTGGATTAATCTTTCTATGAATCTATTTTGGTTATTGTGTCTACGTGGAAGTTGGTATAGTTGAAGGTTACTATATAGTAACCTCGGGTATGGTTGTGCAAGTGAATGCTGCCGTGATTCCTTAAAATTATTCCCATTGTTTCTCTTATCTTTTATATGTGATAATTTAAGTTATTAATAACCGTTGTTAGTATTAAGACCTCACGATAAAATTGATACTACCTTGAGGGGGTTTGAATCACAAGATTACATAGATTGTTTTATATTTTACTATCTCCTTGGCTTATAATTACTTTTTCTAAAAACAAATTAGAAACACCAATGTGATTGTTGCTACAAACATTGTTAAAGAAGTTTGTAAACAAAAAAAATCATATTTTGAGAAGAGAGTATTAATTACGTACATTTTATTCTCATTGTGTCAAGGAAATATTTCTTATATTGTATAACTCACTATTTTCTCCAAGGGAGTAAGTTATGTATTGTAGAATGTAATGTGCTCTTTAACTTTCTGTGTTCAAAAGATTAATATAACCAAAAAAACTGGCAAACATATTATTTTGATATGCACTTTCTTCACAGAATTATAAATGGACCTACTGGAATATATTAAATTCTTACCGTCTTCCAATCTGACAAGAAAGACTAACCTATTATTTTGTGTTTGTAAATCTATCTCAAATATACAATTTAATAAGCAACAATGACACGAATATTAGTCTGGCAGCCAAGTGAGATATTTTAGCTGAACCCCTTTTGAGATCCTAAGTTTTTTTTACTGTTGATATTGATAAAGATGTATTTTAATTTAATGGTTCAGGAAACGGCAGCTACCACTAACATATCCTCGGAAAACTCTCAGAATTCAAAATGGTGGCTCCACCTACTCAGAAAATTTGTTTGTATGTAGCCTTAATCTTATTTTATCAGTATTGACTTTTTTTAAATAAAAAAGATTTAATATTACTTTTTGACTATTGGTTCAACTTTATCATGTATTCAAAATAAATGTATTCTAATTTTTAACCAAAATATTGTGGTCGCCGCCATCTTGAATAATTTTGAATGTGGAAGATTATTACAAACAACTTCCCAAACCTATAATTTTTTCTCTAATGATTAACAATTCATATTTTTTAATATAAGGTTAATTGTTTCTTCTAAAAAGGTTAAAAAATCTAATATTATGATACTGATATTTTGTCATGACGTGCAGGAATGTTTGAAATCATCTAATAATCTTACTCATTGTTGAGCAACGCGACATTCTATTTGTTGCAACATGCACCGCCATTGTTATTGCAAGAAATAGTGCAGGATAATCCTCCATTTAAATAACTTTTTTTGCAGGGTGTTCTATTGTCACATAAGCACTTCACTAGTTTTAAAGTTTTTTCCGGTGCAAGAGGAACTTTATTTGGGATTGTTATCGCAAGAAAACTTTGTGAAGGTTCATATTTGTAATCAACCAAAGTCTAGGGGGTCAAAAGAAGTAGAATCAAAAAGCAAACTTTTTCCAAATGGGTTTAAAGATGAGCTCCCCTAACAATTTTTAGGAAGGCTTCATAAGTCGAAGGTAACGAAGAAAGCTACTTGGAGATTGTACTAAGCGAATAGCCTTGACCTATATCTTTTTTTTTACCTGGATTTTACTCTTGTCTATGAAGATTATTTACCTTTTGTATATCCATGACAGGCATTCATAAAGAGCAACACTTGTTTGTAAGCTTCACCAATTTTTTTCTGTTTCTTCTCCCAAAATTGAAAGTGAAACATATTTTTTGTAGAGCAATGGTTCTTGCCCTTTGAAAGTAACAGAACAATTTTGATTATAAGAAAAATTGCTGAACGCTCATGTCCAGGTATAATTTTTTAATTTAAAGAATATGATAATTTATATGCGTGGCTATAACCGTAACTAACAAATATAGTAGCTTGGCTATTTAATCGACCGTGATATGCGTATTCGTACGATTGTCATCCTACCATGGGCAGCATAAAGCCTTGCCGAGTTGAAGTTGGCGGCGTTATCTGAGAGCGCGTGATCTTAATTGATCTCACATATGTAGCTGACGATTTCCACACGTCCATCGCAGACTCTGCCTTAAAATATGAGGGAAGACTGGCCCTGGGCACGGGACTATCACTAAAGCCAAAGGTCCTGGGTTCTATTCCCGTGTCCAGGTGTCATTTTTTAGTTTAAATAATATGATATTCTATTGGTTTAGAAGCCAAGGTGCGTAGCAGTCTTCAGTTGCTGGAATAATAGTGGTTAACATCACCCAGAACTGTTGTCATGTGACATCTTTCACCGGCGGACACTTGTAACCAGGTATTACATCCTGGTGCTTTTCCCCAGCAGTCCCGATATTAACCACTGACAAATAAAGTTTCTATTGCATAGGTTTTATTTTTAAATTAGTGAATTGCTTATGTAACGATAGAACACTTTGTTAAACACAAAAATGTGGTTGTTTTAATAAAGGATTACCCCGAACAATTGTTTTGCAATAACAATGGTGGCGTATGTTGGAGCAAATACAATTCCGTGTTGCCCGATGATGAGTAAATTGATTAGATCATTAAAAACTTTTCTGCGCCTCATGACAAAATATCAATGTCAATCATCAAATTAAAATTAAAATAAAACTGTTTGAGAAGGTTTTTTTTATAAGTGATACTCGTTCACACTCATACTTAATCAATATGGCGGTTATCACTTTATTTTGGTTAAAAAGGATGATACATTTATCTTTAATATAAGTTAAAGTTGAACCAATGATTAAAAAAAATATTAATTTATTTATATTAGAGAAATATCAATACTTAGAAAATAGGATAAGGGATACAAATAATTTGTGCAGGTGGAAACACCATCTTGAATTCTGAGAATTGCCCAAGGCTGCTCTCGTGGTACTCCTTTATCAATATCAACAATAAATAAACATAGGACCTCACTTTTGGGTTCCCAGGGACTTATATAGACACCTTTGATATTACACAATCTATATTCAAAAATAATACTTCGTTTTGTTTATGTTTTAATTAAGATGCTAATATAATTTTTGTAGTTAATCTAGTGAACTGCTCTTATTGCTATCTCAAATCTAATGTATAAAGTTTAATACAGGGTGAGATCTAAACTATTGGACAATTAGTAACTTGAAATTTAACTCTTTAATTGTAAAGTAAATATTTACTAGCTTAATGAAAGCAAACTATATACTACACTTTTTCACTTTTTGAAGATAATGTCACTCAGGTGAGCTCATGCAGACCTCAGCCCGTTGTTATTTCTTTCCTCGGGATAGATATCTAATTGTTTCCACCAGGGCCGCGTCTGGGGGAGGGGGGATTCACATTTCCCTAAAACATTATTAAATTCAATTAACAGTTATTATTCTAAATTTCGCATCAAATGGTGAACAGATAATTAACAGCAATAAGTATTCATTGGGTGATAGGATTACATTTCTTTACCTGGACGCCTTAACTTTATGTAATTTAAAATGTACGTTGGAGTAATACGCTTCAGTACAGTAGAATACGCCACCATTGTACTACCGCTGTCGGTATACTAACAGTTCACTAGTACAAAGAGGAATTTACTTTTGTGAACCTTATTGGATTGATTGTTTGCATTTAATAAACTACAGTCATTGAATGGGTTGACCAATATTCCACAAAACATTAGAAATCATTAAGTAACATAAGTATCGAGTACGTATCAATATATTTGATGGCTTGGTGCTAAAACTGAAAAAAGTACCGCACAAATGGGGGCTCAATTTTTTTTCCTCGGGCTTCAGATTTTATTAAACAGCCCTGGTTTCCACCCCATCCGGCTTAATATATAGGTTTACAAAAATGTTGAAAGAGAAATATTATCCTTGACCTACAGCACTACGAAAATGTCGAAATACTTCGACTTGAACCGACAGTCTCTGAAGAAGAAAGATCTGTCTTCGCCGCAGGCCAGTGACGCCAACATTTCCTGGAGCTTCCTGGTAGAACAGTTCCAACCCCCCTGGCCAGAGTGGAACGATGCCGACCTCAACTCAGAGAGGTGGGATATCATCAAGGACAAACTCCGCCAAGGGTTGGTCAAAGCATCCTCTATGGACTCCAAGACTTCCTCGTACTTTGAGGATCCTCAACACGCTGCCGTACCTTTTCCTTCCTCACTAAAGGTCGCATCCTGGAAGAGACCTTCGGAGGTGTTCTCGGATGAGGCCCTCACACTCTACGTGGATCGCACCGAAGTGATCGACCTGGTGACACGGAATGGTCATCTGATGCAAAGCGAACTAATGCGATGGGTCATCAGCGGAATATCCACGGTTCAGTTAATCGCCCTCGTGGATCCGTTCCCGGTTGAGGGAGAGAGTCTGACGTTCGTTTCGACGACGGGGAGTGACCCATGGCAGCCTTGGCACCTCGTATACTCCTTGTGCAAAGCTGGTAAAGGGCACGTGCACAAACCTGTGATGAACCAGTCCGGGAAGTACGTCGTTAGGTTGTATTACTTGGGCTGTTGGAGGAAACTTGTAGTAGACGACAGGGTTCCAGTTGACTTTGAAGGAAACATCCTCCTACCAATCACCACAAAGAATGAACTGTGGCCAATCGTTTTGTGTAAGGCTTTACTCAAGTTGGCCTGTCTAACCTGGACGGGTAACAGGGAGGTTGTTGAATTTAGTGTCATATCGTGTCTGACCGGATGGGTGCAATGTGAGGAATCTTTGAAAAAAATGTCAAAAGACGATGTATGGCGCTTTTGTTGCTCGAACGTTTCTTGTTACAAACCGGAGGAAGATAAATATGAGAGAATAAGCATGAAGAACAATAGAGGGGGAAATACAGTGACAGTGAAGAATAATCAACAAAGACATGTTTCAAGCAATAAATCAAACGGGCAGAAATCTTCCTTATCAAAAGGTAGCTCTCCCATAAACCGTAAGGAAAGTCACAAAGGTGTCAGTCAAGTAGTGTTGTTTGGAGCCACGGATAAGCTGGGTACGTTTGTTCCTGACCTTGCTTCCTTCTGGAGTCACCCTTTCTTTATTTACCAAACCAGAGAGTCCCTCTGAAAGGGCATACACCAAAGCCTCCCATTCAGCTGTGGAAAAGAATACGTTGGCTTGACTGGGCCAATAGAAAAGGTTTAATTCACTCTGCGGAACCAGTGCCAGAATTAAAGTGTTTGAAGATTGTCAGTTGTTTTAAGAAATGGCGAGAAATTGTTCGCCAAGAAGACTCTTCTAATCACTTATACGAATGTGTCCATGGAAATAGGGAGTCGATAATGAGACAATCGAGTTATCCAAAGAAAGGCTCTGTATCGAAGGTGAGATTACTTGACGGTGTTTCTTCACTAAACATATTAAGCGATACTAACATTACTTTACGGCCTAAGCCTTTTAAAAGGAGGACAGGTAACCAGTATGGTGCTAGAGATTTAACTATAGGGGAAGAAAAGGAAAGTCAAATTACAAAAACTTTAAAAAATGAAAATGTAACAAAACATAGAGAAACCTCAGTAGTATCTTCTAAAAATGATTTGTCTGAAAAAATTAAGCATCCAAAATGGAAAATGGCAAAAAATGCATTGGTTTCTCCAATAAAAACCGTCTTTGAAGGCTCTATAGATGACTTGAGAAAGGTTCATCCTGAAAATAGTATAAGCACAGTAGAGGAGATTAAATCAAAATATATTAAGCTTAACTTAAAAAAACACTTTTCTCAAAGATCCAAGTTACAGGCAGATATAGACGAACAAACTATTTGGGCTGATTTCCATAGACTAATCACCTTCATGAATAAGATGTTGCTATTCTACAAGCCTTCTCATTTTCCTTTCTGTGTCAAAGTTACGGATCTTCAATTTAATTCATTTCCAACTAAGTTTAAAGGTGATATAAAGATGTCTAAGGATTACAAGACAAACCCTAATACATTATTTAGAGTACCCATAACATTACAGAAATCTCGGAATGATGGGTTCTACATTTTCATTGACTCGACAGAGAAGATTCAAATGGTGATATCTTTGACCATCCTCCCGAAACTAGCCATACCAGATGAAAAATTTGAAGCATAAGAGCATTATAACCAGTTATTCCAATGAAGAATTTGAGATGCAAAGATCTAGGAAACCTATGTATCAGCTTGCATTACTATAGAAAAGTATTCTTGGAATGACTTCAAGATCAATGAGCCGATCAACTTCATGAAAACGTTTGGTATGAAATCGATAATGCTTGATATGGAGGAAGGACGCAATGTCCTTAGAGTGTGGGTGAGGAGTGACTCAGCGTACGTGGCTCATTTTATGAGCAATTTCCCATTGTTTGTGTGTCACAGGGAACACCTCTGGAACGTCTTGCAGAGAGATTGTGAAAAGATTCATCGGTTTGGAACTGAAGTAAGTGCCAAATTCCTTGCCCTGATACAACAATTTGGTAGAGATGAATACGCCAAGGCTCGCTCAGAATTTATCAAGAAATCAACACATTAACCATTACACCCACCTCACGGCCGTGCCTGCATGTGGCGTTTTTAATGAGATGCTTAAGGTGATTAAGATGTACATAACATCGAATGATGAACTTAAACAATGTATCAACGCTCTACGCGTGATGCTGCTACGCTTGGATTTGTATTTGGTTTCGAAGAAAGTCCAGGACTATGGGACAGTTATAAATCCTGAAGAACTGATGTTTAATTCATTTTCAGTTAGTTTGGAGAAGGAACAGGCGGAAAGAGCCTCTGCTCTTTTTATTCAAGCATTGTTTAGTCGGAACTTGCTAAATAAAATGAAGGCATTACACAATCCCAATAATAAAAGCCACAAGACTATTGCAGAAAAACTCAGGAAAATCAATGATGTTGTGTTCAACGTTAACAGAAGAGACACCACAGTGTCCAAGATGGTCTGGTCAGTCTTCACGGAGAATCCTTCTCTCGTGGAGGTCTGCAGTTTCAAATATGACTTGGACTTGGTCTTAAATGTGACCGAGTGGAAGGCGTCAACAATTAATGCCTTAACTAACACATGGGTGCCTTTGATACATGCTACGCTGCAGTGCCATGCAACATCACCAACCTTGTGTGTCGTGGAAGTTAACTGCTCCTTACAGGTGTACATGGTTAGAATATTTGATAACGATTCTATGAAAGAAATGTCTCGAATCACCCACTCGGTAATACCTAACTACTACTGTCAGAACGAGAGAGGGTACACGCTTCTTGTCTACGGCTGGATGGAAGATATTAGATCGAAAGAAGTATCATGGCGGATGCAGATCATAACCAATAAGGGTAACCTACCCTTACACTTTTGCTCTAAAGCCAAGTCATCTATGACTTGCACGCTGACTAAAGCTCCCGACATAGGAGTACAAGAAATTAAAGATATTTACATTCCCAACAGAAAGAATTTGGTATTCCGGTGCTTACTCAAGATAAAGCAAAGGGCTTTACTGTCTTTCAGGATCACCCCCTCATATAATCGAGCCAAACTGATGGTTATTCTTAAAACTGTAGATGACAAGCTCTTGGCTCAGGAATCAAGTGAAAGTTGCGTGGTCATACCAGCTGTTTTTATTGAAATGAATGATCAACTTGAGGTGACAACGTTTGTGTTAGAGGCCATTATTTTAGATGACAGCTGGCCGGTCAAACATACAGAATTTCCTACTGTCAAGAAGATAAAATTGAAAAGTCAACAAAAACTAAATTTATCAGAAGTCAGGAGGAACACTAGAAGTGTAATTATTCCTAAACTTTCTCGAAAAACACTTGACACATCACCTAAACGGCCCCATGACAGGCGGACGAGCAGATCATGGGAGTCCACGGAAACCACTCAAGATAAACCGTTCTGGCACCTCCAAGTCTTCCACGGTGATGAACATGATCATATCAAACTGAGTCAGGATAATAATCAGAAGGATATTTTCCAGGAGTTGAAGAAGTCCTGGGAGCTCAACGATCCTGGGAGGGCGGCTCGTGGAACCAAATTAAGGAGGAGATTCCTGATAAAGAACTACCTTCAAAAGACTTCATTGGGGAAGACGTTCCACTCCACAGAGAAGTTGGAAGCCAGCGTTTCGACGAAAATAATAGATGCCGACGACATGAACTTGAGCTTGGACAGACTTCAGTCCTCTTCCTATAGTTCCAATGTCCTCGGAGGTCAAGATTCAGAGAGGCACGTAAAGACGGAATGGGACCGTGAAGAGGATTTGAGGAATTTACAAAAGAAGAAGGAAGAATTTGAATTTCTTCACGCTCGTTTAAGACGTGGCATAGAGGATTTTTCGACAGCTCAGCGTGAACGTCATGCTAGGGCTATCAGATTATTGAACGAATCAAGGCAGGAGTCGGCAAGAATTATGAGTTCTGCCTACAAAATACGTGATAGGATCGTTAGTGAACGAATGGAAGAACTACTACCTCAACAAGAAGAGAAATATAATAAGAAACAAATGAGCCTTCGTGAGGAAAAAAGAGAGAGTAAGAAGACGTCAAGAAGCAAAAGCGGTTCTCCAAAGAAGAAAAAGAAGAGTTAATTTAATACCAAGTAAACCTAATTTGTTTTCTGTTCTTTTGAATCAGAATATATAATATATTAAATATTTTACGTTATCTTTGGTCTTTAGGAAAGTTGATAGGCTGTTAAAAATAGTTACATACTCATCAGCTAAGCAAACATATTTCGTTCGTCGGAAAGAATAAAATCAATTTAAATAATAGTGACAATAAGCGTATAACCCGAACGGGTAGTAAGACGCGGTGCTAAATATTATTATTATTAATAGTGACAATACATATTTGTAAAAGCAGATGAGTAAGAAAATGTTTTACTAACACTTCTAAACTGTCATAAATGTTCAAAATTAATGGGAATGTACTATTTTCATGATCTTGAATCGATTGTATCATGGGAATGCCTGACCGGAGAGCGAAGGGGGGAGGGGAAGATTCATCACCCAATCCCCCCAATATTGTGATATAAGGGAGGCCTCACATAAATATGTTTTTAACAAAATCAGAATTTTATGATATAATGTAAACAAGTTCACATATACATTTAATGAAAGAATAAAGAAGATGTTTGGTGAAGTCATTGTCCACTTAAATCTAGTGATTTTATTTTGTTAACACAGATAAACCAAAATGATGATGTCATAGAAGTGTTTTGTAAGGCCTACCTAATACTGGTATGCCATCATGATAAATCAATAAAGAAGAATATTCTGGGATCTGAAGGAGGAGGCAGAGGACAGGGTGCATTGGCGGTCTAAATTTCACTGACAAAAGGAATATATCTGTCGTAAGACAGAACAATAATAATAATAATAATAAATTATTATCGTTTAAAAGACTTGGGCATCACTCCCATAAGCCCTATTAATTATTATTTAATACAAAATGGTTAGTACTATTGTAAGTAGTCCTATTCTACGGGCACCGCTAGCAGGGGTTAGAGGGGTACACCCTCTCCAATAATCTGTACAAATGGGACGCATTTAGTACCAATAAATATAGAGTGAATTATTGTTATATTCCTAGAATCAAACATCCCTATTTGGGGCAGTGATTAATGAAACTTTTTTATATGACCTTCTAGAATTAATTCCGTTATCATATTTTAAAAAGATTAGTGCTCAACTGTGCTGACAGATACACATGTAACTTTTATGTCTTCCCTCTTCTCCCCCATCCTTGTCTAACAGCTGGGTGAACCTGACTCTGAGAGTCTGGGTTCACTTTTTTCTAACCAAGTACTATATTCTGGAAATAGCGATTTCTGGACTCTGACTGTGACCCATATATATATACACACACACATACACACACACACACACACACACACACACACACACACACGGTCGGTGATAGCCAGAGGTCCTCAGTCTGAGCTAGTGGACCAGCGTGGCCGGGCTAGCATGCCCGGGAGTGGGCAGCGTAATCAACGAATGGACCAGCGTGTCCAGTGAGTGTGTTGGCACACCCGGGAGAGGATTAACGAATCCATTTTTTGCGTAGCACGGCTCAGTACAGTATGTCGTCCGTGGGAACAAGTCGGTGACTTAAGTGGACTACACGGGTGACGCAGATATTGTTGTGATCTATGTTGATAAGGAACTTTTTTGTGAATGCTCTAAATACTTGAATATCTACCATGCGTTATGGTATTATTTATTTGTTAATTTAATTCTATTTTATGTTTCCTTATTAGATTATTAATTTTACAGACTCAAATATTACTCTTGTTATTTTAATCGATGATTTGTTTAGTTGTGGTCAATTTAATTCTATCAGTGTATGTGTTGTTTATTCTTAGTAATCAAAACCTTGAATGTTCCGTGTGCATTTTTTATTCTTGTTTAGTCAGCAGAGCACCCCAATATCTTTAAAAGAACTCGCGGGCCGCAAACGGTCAGGTCACGTGAGCTCCACGTAACAATACGTTCGTTTTGTCCCCTCCCTTCAAATAATTAAGAGTTAGTGACGCCTATGCATATGCCTATACATCCCCCCACCAAAATATTGAACAAACTATTGATACAATAGCAAAGTAAATATTTGAACCTAGGGTATAATAATAGCCTCGAATTCATATTTATATTACTGTTCAGCTGAATGATATTTTGACAATGGAGATAAGCCTGTAATTGCTAATGTTAGAATAGGCTCTTTTTTTATGTTACACTAGCAGAGGTACACATTGCTTGGTTACCCCTTATATTACTTTACTTTGCTTCAAACAGTAAAAAAATCTCTTCGCTTTATTTATTTCTATCAAGTTTTTTATTAATAAAAAATTAAATCATAATTTTAAAATTCTGGCTTCTAGGTGCACATGTTTGTGCACAGGTTCTAATAATGTTTAAATTTCAGACCTCTACGCGCGTTATATATCGCTCAATGCTCATGACCGACAAACTTTAAATAAATTTCATTAATATAGATAAGTCGTGGTTAGTGAGGATAAAATTATTCACTATGTGTGTCTCTTTCCGGTGCCCCCCCCCCCAACCTCTCTCAAATTTGGAAAGTCAGTCACGTTCATGGACTATATCATATAAAGACTATGAATATTGTATTAAATTAAATAAGAATGGGCTGTATCATATAAACACTATGAATATTGTATTTAATTAAATAAGAATGGGTTGTATCATATAGAGACTATGAATATTGTATTTATTTAAATAAGAATGGTTGTATCATATAAAGACTTTGACTATTAAATAAGGATGGGTTGTATCATAAATACCATTTTATTTAATAAAGACTATTGTATTAATTAAATAAGAATGGACTGTATCATATAAACACTATGAATATTGTATTTAATTAAATAAGAATGGGTTGTATCAATAGAGACTATGAATATTGTATTTATTTAAATAAGAATGGTTGTACATATAAAGACTTTGACTATTAAATAAGGATATTGTATCATAAATACCATTTTATTTAATAAAGACTATTGTATTTAATTAAATAAGAATGGACTGTATCATATAAAGACTTTGACTATTGTATCTAATTAAATAAGTAATGGCTGTATCATATAGAGACTATGAATATATTATGTAATTAAATAAGGATGGACTGTATTATATAAATTATTTGACTATTGTATTTAATTAAATAAGGATGGACTGTATCATATAAAGACTTTGACTATTGTATCTAATTAAATAAGAATGGGTTGTATCATTAAGACTATGGCTATTGTATTTAATTAAATAAGGATATATTGTACCATATAATGACTTTGACTTGTATTTAAATAAATAAGGATGGATTGTATAATATAAATACTATGACTATTGCATTTAATTAAATAAGTATGGATTGTTATTGTATTTTTAAGCAAGGAACACACTTTAATTTCCTATCAAAGCTATAACCATAACTGTAACATTTTGTTTGTACAATAAAATATTTCGTATTTATTTAAAATACTTGATATTGCTAAAGGTATGCTATTATATTATTATTATTATTAGCACCGCGTCTTACTACCCGTTCGGGTTATACGCACTTACGCTAATGTGTAATGGTAGGGTGATTGTGAGATGAAATGAAGGACCTACAGTTTAACGTGGAATCCGAACCACGGTGGCGGCCTGGCATTCCACACATTCACAAGATGTCGTGTCAGAGGTGTAGGATGGGTTTGGAAATCAGATAAATCTGTGCCGGGACCGAGGATTGAACCCCGGCCGCCAGCACAGAAGTCTGACACCTTACCCCTAGACCACCAGGTCACCTTATGCTATTATAAATTTGAACATAAGATCAAATAATAATTTTAAAATATTTGTAATACTTATTTTTTTTAAAATACCTTTATATATTCTTATTCCCATTTTCCACATTTTGAAGACAACAAAAAACAACGTTTGGTCAAATAATTTACATTTTACTGACCATACTAATGCCTTTTTTTTTTAATTCTTCTATTTAATAAAACAAGTTTGATTACCTCCTCCTCGAAGTCCTTTTTTTTAAAACTGAAACGTTAGAATAAAACACAGAAATTATCAACCCGCGCTGCTGTCACGTTATTAATTCGCGCTTCTAAAATCGCGCGTGAAAATGGGCCCTATAGCATTGATGAAACAACAACAACAAAAAATTTGGATTTTTTTTTTTTTTTAAATCTTACATTTTCGAAACTTTTTTTTCCTTGAAGATTTTTTTTTTTTTTTTAATAGTTAACAGCTCCGGTTATTTAGTTTATTTACTGGAAGGGCCAGTAGGAATATTTTTGCCAGA
The DNA here is from genome assembly GCA_039000515.1 of Timema cristinae. Taxonomy (NCBI): domain Eukaryota; kingdom Metazoa; phylum Arthropoda; class Insecta; order Phasmatodea; family Timematidae; genus Timema; species Timema cristinae. The sequence continues at coordinate 12,380,326 of JBCFYV010011172.1, read as the reverse complement.
CGATAGATTAAAAAAAAAAAGTGTGTGTAAGTATATATTTATCTTGAATAGGAAACAAGGACACGACCATTTTTAAGTGTAGGTCAATTTTGTCCAGATGCAAATAATATAGTGAGTGTTTATACTCATCAGAGGAATAGGGGAAGCGTTATAAGCAGATAAATAAGATGTATCGCAAGGTGAATTACACCTTGGTTCCACTCGTTTTTTTTTTTTTAGCTTAAAGTGCCTAAGGCCCAAACCTATATCTTAGCTTAGCCATGATTTTCAGATTCCTCGCTTGGCCCTACCCAGATTTATCGTCACATTAATAATGATGTACCATAAGCTTTCAACAGACAATCACTTGGCTTGAAAGCTACGTCCAGGATAAATGGCAAGGCGTAAACTTGAAAATAGTTGCAACACTGTACAATCTAAGCGCAATTAGTGGCGATTATTTTAGATAAAATAGAAAGCAGTGAACGCACCCAACAAATGAATGTGACAAAAACCCAACTTTGCCCACAAATTTACTAACTAAAAGCATGGAGGCTGTCAATAAAGTGCCTATGTTCTGCCCACATGAACAGCATGTGTTTTGCCCAAACATAATGGAAGCAAGGCTGAGATGGTATGGGCATGTAATGAGGATGTTGGAGTAGATGAGATAGGAGAGGAAGCAAGACTGAGATGGTATGGGCAGGTAATGAGGATGTTGGAGTACATGAGATAGTAGAGGAAGCAAGACTGTGATGGTATGGTCATGTAATGAGGATGTTGGAGTACATGAGATAGTAGAGGAAGCAAGGCTGAGATGGTATGGGCATGTAATGAGGATGTTGGAGTACATGAGATAGTAGAGGAATCAAGACTGAGATGGTATGGACATGTAATGAGGATGTTGGAGTACATGAGATGGTAGAGGAAGCAAGACTGAGATGGTATGGACATGTAATGAGGATGTTGGAGTACATGAGATGGTAGAGGAAGTAAGACTGAGATGGTATGATCATGTAATGAGGATGTTGGAGTACATGAGATAGTAGAGGAAGCAAGACTGAGATGGTATGGACATGTAATGAGGATGTTGGAGTACATGAGATAGTAGAGGAAGCAAGGCTGAGATGGTATGGGCATGTAATGAGGATGTTGGAGTACATGAGATGGTAGAGGAAGTAAGACTGAGATGGTATGATCATGTAATGAGGATGTTGGAGTACATGAGATAGTAGAGGAAGCAAGACTGAGATGGTATGGACATGTAATGAGGATGTTGGAGTACATGAGATAGTAGAGGAAGCAAGGCTGAGATGGTATGGGCATGTAATGAGGATGAATAAGAAGAGGATGTCAAATAAAACGATAGAGATGACGTATGTAGGGAAAAGATCGTAAGGGAGGCCTAGAAAGAGATGGGAGGAACCGATAGTAGCAAGTGTGGAAATAAGAGGAGAGAAGAATTGAAGCAATTAAAGGAGGAAGAGTGGTGGAAGGACAAAGGAAGATGGAGACATTTTACTAAACTGAGCCGACCACAGGCTGTAAATGGTTGATAATGATGGCTATAATGATGCACAAATATAGCCTCATAGTAGAAAATAAAATAAATACTAACACAATTCACCCAAAATATGTCTCGAATGTCAACGTCGTGCCCGGTGTTGTGAGGAATGAGATAAATTTAAAAAAAATATATATATTTTTTGTTCTCAATTGATACTTGTAAAGTTACAAATTAATTGTGTTAAAATATTGCCATTACCTATTCACGTTCAGCAATGACCGTTTACTCAAAAGGAGTTAATCCTCAAATCTTCCAGCTCCATTACTTGAAACCATTTATGTAATACATTTGGTTATTTGCCTTATCAAATAGATATGGTGACTACTCAAGCAAGAGTCAAGACTCACGAGTAAAGTATTGCCAGCCGAATATGCGCAAACAGATGCGTGGTCGACCAGTTTTGTCGATCCAAGAATTCCCTAAAGTATTACCCACAATGCAACGTGAATACCTAGCCTAGCAAGCACTTGGGTGTAGACAGGCAAGAAGCTAGCCACTATACGAGCAAGGTATTGCATATCATTATGCCTCCTAAGTTCTGCAAGTTAAGATGTAACACACTTCGCAAAATAACATCAAACTCACCAAGTAGGCGGCGTCGCTGATCTCAGAGCCACATCGCCCGATGAGGCTTTCACTTGAATGACCTCATTATGAGATGGGACCACGCCGAGGAGGGAGATTATCGACGCCTCAAGGGTGATGTAACTCAGCACTGCCAGGTAGTAAGATGGACGACGCCGAGGAGGGAGATTATCGACGCCTCAAGGGCGGTGTAACTCAGCACTGCCAGGCAGTAAGATGGACGACGCCGAGGAGGGAGATTATCGACGCCTCAAGGGCGGTGTAACTCAGCACTGCCAGGCAGTAAGATGGACGACGCCGAGGAGGGAGATTATCGACGCCTCAAGGGTGATGTAACTCAGCACTGCCAGGTAGTAAGATGGACGACGCCGAGGAGGGAGATTATCGACGCCTCAAGGGCGGTGTAACTCAGCACTGCCAGGCAGTAAGATGGACGACGCCGAGGAGGGAGATTATCGACGCCTCAAGGGCGGTGTAACTCAGCACTGCCAGGCAGTAAGATGGACGACGCCGAGGAGGGAGATTATCGACGCCTCAAGGGTGATGTAACTCAGCACTGCCAGGTAGTAAGATGGACGACGCCGAGGAGGGAGATTATCGACGCCTCAAGGGCGGTGTAACTCAGCACTGCCAGGCAGTAAGATGGACGACGCCGAGGAGGGAGATTATCGACGCCTCAAGGGCGGTGTAACTCAGCACTGCCAGGCAGTAAGATGGACGACGCCGAGGAGGGAGATTATCGACGCCTCAAGGGTGATGTAACTCAGCAGTGCCATGTAGTAAGATGGACGACGCCGAGGAGGGAGATTATCGACGCCTCAAGGGCGGTGTAACTCAGCACTGCCAGGCAGTAAGATGGACGACGCCGAGGAGGGAGATTATCGACGCCTCAAGGGTGATGTAACTCAGCAGTGCCATGTAGTAAGATGGACGACGCCGAGGAGGGAGATTATCGACGCCTCAAGGGCGGTGTAACTCAGCACTGCCAGGCAGTAAGATGGACGACGCCGAGGAGGGAGATTATCGACGCCTCAAGGGTGATGTAACTCAGCAGTGCCATGTAGTAAGATGGACGACGCCGAGGAGGGAGATTATCGACGCCTCAAGGGCGGTGTAACTCAGCACTGCCAGGCAGTAAGATGGACGACGCCGAGGAGGGAGATTATCGACGCCTCAAGGGTGATGTAACTCAGCACTGCCAGGCAGTAAGATGGACGACGCCGAGGAGGGAGATTATCGACGCCTCAAGGGCGGTGTAACTCAGCACTGCCAGGCAGTAAGATGGACGACGCCGAGGAGGGAGATTATCGACGCCTCAAGGGTGATGTAACTCAGCACTGCCAGGTAGTAAGATGAACGACGCCGAGGAGGGAGATTATCGACGCCTCAAGGGCGGTGTAACTCAGCACTGCCGGGCAGTAAGAGACCAACAAGTACCCCAGTATCATCATTGTGACAATGTCCCTCGATAGATGGGTAGGAACGTCCATGTGCAAGATGACTGCCCACACGATGACGTGATGTTTCAGGTAAGCACAGTAAGTAACTCTGCTCAGGAGGAAAAGCATCTTCGTTGACAACAGCCTGTTGATGTAGCCTTCAACAAACACAAACCATGTGAGGACACCTTCAATTGGAGGGAGTAGATATGATTATCGGGAACATACTATAAGATTCCCTTACTTAAATGTATTTTCTTTCAGATACAAATTTTACTAACTTCATTACAAACGCATGGTCTTAGGCTCTACTCTTGCAATAGACCAAACTGCCGATGACGGGGAGATCGGGATTCTATCTCAATCAGGTGTACTGAGGGTGGTTTATCCAAAAAGAATTTTCTGCTCTCCCTCCACGCAAATGTTGGTACACTTCCTCTAAATATAACTTTTCTAATCCCTAAAACCATTAGTGTAATTATTAAATAAACATATAGCCCGTACGGGTAGTAAGATTCAGTGCTAAAAAAAAACCGCTTCAGGATGTTTCAGGTTACTCGGTGTCCGGTGAATTCTCGGCCGTCCAAAACGCCGGGGTTGGGTTCAGGCTCTATGGAGTGTACCTGTGATCAAATAAAACTAGACTTTATAGTTTACCAGGGGACTCTCCTCGGTGTGTGTGTCTGTCTATTTTATTTCTTTATTCATCCTCTCTGTGCATTGCTCTCGTCCGGCTGATACCATATGTTGACACACATCACTTTCCATTTCCCGAAATGGACTCTTTACACGGAAAGCAGAAGATGGGGTGCACGAGGGGGGTACTTATTTTATATAGGAGTGGTTCTGGTTCAAATCCAAGCTATGGAAATTGTATACAAAACGAGTGATTGGACAAAGAATTATTGAAAATCTGTCAAGGTGTCCTGAAATGTAATGACAACTTATTTCCTTCATTTAAAAAGTGTCTCATCTAATTCCGCTATGATCATGACAGGTATTGAACAATTGTTGGTATCACCATGTGAAGAAAATTAAACTCTTTGCTTTTATTGGAGAATTATTTGATTTATTTATGACAAGAAAATGTTTTGATAAAAAAAATTACATAACACTGGGGTTTTCTCACGTTCCCTTCAACCATATCTTAACGTTCAATTTCTAAACATACATCAACACCCGACTTACAGACTAGCTCAGTCTAGTATGCCTACCACACTTAAACATAGCTCCTAAACATTTAATAATGGGATAACCAAACTAAACTATAAACAAATAGTTAATATCTTAGAAAGCATCACCTAGATTTGAACCCCGGTCTTCCAGATTTATGATCAACCACCCTAATCACTAACTATGGGAGGTGGGCGGTTATATATTAACATTGGTGGACACGTGGTCTAAGTGTCAAGTTCATATAGTCTGATTTTCCGTTGTGACGGAAGGAGGTCAATTCGCTAGAGCATACTGTGGACGATTTATTACTCAGTGGTTTCCTACTCTCATTTCACGCGAATGTTGACGCATTTACTCTAAACTATACCTTCCTCATTTCCTTCCACAGTAGTGTTATTAAATACCTATAGCCCGGGCGGGTAGTAAGAAGCGGGATGAAATGAAAAATCAAGACATAAGTTAAAGAGAATGAATAGACGTACAAATCCTAAATTTCTGATCTAAAAAAATAAGTAATTAGGTTAGATTAGGTTCCCTATAAGGTAGTGGGCTTACCTTGTACTAGTGCACTATGATGTAGCTGATATAGAGCCATAGTGTAATCAGTCAAGGTAAGATTGCTGCGGAGTGTGCTTTACAGTGTATTATGGTTTGAGGTGAAATGCGTCTCTCCCTTTGTCAACAGCTAAAGTGACGCCACTACTTGACTTGCCCTGCCAAACGACCCGAGAGACTATATTTCCCTACTTTCCCCTTGTTATCCGACTAAACGTGGCCCTCTAGAGACGCCGATAAGTTTTGGCGGGCGTGTGGAGTTGTCAACAAATGGACGGACTTTCCAACCGAACCCGCTGCGAAGGTGCAGAGGTAAAAGTGAAAACCCACTTGTTGGGATTTCACCGGACAACGAACCAGCGGACACTTGTCGACAACATGCTCTGTGGCAGGTAAGAACATCTTGACGGAGATGGAGGGTCAAGTCATCGACAGTAAACCCATCGACAAAATTAAAACAATTATTTGGAAGACTGAGGGGTCAAGGGATCGACATCAGTAGGACCATGTTATCGACACTCAACCCGTCGTCAAAATGTAAACACATATTTTCAAGGCTAGGTGGGTCAAGTTATCGACACTATTTGGACTAACTCATCGACAAGCTCCGATGTATGAGGGTCAAGTTACCGACACTATTTGGACTAACTCATTGACAAGCTCCGTGTATGAGGGTCAAGTTATCGACACTATTTGGACTAACTCATCGACAAGCTCCGATGTATGAGGGTCAAGTTACCGACACTACTTGAACCAACTCATTGACAAGCTCCGTGTATGAGGGTCAAGTTATAGACAAGATAATAATACATCCTATCAATAATTATTTTGTAATGTAATATAATGTAATATAATCTATAAATAAAATAAAGTGTGTGTGTAATGGGCGTTGCACGATACCTCTCACACGCAGGGGTCTAACATTTTCTAAAAGTACTTCTTGTGCATTGACCTGTTCACCTCAAAGCTGGAATTTTAAAATGTGAATTATATATATTTTTTAAATTAATTAAAAGCTGGTTGGGTGGTCGCCTAGTTCGCCTATAATATGTCGCCGCTGGTCCTGTAAAGGGGAAAATAAATCGCTGGCACTGCTTTAAAAGATGTGCCTAGATCCGTGTTCACTAGAAAGAACAGCCGAGGTTTGGCAGCAAGTTTGCGCTGTTTGCGCTCGTTCAAATGTAGACACAACTTTTAAAATAATGTCACTTCACGAAATTAAAATTGCGGTACAGTTTGTCAAAATCCTACACATACTACAACAACAACACACATACATACATCACATAATATATATATATATATAGAAAAGAGAGAGAGAGACTTTTTTATTATTATTATAGATTAATTAATAAAATAAATTCTAGTACCATACAATACAAAATACAGATATTACAATTTACATTTTAATTTCAAGGTTAGATATATTCATTATTATTAATATTACTATCAGTACTAATATTAATACTAATACTGGTGACCTGGTGGTCTAGGGGTAAGGTGTCAGACTTCTGTGCTGGCGGCCGGGGTTCAATCCTCGGTCTCGGCACAGATTTATCTATTTCCAAACCCTTCCTTCACCTCTGACAAGACATCTTGTGAATGTGGGGAATGCCAGGCCTCCACCGTGGTTCGGATTCCACGTTAAACTGTAGGTCCTCCATTTCATCTCACAATCACCCTACCATTACACATTAGCGTAAGTGCGTATAACCCGAACGGTATAATAAGACGCGGTGCTAAATAATAATAATAATACTAATAGCTCACTTTTATATCGTCAAGAATAATTAAGGCTGATTTAAATTTGAATTTTGATAAATATTAATATTTTGGTTCAACGAGTTCCAAGTCTTTGCACCATTACAAAGAAAGCTTGATTTGATAAATTTCGACGTTTCATGACCACCCAAATCTGAATAAGTTTTTTTTTTTTGCATTTGTCTGTCTGTCTGTCTGTCTGTGACCTCAGAGTAGAGCCTAAACTATATTACCGATCGGGTTAAACCTGGTATCTAGAGTTTTCATAAGGCACCCCCCCCCCACCCCCCAAGGAGTCAATTTATGATTCAAATCTTTTATTTGAAACATATTTTTATAAAACCAATATTTTTCAAGCTATACGCAAATATATGTATATTTTTTAACTTTTCGAGTACGTAAAATAAAAGTGTTGCGAGATGTTGATGGATGTCGACGTCTCAAGACCCCCCAAACCCTAAAATATGGTTTTTGCGATGCCGTCTGTCTGTTTGTCTACTTAACCCTAATATTAAGAGTACTAAAGGGCAAAAAGAGAAGAAAAAAATATATTTTCCCAAAACGGCTCTAAAGATTTTGATTCAAATTCGTATCTAGGTGTTGATTAAGATTATAAATGAAAAGAGTATTTTCATTTTCCCCTGAAAATGAATTCTAGAGTACTTTACAGAAGTGAAAATTTCCGTATCTTCGCAATTATTTATTATTACAAAATTGTAATACTATTAAAAAAACTTATTTTAAATCCACCTCGGTGGCGTAGTTAGCTAAAGCACTAGCTTTATGTTGAGCTAGACTGCCGAGGACGGGGAGATTGAGGTTCGAATCTTTCTCGGGTAAACTGGGGGTTTCTAAATGGTTTTCCACTCTCCCTCCACGCAAATGCGGATTCACTTCTTCTATATTCAACCTTCCCAATTCCTAACCCATTAGCATAATTAGTACTTAAGCGTATAACCCGAACGGGTAGTAATATATGGTGCTAAGTATTATAATTAGACTATAACTTTATTTGAAATATATTTTTATAAAAACAATAGTGTCTGAGATGTTGGCAAATATATTAAAGCAATTTTGTGAGCTTTAGTTGTAAAGAGATGCTACTCATACTTAAGTTTTAACGCCATAATTCTTTAATACCATAGCGGTTCCCAACCGGGGGTACGCGAGAGATCGTTTGGGGGTACGCGAAAAGAAAACGGTAATGGCGCCCACCAGCTAAAAATAAGAAATTTTAAAAAATGAAAAAAAAAAATGAAAAAGTAGGTAGAAGTTTTTACTAATAATGTCAGTTGTAATATTGGCCTCCATATCAATAAAATCTTCTATGAAAGAAGGGTTGAGTCCGCTGAATGAAAGAGGGGTTGAGTCCGCTGAAAGGATCGGCCTTCCCTCCTCCTGCCCGCGCCCAACCCCTCCCTCATCCCTCCGTTCAGGATTGGCGCTTTCCTTCCTCGCGGCTCACCCTTCCTCGGTCTTTTAGATTTTATAGTTGACGTGTGCTGGGCTGTGCATAAAAACAAGGAATAAATTAGTGTTGTGTTTAACTTTTGTTGTGGGTGTTTGTATGAGTCGTATGCGCGTTATTGCTACAACCATACGTCAATTTTTCTACCAACTACCTACTAATCACGTTATCTACGCTATGGCTCTGTGCGGAAGTTGACTGAAACACCAAATGAAGTACCGTGCACATCATTCGACACTGATTGGACCAACAACAATATGACACAACAACAGGTACAAGAACCAGTGCCAGAGCATGTTAGTAAACAAACTGCAGTTTCTTCTTATTCTTCTTCAGAGGAAATAATACAAGAATGGGACTTGGACAGCTCATTAACTACGGGTTTCATGTACAGGAGAAGAGGACTACCCTAAGTCCCTCTATGTTGCATGTGGGGAGGTATTAAGCAACGGTTCAATGAAACCTTCTTTGCTCACACGCCATTTACATAACAAACATCCTGAGCACAAAGATAAAGATGCCACGGTTTTTCGACGGTTGAAACTTCAGAGTTCTGTAAACGTTAAAACATATTTTGAATCCACCAAAAGTTATTCATTCAAAGCTACCGAGGCCTCCTACTACATTAGCTATCGTATTGCGAGACGAGGTAAAAACCACACCATTGGTGAAAATTTAATTTCACCGTGCCTCAAAGATACTGTCAGATGCATGCTTGGAGAGGAAAGTGCTCATAAAATTAGTATAATACCTCTCTCAAATAACACGGTGTCTCGAAGAATACGTCATAAGTCACGTCAAAGATTGTGAATTTTTTTTATATTCAAATCGACGAAAGTACCGACGATGCGCAATATTCTCTGCTGCTTGTAATTGTTAAGTACTTGAAAGACTTAGAATTCGAAGAGAATCACCTTATTTATCACCCATTGAAAAGCCGTACGACTGGTAAAGACGTATTTGAAGCAATTGATCACTATTTTGTTGAAAAAGGAATTCAATGGTCAAAATGCGTTGGGGCTCACCACAGATGGAGGAGAATCCATGGAAGGTTGCTACTCAGGTCTTCGTGCACGCGTGGCAGAAGTCGCCCCAATAATGAAATTGACGCACTGCTGTATTCACAGACGGAGCCTCGCGTCGAAACCTTTGCCCCCAGATTTGAAAAACGTACTTGATGAAGCGGTCAAAGTTGTCAACTTTATCAAGGCAAATCCTACTAACTCCAGGTGGTTTAAATTACTGTGTGAAGACATGGATATCATTCACAACACTTTGCTTTTGCACACCGAAGTTAGGTGGTTGTCCCGGGGTAATGTCCTGACGTGGCTGTTTGAACTTCGACACGAGGTAGCCCTTTTTTTAGAAGAGCATCCTTTTAAAAATCTTGGATCCAGGATTCATGATTTTGAATGGTTACAAAGCCTTGCATACCTGAGTGACATTTTTCACCAGATTAATAAACTCAATCTTTCACTTCAAAAAAATTGTAACCTTTTTCAAGTTGTCGACAAAATTGAATCCATGAAAAAAAAAATTGGGCCAAGTGCATTAAAAAAGGACAGCCTGAAGTGTTCGAAACACTTCACGATTTCTTGTCACAAGTCGAGCTAAATTTAATAGTCGATGATAAGATAATTGAGCACCTGGAAGGATTAAAATCCTCCTTTGAAAAATATTTTTCAAAACCGGAAATAGGAGATCGGTGGATATCTAATCCTTTCAAAGAAGAGTATTTTCAACCGGCTTCATTGTCGATTCCTGAAAAGGAGAAGTTGCTAGAGCTCGCATCAGATACCACTCTGAAGAACCTCTTCAATGGTGGAATGGTGAACCTAGTCAGTTTTTGAACTCGTCGTGGTGACGAATACAGTGAACTTTCTAGAAAAGCCATAATGTTTTTATTGCCGTTTGCTAGCACGGACCTTGTTGAACGGGCGTTTTCTTCGTATACTTATATAAAAAATAAATATATGAGCAAATTAGACGCAGCTCCGGATTTGAGATTGTATTTATCCTCTTTTGAGCCTAATTTTTCAAAATTATGTAACTCAATACAGTCCCAAATATCACATTAATTTTTCATTTTTACAATATTTGTGTTAATTTGTTTGCTTACTTCAAAAATAAAAAACTCTATAATGAAAAAAATAGACCATTTATTTTAATTAAACATATACCTTTTTTTGGAGAAATTTTCGGAATCTGTAATGGGTGAAAAAAAATTGATGGTGGGGGTTAAGGGGGGGGGGGATAGCTGGAGGATCTGTGGTAGGGGGTACGTGGAAAGGAACCAAACCAGCTGGGGGTACGCGGAAAGGGACCAAGCCAGCTGGTGGTACGTGGAAAGGAACCAAGCCAGCTGGGGGTACGTGGAAAGGAACCAAGCCAGCTGAGGGTACGCGGAAAGGGACCAAGCCAGCTGGGGTACGTGGAAAGGAACCAAGCCAGCTGGGGTACGCGGAAAGGGACCAAGCCAGCTGGGGGTACGCGGAAAGGGACCAAGCCAGCTGGGGGTACGCGGAAAGGGACCAAGCCAGCTGGGGGTACGCGGAAAGGGACCAAGCCAGCTGGGGGTACGCGGAAAGGGACCAAGCCAGCTGGGGTACGCGTAAAGGGACCAAGCCAGCTGGGGGTACGCGGAAAGGGACCAAGCCAGCTGGGGGTACGCGGAAAGGGACCAAGCCAGCTGGGGGTACGCGGAAAGGAACCAAGCCAGCTGGGGGTACGCGGAAAGGAACCAAGCCAGCTGGGGGTACGCGGAAAGGAATCAAGCCAGCTGGGGGTACGCGGAAAGGAACCAAGCCAGCTGGGGGTACGTGGAAAGGGACCAAGCCAGCTGGTGGTACGCGGTCTGTAAAAGGTTGGGAACCATTGTCTTAGGGGAAATGTTTCTACAGCATTGATCTCTCTCTATCGTTTTAGACTCAATAGTCAATAGCTACTTTTTTTATTGGTCTAAATTTATAAATGAAGAATTTAATAGCAATATTGTGATGTTCTGTTTATTTCTCGCACCGCGATGGGCGCTAATTGTGAAGTTCTGAACTATTACTGCACCGCGATGGGCGCCAATTGTGAAGTTCTGGTTCGTCGCGTTGAGCGTCGCCTGTAGTTACACCGTTTAATTAGCTGGTAATTGCCCCGTGGTCGAGCACTAATTAAATCGGTATGGTTTTTTGATGTTGTGAGTTAATTGGTATTTATAGCCCCGTGATCGAGCGCCAATTAAAGAGTTATAATTAATACACACTTATTATGTTGACATGCTTTTATTTTTAAATCTCAGTTTGTTTCTAGAGAAAATAGATCATGTCGTCGAACTATATACGCGGCCTATTGTAGGGATCGCGGACAGGAGCTGTGCTAGTGACTAGTGAGTAGTGAGCAGTACTGGACGCCAAGTGAGTTCTGAGCAGTACTGGCTTTACATTGCACCATCCTTCGTATATATCCATTGCTCATGGAAGCTTCGAGAAGGTTGTGTTATAAAAAATTAAAATACAAGACAAAAACATCTCGGTTTTACTGGGAGGTTCTAGAGCCGGAAAATGACTCAAGTTACATTTTAAAATCTCTATTTGAACTTTCCAGAAGAGGAAGTTATTATTAAAAATCTTATATTGTCAACTTGACTTGGCTGGAATACTGTGACGTCACTTACAGTAGCGTGTACCTTCTTAGAAGAAGAAGTGCTTTAAGCGCCGTGTAATAGATTATAATTTAAATGAAATAAGATACGTTTATAAAATTAGGACGATATTATTGTCAATGCTTTCAATATTCTTTAGGGGCAAGTCAGTTACATTACAACATGATAACCATAAAATGTGCAACCTCTAGTAAAATATCGAAAATTTTAAACGTAAGTCCAAATTTTAATATAATACAAAGTGTTGACCCTTGTGGACTCAATATTGATCTTTTTTATTGGTCCAAATATACAAATGAGGACTTTAATTCTTTAAAGATAAAATTATTAAATTGAAAACCTATAGTCGAAAAAATGTTTTACGTAAGTATACCGCAATTTTTGCTCGGGTTTGTTAGTGTATGTTATTCATTTCACAAATATTACGAGTTTTGAGTAAATATCTCCATTTTTTAAACAATAGAGTGAGAAAGTCCGTGCGGAGTTCCGTACCATTTATTTGTAATCAGTTATCGTCTTGTTTATTGAATAAAGAAATGGATCAAATACAAAGAGTGCATACTAGGGAGCATTTTGGGTGCAAGGTTGCGCCATTTATATTCTTGCAACGTAACAGATTTGTAGACTTTAGTGAATCCAAGCCCTGATGTTATTCAACGCATTACATTTTTTTATAAACAAAGAAAGTTACGGGCCATAGCTCACAAGATATTGTCTACATAAGTCGCAACACTTATCTCACTATCACTATTTATGCAACCGTAATGAAATACAGTTATCGTGATCACAATCACATCATAACGTTCAACAAAGAAAATTCGGCATCTTCGCATGCCACGAAATAAAAGATTGCGTGTTTAGTAAAAAGGGGGGGGAGGGGTAAACAAACTGAAACAAACAAAACAACAACAAAATAAGGTCGTAAATAATAATAATAATATTAATGGCGATATTTGTATTTCCTCGTAAAATCTCGGGTCGGATGTGCTTCCTCCTTCGTGAGCTTTGTTGAAATGGCGATCACGTCACGAGAACCCAATTATTAACGAGAGGAAATAACAAGGTCCGGAGATATATTTCAAAACTAAACCATGTTCACGGGCTCCTTATGAAACTAAGAACGGAGGAATGGCTAAGAAAGGATTGGAAAGGGGGACGGACAGATTCGCGATTGGGACGACCTGTTTTCTCAAAATTTGGACACCGATTTAAACAAACTTAAAGGACAGTGATTGCAACAAACTCAAAGGACACCGATTGAAGCGAACTCAAAGGACACCGACTGTGTCAACACGTGACAAACGCAACATCGCATATTTAACAACGGACAAAACATTTCAGCATTGTTTCTTTCATTGTCTAAGATGTCAGGTTTTCTGCAAACAGAAAACTATATATATATAACGTTTCCTGTCTATTGCAAGCCCAACGCCTTATACCGTATGAGCATTGGTATACATACACAGTAGTATGACGTTGTGAATATATATTCCCCACGTCACACTATAAGTTTGGCTTTACGCCATTATATTAGTTACACTCATCAGTTAGGAATGGGAAAGGTACAATATTAGACAAAATTTACCCCACATTTACGTGGATGTAGAGAGGAAAACCATTTAGGAAAAACAACCTTGGAAACAAATCTATGGCAAGCGTGATACCTTAGGTTATTCACTCACCAGTGTGGGCTGCAAGACTTATTGTCAGACGTGCTAAACCCTCGCCTAGAACTACCAATGGTAGATTTATCTACGTTATATTCTATCTACACATTGTTCTTCCCCAAACATAGAACATATTTAAAAACATCAATAAACTACCTCAACTGGTTTCTGACGTAGTGTTCTCTGGTTCGTTGAACGACACCGGAAATTCCAGAGTTGCTGTCGTACCCCGGTTCTCTATGCCAGTGACGTAAGACGTAGACGTATCATGAAACCTCTTCTTCCTCAGTGGCCCATGATGTAACAGCGACGGTTGTATTGTCTGGAAGCCGTTGGTTATTTAACATACTGCACCATTCTTCTGTGACTTTATGACGAGATCAGGGATCGTATCATTCATTTCAATCCCCGGTTAAACCGGTGTAAAAGGTCGATACACACAGAATGCTAAGCTAAGCCATGGTTACTCTTTTTCCTCCCTAATTCATTGTTGTTTCTTTCTGGTCTGCTACAGTGAAGTTTAGTTATGATGGCGTTCTTCGAAATGTCTTGTTTGAGTTCAGATGATAGTACTGAGGAATAAAATATATTACTGTTAGCAGTTGTTTGGAATAATGGAGAAAATTTAGGAGGTGGAGGTTTGACTTGCTCAATTAACGCTTCCATTTTTTAATATAAACACATTTATTGAATATAAAATCTAGATAGACTATTATTCAAATACACGTGAAAGAAACTAAAAACCAAACTTCATCACTTCTTTAGTGATTTTCAACAATCCAGCACTGCATCTGTTCAACAAGGAGCCCAAGTTGCGTTATGCGCATGCGCAACGTAAAATGGATCAAGATGGGAGATGGAAAAATTTCTGTCTACATTGTGTTACATGGTGGAGCTCTAATGTTTACATGGTGTTACATGGGGGAGCTCTAATGTCTACATGGTGTTACATGAGGGGAGCTCTAATGTCTACATGGTGTTACATGGGGGAGCTCTAATGTCTACATGGTGTTACATGGGAGAGCTCTATTGTCTACATGGTGTTACATGGGAGAGATATAATGTCTACATGGTGTTACATGGGGAGCTCTATTGTCTACATGGTGTTACATGGGGGAGCTCTAATGTCTACATTGTGTTACATGGGAAAGCTCTATTGTCTACATGGTTACATGGGAGAGATATAATGTCTACATGGTGTTACATGGGGAGCTCTATTGTCTACATGGTGTTACATGGGGGAGCTCTAATGTCTACATTGTGTTACATGGGGGAGCTCTAATGTCTACATGGTGTTACATGGGGGAGCTCTAATGTCTACACGGTGTTACATGGGAGAGATATAATGTCTACATGGTGTTACATGGGAGAGCTCTATTGTCTACATGGTGTTACATGGGAGAGATATAATGTCTACATGGTGTTACATGGGGAGCTCTATTGTCTACATGGTGTTACATGGGGGAGCTCTGATGTCTACATGGTGTTACATGGGGAGCTCTATTGTCTACATGGTGTTACATGGGAGAGCTCTAATGTCTACATTGTGTTACATGGGGGAGCTCTAATGTCTACATGGTGTTACATGGGGGAGCTCTAATGTCTACACGGTGTTACATGGGAGAGATATAATGTCTACATGGTGTTACATGGGAGAGCTCTATTGTCTACATGGTGTTACATGGGAGAGATATAATGTCTACATGGTGTTACATGGGGAGCTCTATTGTCTACATGGTGTTACATGGGGGAGCTCTGATGTCTACATGGTGTTACATGGGAGAGCTCTAATGTCTACATGGTGTTACATGGGGGAGCTCTGATGTCTACACGGTGTTACATGGGAGAGCTCTAATGTATATATGGTGTTACATGAGGAGAGCTTTATGCATCGCACATGAATGTTATTTTTGCATCTATTAATGTCTCCAGCCTATGGCCTAGATCAGTTTTTTTATACAATTCATCTATTTTCCACTACAGCTTGCAAGGCCCGTCGTAGCTTCATATGCCTTTTAATTTCTCTTAAGACTAAGACAGACACAACATACCGTCCCCAGCCGTTAATTCATCACTGTTAAAGGATAATCCCTCATTTCACCAATTATAAATATTTCGACCATACTGGGAATCGAACCCGGGAACATTAGCTCAGTAGACAGACGTGCTACCAACTAAGCTGAGATGTCGTACATTTTGATGTCTAGTTATACTAAGTGGAATTCTAGAAAATTTAGTTTTATGTTAAATTATATATGCAAAACATAGCTCATGTGTGACTATATCTGGTAGATTGTCAGTTATTAATCTTAATCTCTTAAAGAACCTTCTTGAAAAAATAGATCATAATTAATGCTTTATTTTAAAAAAACCTATTAACATTCTTATTTGAGGGGGCTGGGGGGGGGGTGTAGGTAACGTGAGAAATGGTTGTTTTTGCAACTTTTATGGCAAACAATTTTTATCGAAAAATAAATAAAATATTTCTCCAGTACAAACATATAGTTTAACTTTCTACTCATGGTGATATCAACAGTTGTTGAATATCAGGTGACCTGGTTGTCTAGGAGTAAGGTGTCAGACTTCTGTGCTGGCGGCCGGGGTTCAACCCTCGGTCCCGGCACAGATTTATCTGATTTCCAAACCCTTCCTTCACCTCTGACAAGATATCTTGTGAATGTGGGGAATGCCAGGCCTCCACCGTGGTTCGGATTCCACGTTAAACTGTAGGTCCTTCATTTCATCTCACAATCACCCTACCATTACACATTAGCGTAAGTGCGTATAACCCGAACGGGTAGTAAGACGCGGTGCTAATAATAATAATAATAATAATAATAATAATAATAATAATGTTGAATATCGTTCATGAGAATAATAACATTTGATGATAAACTTTATAAATGAAGATAAAAAGTTGTCATTAAATTCCGGGACACCCTCGACAAATATTCAACAACTGTCGATATCACCACAGGGAGAAAATTAAGCACTTTGTTTCTACTGGAGAAATGCTTAATTTATTTGCTAGAAAACACTTTTTTGTTTTAAAAACTGAAAAAAAAAATACTGCCTTTAGCTCGCAACCCTTACAATTCCACCTTAAAGATATAAGGTCCGAAGCGTAGAAGAAATACACCAGCATTATATTAGAGATAAAAAAAAATGACGATCAAAATGATGAAAATCCCTTCCCCCTAAACAGGTCCAGGATTCAAACTACGTCCTCCTCATACACAAGTAATCCAGTCTATTGCAAGTTTGACGCCTCAGACCACGTGACCAATGATGTGGGTGATTTAGTTTCAACGTGGTCACGAGTCTGTAATTATAGAATTATTACTTGCATGTACCAGTGAAATTAAAAAAAAACTAAATTTAAACCCGCCTCGGTGGCGTAGTTGGCTAACGCGCTTGTCGTGTTGAGCTCGACTGCTGAGGACGGGGAGATCGAGGTTCGAATTTCGGTCGGGTGAACTGGGGTGGTTTTTCCTAAATGGTTTTCCACTCTCCCTCCATGCAAATGCGGGTTCACTTCCTCTAATTCATCCTCCCCAATTCCTAATCAATTAGCGTAATTAGTACTTAAAGCGTATAACCCGAACGGGTAGTAAGACGCGGTGCTAAATATTAACTAAATTTAACTAATTCCCTTGTGGCCGCCGTCTGCTGGCCAAGATAATACCAACTTATATGGATAATGGGTGTCATGTAGTCAACAAAACCAACCCTCTGACCGTAAATCTCAGTTTGCTAGACCGAAGCCGCTACCTTTTCATTCAAGTAGCTCCTCATTTGTCCACAGTAGGCCGCGATCCTTACTCACTGTTCATAGAAGAATCTGGTGGTGAAGGATCGAACCCAGGACCTCTGGATCTTTAGACAGGAGCTCTGACCACTAGACTACAGAGACAAACCAAATGTTCCAATCATCCATCAACCACTCAACTAAGTAGTTCAAGTCTCTTGATCTTGAACTCACATCCAGTTCAAGATGATAAACATAATGTAATCTTCAATCAGCAAACATGGATCATTTCTTACGCGCCCATTGAAGTCTCCATCAGATAAAAACATGTGCTTCCTTGCTTTTGTTGTTTAGTTGTTTTTTAGTTATCTTTTTATTTTAACCTTATGAACGAATGAATGCCGTTTATTTTTAACGTTAGTCACTACTGATATAAAAATGAACTTGTGGAACCGACCACAACAATTACTGCTTGAAATCAACAATGACAAGGATAAAGCTTAGGATGTAAAATCCTAAAATATACATATTATGCTTAAAACAAAAAATAAATTAAATAAGCTAATACATTTATTTTTAAATAAAGAAATAACATCTAAACATAATGTTATTTAATTTTTATTATTATTATTATTATTATTAGCAACACGTCTTACTACCCGTTCGGGTTATACGCACTTACGCTAATGTGTAATGGTAGGATGATTGTGAGATGAAATGGAGGACCTACAGTTTAACGTGGGATCCGAACCACGGTGGAGGCTTGGCATTCCCCACATTCACAAGATGTCTTGTCAGAGGTGAAGGAAGTAGAGATGGGCGAAACCGTGATTTTACTATATCAGTGAATACAGTGACTGTGATTTTAAAATATCGGTGATTTATGCCAGTGATTTTTCACTGTGACCTGTATTCACAGTGTTTTGATGGACCGATATTTTTTCACTTTCCAACCATTTAGCTGCTGTCCGAGTATCGAGTATCTAGTATGGAGTATCGAGTATTTATTAGTATTGAGTATTGGATATTTAGTATTTACTCGAATAGCCCCATGAGTATCGGTTGGAAGGAAACTAATTACTCGGGTGTTTGGCGGCTTGCAATGGAATTCGATACTTAAAGGCCTAACATAAACTCTTCCTGTCGGCACTGACATTGACAATCGACATACAGCTACCTAATCTTTCAAGGTTTCATCTGGGTTTCATGTTGCCTGACTAATATACGGTCAATACAAAAGTATGCATTTTAAGATGTTTCATACAGTTGATAAGAAAAGAAAGCAAAACATACTGTTTTTGAAAAATGAGCTCTACGAAATCAAGTGTTTTAAATAGAAATAGCACGTAAAACATGCCAGTCAATAAGGTCGATTTTAAATTATCTGTTAGAAAATAAAAAATAAAAGAATAAAAAGGGCCGCAAAGCGAGTATTTACTCGAGTGTCTTGAGGAAGCAATACTAGCTCCGTGGCTCGAGTAACTGTTGCCATCTGATGCGAGTATGGAGTATTTGCGATCACTGATATCTCAATCACCGATACTTTTGAGATCGAGTAACTGGGAGTAACGGTGATCAAATGGTATCGGTGAAAAAATCACAGTCAGTGATATATCGCCCATCTCTAGAAGGAAGGGTTTGGTAATCAGATAAATCTGTGCCGGGACCGAGGGTTGAACCCCCAGTACAGAAGTCCGACACCTCACCCCTATACCACCAGGTCACCCTATTTAATACTAATATTAATATCGAACGTTAAAAACCAATATAAAGTCCGTGGGGTACCACAATAGGGACGACCACTGAATGTCTCTGACAAACCAGACCAAATCAACTTGAGAATTTAGAGCACGTGCTCAACGAAGCTTCCACCCGCTCCAGACGAGGCGTCAGTCTCGGAATAAACTAGTTCGTCGATGAATTAGAGGTCAGTGTTCTAATCCCAACAGGATGTACTGAGGTTGTTTTAACTAAATGATCCCACCCTCTCCCTCCACGAAAAAAATTCAGCCAAAATTTATAAAGTATTGCTTCAATTGGTACGTAAAGTTTATTTTATCAACATTTATTAAATATTTTGTCGTGAACATCGCGGAATTTGAATATAAACATAAACATTTTCGACAACTTTGCTCTTCGCGAGTTTATTCTGTCTTTTGGGTGCGTAAGAGACCTGCTATGGAGAAGAGAAGTGCCCGTGAAGTGTAAGGAAGGGTTGTACAGGGCGTACTTTGTGCCCTTTGTCACACATGTAACAGAAACATGGACGTTGGAGAGACTAGGAAAGTGGAGGTCATAGGTATGAAGTTTGTGAGAAGTCTGAGAAAGAGTAGGGGCACAGGGAGTACATGAGATAGTAGAGGAAGCAAGACTGAGATGGTATAGTCATGTAATGAGGATGTTGGAGTACATGAGATAGTAGAGGAAGCAAGACTGAGATGGTATGGGCGTGTAATGAGGATGTTGGAGTACATGAGATAGCAGAGGAAGCAAGACTGAGATGGTATAGTCATGTAATGAGGATGTTGGAGTACATGAGATAGTAGAGGAAGCAAGGCTGAGATGGTATGGACATGTATTGAGGATGTTGGAGTACATGAGATAGTAGAGGAAGCAAGACTGAGATGGTATGGTCATGTAACGAGAATGTTGGAGTACATGAGATAGTAGAGGAAGCAAGGCTGAGATGGTATGGACATGTATTGAGGATGTTGGAGTACATGAGATAGTAGAGGAAGCAAGACTGAGATGGTATAGTCATGTAATGAGGATGTTGGAGTACATGAGATAGTAGAGGAAGCAAGACTGAGATGGTATGGTCATGTAATGAGGATGTTGGAGTACATGAGATAGTAGAGGAAGCAAGGCTGAGATGGTATGGACATGTATTGAGGATGTTGGAGTACATGAGATAGTAGAGGAAGCAAGACTGAGATGGTATGGTCATGTAACGAGAATGTTGGAGTACATGAGATAGTAGAGGAAGCAAGGCTGAGATGGTATGGACATGTATTGAGGATGTTGGAGTACATGAGATAGTAGAGGAAGCAAGACTGAGATGGTATAGTCATGTAATGAGGATGTTGGAGTACATGAGATAGTAGAGGAAGCAAGGCTGAGATGGTATGGACATGTATTGAGGATGTTGGAGTACATGAGATAGTAGAGGAAGCAAGACTGAGATGGTATAGTCATGTAATGAGGATGTTGGAGTACATGAGATAGTAGAGGAAGCAAGACTGAGATGGTATGGGCGTGTAATGAGGATGTTGGAGTACATGAGATAGCAGAGGAAGCAAGACTGAGATGGTATGGGCGTGTAATGAGGATGTTGGAGTACATGAGATAGCAGAGGAAGCAAGACTGAGATGGTATAGTCATGTAATGAGGATGTTGGAGTACATGAGATAGTAGAGGAAGCAAGGCTGAGATGGTATGGACATGTATTGAGGATGTTGGAGTACATGAGATAGTAGAGGAAGCAAGACTGAGATGGTATAGTCATGTAATGAGGATGTTGGAGTACATGAGATAGTAGAGGAAGCTAGGGTGAGATGGTATGGACATGTATTGAGGATGTTGGAGTACATGAGATAGTAGAGGAAGCAAGACTGAGATGGTATAGTCATGTAATGAGGATGTTGGAGTACATGAGATAGTAGAGGAAGCAAGGCTGAGATGGTATGGACATGTATTGAGGATGTTGGAGTACATGAGATAGTAGAGGAAGCAAGACTGAGATGGTATGGTCATGTAATGAGGATGTAGAAGGAGATAATATCAAAGAGAAAAATGGAATGAAGTATGTAGGAAAAATACCTCAAGGGAGGCCAGGAAAGAGATGGGGGAGTAGATAACAGAAAGCGTGCAAAGTAGAAGAAAAGAAGCAATTGAAGGAGTAAAATTGTGGAAGGATAGAGGAAGATGGAGGCATTTTACTAAACTGAGCCGGCCACAGGCCGGAAACAGTTGATGATGATTTGTTCGTCTGAGTAAAACGCTACCTACCTGTGTTATTTTTATTTGCCAAAGAAACACTTTTTTATTTACTAATGTTATTACAAAATACCAGCCAAATTATAAAAAATAGTCATATAAATATGTATACCTATAATCTCCCAGGGGTGGACAAGGCCACTGTGACACTGGTTGATATCCCAGTGGGCTGGTTTGTTTTGGACTCCCTCAACTACTTGGAACTAAAATAAAGTCATCCGTTCAATTATAAATGATTGTTTTTATTAAATTTTAGCTTAACATTCCAGTTAGTATGTTTGAAGGTGTCCAGAATGAAGAAATACGATTACATTACATGTACAACCGTTCAGTTTGTTATTTATTGGTATTGTTTATAAACAATATTTTAATGAAATAGTTTTAACATTTGTTTGTTGAGTACTGACTGTTTCTATCTCCCATAAGCACTTTTACTCATGTTACTATAAAGTGGAAGCTGATGTTTTGATTGGACTAAATAACGACGTAATCATCCATAATGTAGCTGAATTGGTATCGGAATTAAATTCACCCATAATAACAAATATAAATACAGGATGGTGCAGAAATATTTAGATATCTATGCTGAGGAAAATGATGGACGAAGTGCTGAAGTTTGTCTAACGTCCAGCGGGACTCATCTGAACTCATCACTTCAGTGGTATTTATGAATGTACGTCATATTTGTAGCCCTGGGCCCCTTGGTGGGCCTTCCGGCACACCCATGTAATCTCATTTTTTTTTCTCTTTGGATTTTGAAGTTGACATTTTACCTTAGTAACTAAATAAGACAGGAAACGAACGAAGTGTGCGTTGGGTAAATAAACAAGGTGCGATTGATTCAATGTCGAGCGTCGAGTTGTTGAAGAGCCAGTCATGGAAGAAATCTGCAATAGACACGTCAGACCACCTCTGACGGCAGGAAGTTGAAAGTGAAAGGCAGCGGCGTATTCTCTGGGTACGCTAGTTCTGCGCCGCATACCCATAATTATATGAACTAGTTTTTTGTTTAATTCAATGCTGTCTGTGCGAACTGTGTAAACACTAATGTTTAAATTGTTAATAAATATACATGTAGTGAATTATTAATTTTAAAACTAATATTGGTTCATATTCCAAGAATACTATGATTTAAGTAATTCTTCTTCCAAAAGGTTTTACTTAGCACAATAGGAAACCCAGGGCTTGCTACTTGAATACCGCAAGACAAGCTAGGGAGGCTCTAATGACCTTGGCCAATGTCTAGACGGTGACAACACATTCCTTTCCGCTCGCCCATAAGTAATTGGCCAATGAGCTTACTTTTTACACCCCAGGTCATGCTGTTCCTGTGAAGCAAGCTAAGCATTGTGTCAACTATTGAAAAAAGATTCAAGATTATAATGTTTATTAACTAAGCTAATAAGTATAGTTTAAGTAAAAATACATAATATATATATAAAATTAATTGTATAATAATAGTATACGTAACAAGCTTTAAATTATACACTTATTAAATATCTTGAGTTATGCTTAGGTATTCTAGTCACATGTATTATCATGTATTTGGCAAACACATTTAACCATTCTTTCAAATTTAGGTATTTCAGCGCTGATAGATTGGGGAAATAGGGGGTGGGGGGGGGGGGGTGACGAGGCTACTTTAACTGTTGTTGACGGTCATTCTTGTTTTTCTTTAGTAGAAAAGATCGTGGAGTTTTAATAGTGTTCTTTTAGTTTTTGTTTTACATTAATGACTTATTAGTCATTGTGATTTTATATAATTATACATCAAAGAATCTCAAAAGTCAGGAGTGTGATTTCACCATTTCAAGATGATTTAGAGGGAAAAGGTAAAATAAAATATATTTTCATATAATTTACTTAATCAGTGGCGCACCCAGGCATTTACCTTGAGGGAGGCGTTCAATCAAGGCTGTAGCAAGAATGACATTTTGATGGAGAGAGTGGGTTTGGGGTTGCACAGCCTCCTAAGCACTGATGGATGAGAATATTTATAAATATTTAATGATTTTATAAATCATTTGGAGAAGTTTTATAGTAATTAAGAGATTTGAATGATGCAAATGGTATCGAAGATATTATTTATGTTTTTTTTTTTCAATTGTTAATTTTATGTGTAACGGTAAACATTTTGAATATTAGGCTAAAGTCTGAAGCCTGGTCTTAAAATGTAGCATATACATTCAACACATCTTCAATGTTAGTTATACTTAATATTATTTAAATTTCTATTAACATTATTGTGGTGTTGGGGAAAGACGGGGGAGGGTCAAATACCCTGTTTGCCCTCTCCCCCTTGGGTGCACCGCTGCTACAGTAAAATATATGTGTAATATCTTAGCAATAAATCAATGACGTAGCGATAGAGTATTAATAGTCCGAGATAATCTCCCCTGTGTTAGTCAGAGTTTACGCATCTAAATAGTTTCTGGAGCATAAATTATCAAGTTTGGGAGACTCGTTTGTTTCCAAGCAGCATTGTGTGAGATAAGTTTGGCTTTAAGAAATAGTTTTAATTGCAACGTGAGTTGGACAATCCACCTGATTCCCTCTCATCAAGATCTGATGGACGCTTGATCCATGTATCACTTCATTTTACTCTTATTATGATTGTTTGCTTTGAGTATTGCTAACTGTGTGCTTTTAATTGCACTAGGCTAATTGAATAGGAACTGTCTCTAATATGTGTTCAGAAATGTGCTCATACCACTCTTAACCCCGACATTAATATTTACTTAAATTTATAACCAAGTAGATATCATTTCACTTTGAGGACCACCTATGTAGTCTAGTGGTCATAGGTTCTAGCTACGGACCAGAGGTCCGGATTTGATTCCCGGCGCGTCCAAATTATCTGAGAAGCAGTGGGTCTGGAACGGGTTAGATTCAGCCTAGAGTGGATAAATAAGGAGCTAATCGAATAAAGTAGTAGTGGCTCCGGTATGGAAAGCCAAATTTAATGGCTGGAGTCATCGATGTGCTGACCCATGACACCCTCTATCCGTAAGAATTGGCACTAATTCGCCAAACAGTTTGGTAGCCCTACGATAGGTATAGCCTGAATGCGGGCTGATACCATAGAGTTACTTTTATTACATTTTGAGTGGGTGGTAATCATCGTTATGGATAAATAAAAGAAGAGAGAATATGGGAGTGGAAGGGGGGGGGGGAGTTCAAAATTTCCTAAGATAACATACAGTTAAAGGGAAATAATAAAGGTTCGGGAACCACTGCTCTATATATTCAAATATATCCCTTGACGTTCTTGGAAAACGGTGGTTGAGGGTCCTCGGCCCCCAAATATCCGTTGCAACTC
Organism: Timema cristinae; assembly: GCA_039000515.1. NCBI lineage: Eukaryota > Metazoa > Arthropoda > Insecta > Phasmatodea > Timematidae > Timema > Timema cristinae. The sequence continues at coordinate 12,355,414 of JBCFYV010011172.1, read as the reverse complement.
TTAGAGTACAGCATACCTATTAATTTTTCTCTAAATACGCCACTGGTGAAAGGTCCCGCCCACCTTTCCCCACCAAATTGGGTAAGTCTGGTGCTAGAAGCTGACCCCTCCCCACTTTTCCTTCTTCTCCTGTCTATTGTACTCTTCCAATTAGAGGTTTCATCGGGTGGGAAAAAGACGACTACCGCCCTCGCCAGAGCTGTTGGCGCTTTTGAAGAAATCACGAAGAATTATTTATCAGCGGCGGCGCGGGAGCATGTGGATTGGGGAGATCGGTTGTTTGTACTTACCCAAATAGTGATTTATGTGTGCGTTAGGCTATTTGCACTCCTCCAAGTTTGATTGATAGGTACACTAAGATATTTGTACCCACCCAAGTTGTGATTGATAGGTACACAAAGTCATTTGTACCCAGCCAAGTTGTGATTGATAGGTATACGAAGCAATTTTAAGCTGCCCAAATTCCAATTTTAAAAAACTAACTGTAGATTAAAAGCTATGCATATAGGCCTATCCTATATAAGTTATATATTAGTGTGAGTTTTGTATAAAAAGTATGTTGTCAACAATGAAAAAAAAGTGTGCTAATAAATTATAATATATATTATATATATAAATTATATATATAATATATATATAAATTATAATATAATATATATATAAATTATAATATAATATATATATATATATAAATAAGTTAACTTCAATGTTCAAAGTTTGAATCTACCTACCTTATAAAGTTTTGTCATAAAATATTTCACAGTTGTACACCCCTAATACGTTTCTGCAACTCTGGCTAATTCTGTATTTGATTAAATATGTTTTATTACAATAAATTAATTTTCTTTCAAATTATGTCGGGCAACATGGATTGAGGTGAGTGTTGTAACTTAACTTTAGTTTGTACTGAGAAGGTTATTAATAATTAGAAAATTATACATGATGTTAATAGATTTAATTGGTCATTAGAATAAGCCTTTAGCCTAGCGCCGCCATCACATGATAGATTGTACCGGAAACGGAAATAATAAAAGAGAGAGCAAAGAATAACAAAACTCACAGACTTCTGGCTGACTACATAACACTCTCCCACGCGTAATTAACTTAACATTAATTGCCGGCGCAGGCCTTGAGAATATAAGAGTAAATATAAGTCCTTGGAACCATTAATAGTCTTGGTTTCAGATGAGATGTTGAAATTTGTTTGGAGCGTCCACCAACCATCACTAGATATGAGACAGTTGAGATTCTATGCTGAATTTCACCTGGAACCGCCTTGAGTTTGCGATGAGTGATAGAGCACACCCACAATAGGTCACCTGAGGAGAAATGTGTGACCTTGTAAGATTGTGAAGCAGTGAATTTTGCCTGAGCCTCCTTCACTCTTTGCTTGAGAACCATGGACGGGTGGAGAAGCGAAAGCTAGATGCGGGGCTTTCGGCCCAAAAATATTTCAGCTGGTGTCACCTTAGCTACCATGTGAGGCGTGTTGCGATATGCCAAAAGAAAGGGTCTACTTTATGCTGAAGGGTTCTGGATTTAGTAGAAACATCAAACAATTGTTTCATGAGAGCTGTCTTGGTGGTCTTAACGACAATTTCTGCCAAACCGTTAGATTGGGGGTGGTAAATAGGAGAAGGTGAATGTACAATTCCATTGTTAGACAGAAAACTAGCTAATGCAGCTGACGATAACGGCGGACCGTTGTCAGATACGACTTCCTCGGGCAGCCCCCAGGCTGCAAACATTGAGCGCAGAGCTTCACAGGTGTGCTCTGCTGAGGTGCCTTCGTTCATGATTCGGACCTCGGGACATTTAGAATGACCATCTACAGTAATGAGTATGGTCTTACCTTCAAATTCAGCAAAATCAATATAAATTCTTTGCCACCTTCTAGTAGGCCAGGACCAAGGAATCAGAGGCTCGTGAGGTGCCGTTATCTGGAGTGATTGGCAAACACCGCACCTGTTTACCCTAGCTTCCAATTCGTCATCAAGACCTGGCCACCACACAAAACCACGTGCCAGGTTCTTCATGTGACTATAGCCAGGATGAAGCTCATGGAGGAGCTCCAGGACTTCGGGACGAAGCGCTGACGGGACGATGACCCTAGACAACCACAATAAACAATCAGATTCGGCCGATAATACCACGGCTCGCCGATGAAAAGGGCGAAGACCTTCATCGGGCACCACATCAGGCCAACCATTGAGGACATATGTGAGCAGTCGACTCAATATGGGATCCTTCCTGGTCTCGGTGGTCCCCTGGGCCGCAGTGAGAGGTCCCAGGGACACCAAGGAGATCTTGTAAATGTCAGACTCCACCTCCGTCTGATCGGGGAGAGGGTTTCGGCTAGGGAAATCAGCATGAGGAATCAGCTCAGATTTTCGAAATGTGATCTTGTACTGAAAGGCTGACAACAGGATGGTCCAACGTTGTTGGCGAAGAGCAGTGAGAGGTCGCGTTTTAGTTTTAGACCCAAAAATAGACACCAACGCTGCATTGTCAGTACATAGTTCAAAAGGCCTGCCAAACAGGTATTTACTAAATTTCTTAAGCCCAAAAATAATAGCTGCAGCCTCACTCTCGTGCTTGGGGTATTTTTTCTCAGCATTGGAGAAGGTCTTAGATGCGAAAGCGATAGGGCGTTCCTCCCCATCGGGGAGGATGTGGGAGATGACAGCATCCGCACCATACTGAGAGGCATCACTTGTCATCCTAAGTGGCAAGCCAGTAGAGTAAGGAATGAGCACCTGATTTCCACTCAGTTCCTGAAGACACTGATGATAAGCCTTTTGTTGTTGGGCATCCAAAATGTGACCCAAAAATTTAACCCCTGGCTTTAGGAAATGACACTTTTCCAGTTTGACAGTGACATTATATTCTACAAACCTTTGTAGAATAACTTCCACTTTACTTAGGCACTCCTCAGCTGTGTTACCTGACACTAATATGTCATCTAAATAAATAAAACAATCAATCAATCAATCAATGGGCCATACGGAGTGCTCAAGGTCAAAATCTCCTGAGAAGCTGGTCCCAACTTTAGCTGTTGGTAAGCCTGGGCAAGATCGAGTACTCTGAAAACAGAACCTCGAAGAGTAGACAAGTCATCGATAACTGGTAAAAGATAGTGCTCAAGATTTAACTGAGGGTCTACTGTCACGCTGAAATCTACACACACCCGTGCAGATTTGTTGGCCCGGGGAACAATTACCAAAGGTGTTCCCCAGGTGTGACTATTGGTTTTCTGAATAAATCCGCTTGATTCCATTTCCTCAAGGGCCTTCTTAGCAGCATTCCTCAAAGGAATAGGAATGACTCGAGGGCCATAGAATACTGGAATGGCCCCCTCTTTTAGAACTACATTAACTTCCACACCCTTAATATCACCTGGTACCTCTTTAAAGACTGAGGGATATTAATTCTTGAGCAGGCCCACCACATCACCTTGTACCTGCCGAACGTAGTTGATGGGAAAGATAGCGTTCCAATCCAGCTGAATATGGCTGATCCAAGATATGTCCAATAGTGAGGGGAAGGAGCCCCGAACCACTACTAGGGGTAACGTAGCAGACTGACCCTGATACGAGACTTTAACAGGGGTTTCCACCAACAGATCTCGTTCGTACCCAGTGCAACCACGAAGTGAAGTGGTACTCACCAGAGGAAGGTGTTTGAAATGTACAAGGTACACTGGCTCACCAATAAGACTAGCGCTGGCCACTGTATCGACTTCCATGGTGAGAGGTACACCATTGACTTCCAACTGAACACTGCTGCGAGCTGGTGCCTGACTACTGTTGACCACGTACAAGTCACAAGCTGTAGTAGCTTGGACAGACACTGAAGGTATGTCCTCCAGAATTTGACGGACACCTCCTTGATGCTGAGAGGAATTTTTGACCCTGCGACAAACCTTTGCAATATGTCCTCTAAAATGACAGTTATGACATTGCGCATCTTTGAAAGGACAATTAGACCTAGCATGAGGCCCACCACAACCTGCACATAACACGCTTTTAGACGGCTGATTGGGTCCTGACGAGAGCTGAGTTTTTTATTCTTGACTGGTTTGGAACTTTTTCTTAAATTTCTTGTTCTTCTGCTGATATGGGCGAACCACGTTGATGAGATTAGGGTTGTCATTGACATTTGCGGTGCAGTGGCTGGTCCAGGGATCTCGTAGCGGGTGGCGAGAGCAACCATCGCGCTGAAATTACCCTCTTCATTCCTGATCTTGTCGCGAACCATGTCCGACGAGATGTTGTGTTAAAATTGTGACTTTAGGGCGTCATCCAGGAATGTTCCGAAGCTACACGTGGTGGCAAGATGACGTAAAGATAGGCTGAAGTCCACGTAGGACTCTCCCGCACGCTGTTTGCGACAACTAAAGGTAGAACGCCTTTCGTACACAGATCTTGTGGGAGCGTAGTGAGTTTCGAGAAGAGTATTTTGTTTGACGAAAGTCTTTGTTCCCGGCGCGACTGGCGAGCAGAGATCTGTTAAGACCTGGTAAGCGACTGGGCCAAAGCATCTTAGAAGCCAAGCCACTCTTACGTCCGCTGCAATTGTTTCAGTGGTGAAGAAATGTTCAAATCTGGCAAAATATGACTTGATTTCCTCAAGACGAGAGTCAAAAATGGAAAACTTAGGCATGTCGAGACTGTTGGCGTACGAAAAATTGCACACACGATACTAAGACATAAAATAAACTCAGGGTTCTTGAAAATAAAAAATAATCACTCGTCGCCAGTTGTTGTAGCTTAACTTTAGTTTGTACTGAGAAGATTATTAATAATTAGAAGATTAGACATGATGTTGAGATTTAATTGGCCATTAGAATAAGCACTTAGTCTAGCGCCGCCATCACATGGTAGAACGAACTGGAAGTAATCAAAAGAGAGAGCAAAGAATAACAAAACTCACAGCCTTCTGGCTGACTACATAACAGTGAGGCTGCAGGGGACGCGAGAAGTTCGCAGTTTTTGTATAAAAACTTTTTTTTTGCCAAAATAAATAAGATATTACCTCATTAGAAATCTAGAGTTTAATTTTCTTTACTTGGTGATATCAACAGTTGTTGAATATATGTCATGAGCATAGCAGCAATAGATGAGAAACTTTTTAAATGAAGAGAAAAAGTTGTCATTCAATTCCAGGACAATCTCGACAGATATTCAACAACTGTTGATATCACCAAGTTGAGGAGATTAAACTCTGTGTTTATACTGGAGAAATATTTGATTTATTTTGGCCAATAAAATGTTTTTCTATAAAAACTGCAAAAAACAGTGAACTTTTATCGCCTTCCATACACCCCCACTGTCTGTAATAAGAACTTGAAATTGAAGATCCGGAATAAAATTAAGAGTACAGGGGGAAATGGTCCAATCTTAACTAAACCTGAGTGAGTGCTGCCATCTGTTAGACAATCATGAGACCTTTCTAATGCACTTTATATTATAGTTTGTAATGTCCTTGATTTGACCCTAAAGAATATTTTAAAGCGTTGACAATATTCTCCTTTTAATTATATATATTATTTGAAGTTTATTACTTGGCGCTTAAAGTAAGTCTTCTTCTAAATTATTCAGATATGATAGTTACCAGATTCTAACTAGGAAATTACTAGTCATTTCTTGTTTTTAAGTTCACGCCCTGAAGTTAGGAGGCATCAGCTACTGTTGTAGCATCCAAACGGGGCAGATGCCAACAAAACACATAGCATAATATAAAAACTCATAAATTGCGGGGGGGGGGGGGGGGGGGGGGGTGTTTACCCAGAGCGAGTGCTGAGGAGTTCTAGGTTGTAAATGCTTAACACAAAACATTACAGTCCCACAACTCGCAACCCTCGAACCAGTTTGTGGATTTAATAAATGTAACCCTCTATCTCAACCAGAGAGCAAGAGAGTGCAGCCTTCCTAAAGTTCATACTAAACCAAAATATTAGACGAATTTCCTTGGGAATGATGGGGCATATATCAGAAAGATACAAAACAGGTCAAGAAAGGCCGATTTTTATTAGTAACGCTCAATAGTTGCGTAACAGTTTGATTCAGAGTATACAATATAATATAGGTAAACAACATTATGACTCGAAACCAATGAAAATATTCCCTAGAAAAGTTAAAATTTGTTTTCACAACATGTGTATAGTGTACGCGAGACTAATAAGAGACTTTATAAACATAGTCACACGGTATTACATAAAAATGTAACTCAATGAAGTTAACTAGTAACACTAAATTATTAAATATTTTATATTTTTAATATCAAATATTTAACTCCTATTTTTAATATTAAATGTTCGCTCAGAATAAAAGGAGCTTAGCAAATGACAACAAACAATCTTAGCTCAGCAATCAAAAAGTATCCCTCAAGAATTAGCGTATTACAATATGATAAAAATTTAAATATCAATTAAATATCAAATAGTTAACCATTAGAAATGGCGCGTAAAAATTTTGCACAAGTTACAATTCTAATATCAGATAGCAATCCATAATAATTTAACAAGACCAAGAAAATGGTTTCCGTGAAAGTTATTAAATATTCCTAAATACATTATGACCAAAACTACCGAAACTATTGTAATATAAATGACATTACTGTTGATAAGGCGCCATGACCTCGTTATAAAAAAAACAAGGAAATGTTCCTAACCATAAGATATAAATTTAGATGTATTTAAATATATGGCCAAAAAAGAATTTTGAAAAGTATCATAGTATATAAAAAAAGGTTTTATAAGCCAAACTGAATTTAGATCTTACATTTTAGTCGCAGAAAGCCGGAGCTTATGTTATTCCTGCTATGACACAGGCCCAATTGTGTCGTTATCGATACAGAGAACAGAATATATACAAAACTCAGTAGAGGACGAAAGGAGAAGGGGTGGGATACATTCTGGACTTAAATGGAACAATATGCAAGCATGCTGAGCTTCGGGAACCTTCTCGTAACGGGAACTCGTTACTGCGCATGTCCAGCCAGCCATGGGCTTCGGCTGAGCTTGCCAGTCATTATGCGCTCTTAGTGTCTTGTTCTCCCGGGTCAGTGAAAGTTCATCCGGAGGTTTTGAGCCGTTCTTCCCCGCAGGCCCAGTTGACAAGCGAATGCAGTAAGTCTTTTCTATTTGTTTTGTTTTAGCGTCTCCCATATAACATCCAATGCTACACTTTAACTAACTTCAGTGTGTGACGTAAAGTTGAGTCAAAATTGCAATGTAAAAGTCTTTTAAAAATTAACTTCCTACTCTCTAACAAACCAGAACATTGTAGACGTTGTATCCTTCTATACGTTTTCGCGAACTAAACATTCTAGTAAGTTCCATTGGACTGAGATATATCAGGAGTTATGTAATCTCAGAGTACACTCAGTTATGTCAGTCATTGTCATGGACAGACGTTTTCATTGGTCATCCAAAGTGATAGATGTCAGCAGTTGGCGAAGGGACATATTAGGGATTACTTCTAGTAACATTTCGAGCTGTCATCCAGGTAAATTAGCTCGTGAATAACTTATATATATTATCACCACCACCAGGTTATATGCATAATGTACTTATTGCTCTAATGAGTGAGAGATGAGTAAGGTTGAATTTAGAGGCAGTGTAAACACACTTGCATGGAGGCAGAGTGAAAAACCACCTTCAGTACACCAGACCAGGATTCGAACTTCGGGTCATCGACAGTCTAGTCTAGCATGAGAGTGACACCTTAGATTATGCGGCCATCGAAACAGGTGTGAGAATATTTAAAATTGAATTAAAAAAAAAAGTAGTTTTAAGGCTTTGTGCCACCAGCAAAAGATATTTTGTTCGTCTTGTCTATTATGTCATCAACAACAAAGAGAAAACTTTATAGTAAATTAATGATATTAATCAAATTTTGTCTTATTTTTGTGATTTTCTTACTCTCACAATTACACAAGTCTATATATTTTACATCAAGTTAAAGTTTTTATAAATGTATTCGAGATACTCTTTTGGAGATTTTTATGAATCTCCAATCTCTAGAATATCAGAGGATTCGAGAAATTGAAGGTTCGAGTCTCCCATTTCAAGTAAATATATACTATATTATTTTATTAAAGGTATTTTATGGCTCGTCAAAGCTAGGCCTATATATTAACTATTTTATTGGATATCTATCATGAAGAAATGTGAGTGTTTAGTACCACCTTCAATATGCTTAAAAAGCATAGAACACATTTAATCTCATCTCTAATCCAGGATATATATAGCAAACGTTTAGAAGTAATATAAGTATTAGAGTGCTCGTATGTGCTATATTACTCCAGGAAATATTATTCGGTACTAATATACCATTGTAAGTACATCCTTTCTGTAGAGGCTCTTTCCATGTCTCGAGGTAATAATGAGTATAGAACCAGTGGACATACTCACAACCTAACTTAAGACTAATTATTTAAACCCTGGTGACTGTTGGGGTAATTCCCCTTTCAGGAAAAATACCAAGGTATCAACTGGGAATCGGGTCCGGGACCCTAGACTCGTAGCCAGGTACACTGACCACTACACCACGGTGCCGGCTATCTTTATAGGTGATGCGAATCAATCATTAGTAGTAAGTTTTATAGTAACTTATCTGTACCAGTGGATACACAGGCTAAAGCGTAAATCATTCCCTTGTCAAAAATGTAACTTAGTTACACTTTCTCCTAATTATATCATCCTCGTCAGTATTTACTGTATTACATAAGCACCTTAGGGGGAGGAGGATTTGATATTTGCTTATTTTTGCTGACAAGGGGTAGAAGGGTTCTAAAATAGCCAAAAATGTGCTTATGTAATACTTGAACACCTCCATCCTTAACCCTACCTTGCCAAAAGCTGGTAGTAAGATGTGGTTCATGAAAAACGAGGTTAGGTTGGTTCATAAATTGTGTTCTTATATGACCCTGTGTTTGGAAAGTATACGCAAAGTACCACAGTAAAACAAATGTATTTAATAATTATTATATTATTATCCGAGATAAAGAAATCGGCTCTTCATAATACACAAACTGGCTTTCATTTGTTTGAACCTTAAATAAAAATATGTCCAAGCAATGAAATATGCGGCAATTAGTTATAACTATAAATAAAGAGTATCACATAATATATACTTTCTCGTGTTGTATATTTTTAAAAAACACATTTTATTTCAATATTGAGTGATAGTATTTTAAAAGTATAATTTAAATCAAATTTGAATCTTCCTCCTTCCTAAGCTCCCTTTTTTCTTAATTTTTTCTTCAATGACGTCATGTAGAAGACAATTCTTTTTAAGGATGTCTCCGATCCAGTTTGCTTTGTACCAAAAATTTGCATCCAAAATGGTTCTCTTCTCACCCACTCTTCTTAGGATTTCTTCATTTGTCCCCCTGTCTGTCCATCTGATTTTTTTTGAGTCTTCTCTAGAACAACATTCCAAAGCTCTCCAAGTATTTCTTTTTCGCCTTCCTGAGAGTTCAAGTTTCTGCTCCATACAGCGTGATGCCCCAAATGTAGTATTTCATCAGTTTCCTCCTCAGTTCCAAACTCATTTGCTGTTCAGAGTAAACTCTTCTTGTTGAAGGCTTCCTTGTCCATGATGAACCTCGAACTAAGCTCTTGGATGCTGTAAACATCCTTTGTTACAGACTTCCCAGGTACTTTAACTTTTCTATGCTTTCCAACTTCTGGTTTACAATATTGATTTTCAGCAGTTCATTTTTTTAAATCACCATAAGTTTTGATTCTCATTGTTGATCATCATGCCATATCTTCTCCCTATCTCCATCCGCTGGCCCACCATTTTATCCAACTCTTCTTTATTTCTGGCCAGCAATGCTATCCTATCCTGAAATTTCCACATTCCTCCAGGGCTTCCCTGACCAACCAAGCCCCATACAAGTTGAACAGACTGGGTGACAAACAGCACCCTTGTCTTACCTCTCTTCTTATCTCTACTCTGTTGGTCTCTCCTCATTTAGCCTCACTTCGCTTGCTGACCCGGCTACAGGTTTGCAACCAGACTTCTGTCCCTCCAGTTGATGCCAATCTTTGAGTATTTCCATCGGTTTCTTTGACTTCACCTCGTAGGTGTTTTATTTTGTATATTAAAAACAATTTGTTAGCATTACAAAATATGTCTAACATAATTATTATTTTCTCCATCCATAATAAAATAAATACCACTTTTAAAAAATATATCCAAAGCCACTGAAAAACTGGGTGTCTTGGATTCGGGTGAATATGGTATATTTCACAACACAACTTTGAAATAGCTCCCCAAACCATTAATCCTGAAATATTTTATTTTATTGTATATATTTTTTTTTCACTCAAATTTGGCATTCTACAAATAGGGCCTAATTGATTACATAAATACATTTAAAAGTAAAAAGTATCTAGGCCTTACTACAGGTTCACTCAGATAGCGAATGAACAATTATCATTTTGACACAAACCACAAAGATCCAGACAAGCCTGTACCCATCATGCTGGTACCCACAACCAGGACTTTCAAACCTGCTACAACACCAAAATATTAAGAGATTTCCCAAACAGTACAACAGTTCTCAACTTAGACAGTGGGAACTGGCCCACAAATGGATTACCAAATCAAGATTACCACCAGGCCTCAACAGAAGATAGTTTTTTTTTTCTATGAGATTATCATTTTTCAAATTATTATTATTATTATTTTTAAAGAGGTCTCTATAAATACTAACCACAGCCAAGAAATTAATCTTTACTCCTAAAAACAGTTGGTACAATGTGTTTCTAGCAGTTTTTCTTTAATTCAAAATGGAGTAATCCAGTGTTTGTGTTATTTGTACTCCTTCTTTCTTCTTTGTGTTTGATAAAGCAACAATGCGAAATATTTTATATTGTGTTAAAATGTGTGTGTGACTACTTCTACTATAGAAGACAGAAGAAAGGAAGAAGATGTCACCTTTGTGCATTGGATTCTTCCACATTTTCCTCTTTCCCTAGGTGGGCTTTCTTCATTAAATTTACTCTTCATAGCTTATTTTTCCTTTTTATTTAGTTTTATCAATTTCCTTTATTATAAAATTATTTAGCCATTGGGCCACCTAATTTTTAAACATTTAAAAGTTACCGAAAGCTTCCAATAATAATTCCTAATGGATTACTGTTTTTTTTTTTGCATACAATTAATGGGCTAAGAATGTAAATACAATATTGTAATATTTGTATTACGGCTACAAGAGTTTCTATGGACAATCAGATTGTAGTTAAGTTGATCAACTGTAGAGTGAAACAAACAGTTTTTATTCTATTTTCAAACATTCAATAACATATAGGTTTAAGATGGTCCCAAAATACACAACTTTTATTGTAAAATATGGAATGAACAATTAGTTTTTAAAGAATAAACAGATTATAATAGGTTATATATGTATACATTATTGCTCATCTTAAATATAACACACTTTCATATTTCCAGTCTTTCCGAGGACAAAATTATAAAATAGTTGCCTAATGTCTTAAAATAAATTCATGAAAAATCTGGAAACTGCAGAAAATTATGTAATATTGGTAATAGACAAGGACGAGTTTGTTTTTTCTATCAAGGCCAAACTAATCCTTTCCGTTTGATAAAAAATAATTTTAAAAAAAAAGGTGATGTCGGCCATAAATTAAGCTTCCACTCTTGTTAGTTTAGTATACATGTGTAACAATAATTTAAAATGATACTGATTTTGAACATTAAGGAGAGTTATTATTATATTTCCTTATAATGGTGCTCTTTTTAAATGTTTCACATGTCCTGAAGAATTTGATAGAACAAAAAGCGAGGTTATAGGCTAAATGATGCAGTGTTATCTGCTTATCCAGTGGCAGCAGTGTTTGTGAACAATATTCCTGTTCACACTCTGAAAGCCATATAATGTATTTCTTTCAATAATATCTTTTTTTTCTGTACTTCTTGCATGTATAATATTAGGTATGAAAAAACTAGAGGAGGTTTGTCCTTAAATTATTTTAAAAATGTAATACTTTAGAATGTTTGTAATTAAATATTAATATTTCATAGTAATGACTGCATAACAAATCAGACTGGAAATAGGAATGTTTATCTGTAGGCCTAAATTTTATTTTAAAAATGTGAACAATACATATGATCTACATTTAATGAATAGTTAAAATGTCAATATGAAACTAAATATAAGATTGGCAGGATGTGACTTCAGTTGTTTGGCTTAGTGTTTTAGAGAACTAAGTTATATTTTATCTAATGAATAGAATCTTTACTTACTGTATTCATTAAGATTGCCATGTCTTTAAAACAAATGTAATTCAATAGTTTGATAACATATTTTAACCCTTTTATTTATTATTTCTATCTTCTACCGATATTTAAGAAAAAGAAAAGTAAATCATAAGAAAAATGCTCATTTGTGAATGCATTTTTTTTCCAAATATTTTTAGTTTGTGGGGGAAAACCATTTTGACTTTTAAAAAAAATGTGGTGCGGAGCGATTTCTTTTTCCAAGAATACTCGAAATTGCTTGATCGCAAAGCAGCTGGAAGAAATAAATTGTGACCTATCCTGGTTTAACTCTGGACCTAAACTCGGTGTCAAACGATTTCGTTTCATACATACATTTAAGTTGGGGAGGTCCAGAACGCAAGCAAAGGCCAGTGTTTTTATGGTCTAAATATCCTTAAAGAGTTCTTCAGTAGAAACGTATTCTCATGGTGATATCGACAGTTGTTGAAGCGAAGCAGGACTTGATGACAAACTTTATAAATGAAGAGAAAAAGTTGTCATTTAATTACAGGACAAGCTTGACAGATATTCAACAAATGTTGATATCAACGTAAGGAAAATTAAATCCCAGATTTGTAATGGAGCTGTATTTGATTTATTTTCAACAAAAAATAATAATTAAAAACTGCAAAAACACTGGCCTTAACTCGTGTTTCCTACATTCCGCCTTAACTCGTGTTTCCTACATTCCCAGCTTAACTCGTGTTTCCTACATTCCCACCTTAACTCGTGTTTCCTACATTCCCACCTTAAACTTAATGTGGTCGTTTCTAATAATACACCATCGGTTGGTGAATGAATGTAGTCTGAAGTGCCCCCCCTCTCACAAAAATCTGGACTGTCAATGACTGAAATTTTGGGGTTCAAATCCTAGTTTGGCGCATCGAGGGTGGTATCCCACTCCCTCCACACTAATGAAGGTACACTACATGTAAATTCAACCCTCCTCAAACTCAAATGGATAGTAAGTTAAAAAAAAGAACAGAGTAGTGAAGTATGACCAAAATAATTATACTTTTTGTTGCAATAAAAATAGAATGGCAAAGATTTTATTTCAAACTTTTAGACCAGCTTCCCCCCCCCCCCCTCTCTAGAAAGTGTGCCGATGCTTATTGAATTTAGTCATTTGGCACAATTTTTTCTTGTTTCTTTGCGACATTAATCGAGCACAAAACATTGTCACATCCCCAATTTAGTTTTAGTTTCACACGAGCATTTAGTCAATCGATAAAAATTAGTCCGGCCAAAGCCATATCATAATATAAATATATTTTACTATATACAACTCACAGTCTTAACTTTGGTCACTTTCTGGTTTCCTATTTAGTATTTACATTTTACACTAGGGATATATTTAATACCACACTTTATTTTAAAGGTAGTATTGTCTTGGACGGTCACGATTTCAGATGAAGGCATTGTTTAGATTGGTAAAAGGAATATGTCATTACTCTTTGGCTAAAGTAGCAATGTGTGAGCTTTATAATTAGTTGATATCATTTAGAAACTTATTTAAGTGAAAATAAAATGTTACATTACACAATAAAGAGGTCAAATTCATACATAACAATTTCACAAGTCATACATACACATAATTTTTTTTTTTTAATAATCAAAATTGATAAAACAAAAACAAAAAAATGAAAATAAACTACTAAGAGTAAATTTGATTAAGAAAGCCCACCTAGGGAAAGAGGAAAGATGTGGGAAGAATTCAAAATGGAGTAATCCATTGTTTGTGTCTAGTGTACTCTCTGATTTCTTTCTTTGTTTTTGATAAAGGCAACAATGTTAAAATTTTATTATATTTGTGTTAAAATTTGTTTTTTACTATTTATACTATGTAAGACAGAAGAAAGGAAGATGTTACCTTTGTGCATTGGATTCTTCCCACATCTTTCATCAAATTTACTCTTAATAGTTTATTTACCATTTTTCTTTAGTTTTACCAATTTCCATTATAATATTATTTAGCCATCGGGTCACCTCATTTTTAAACATACACATAATTCAGTTATGGTGACAATATTTTAATTCATAATGGGGAAAGAAAAAAAATTAATTCAAAGTGAAATTACAACATAGAATTATAATAAGATCAACAATAAAAATGTCAGCATGGACATTGGATGTAAGACAGACCAAGAAAGTGGAGGTCATGCTAGCTGTCACAAGAAACAGGATTAGGAATGAAATAGTTTGTGAAATATTTGAGGATGTTGGAGTACATGAGATAGTAGAGGAAATAAGACTGAGATGGTATGGACATGTAATGAGGATGTTGGAGTACATGAGGCAGTAGAGGAAGCAAGACTGTGATGGTATGGGCATGTAATGAGGATGTTGGAATACATGAGATAGTAGAGGAAGCAAGACTGAGATGGTATGGGCATGTAATGAGGATGTTGGAGTACATGAGATAGTAGAGGAAGCAAGACTGAGATGGTATGGGCATGTAATGAGGATGTTTGAGTACATGAAATAGTAGAGGAAGCAAGACTGAGATGGTATGGGCATGTAATGAGGATGTTGGAGTACATGAGATAGTAGAGGAAGCAAGACTGAGATGGTATGGGCATGTAATGAGGATGTTGGAGTACATGAGATAGTAGAGGAAGCAAGACTGAGATGGTATGGACATGTAATGAGGATGTTGGAGTACATGAGATAGTAGAGGAAGCAAGACTGAGATGGTATGGACATGTAATGAGGATGTTGGAGTACATGAGATAGTAGAGGAAGCAAGACTGAGATGGTATGGACATGTAATGAGGATGTTGGAGTACATGAGATAGTAGAGGAAGCAAGACTGAGATGGTATGGGCATGTAATGAGGATGTTGGAGTACATGAGATAGTAGAGGAAGCAAGACTGAGATGGTATGGGCATGTAATGAGGATGTTTGAGTACATGAAATAGTAGAGGAAGCAAGACTGAGATGGTATGGGCATGTAATGAGGATGTTGGAGTACATGAGATAGTAGAGGAAGCAAGACTGAGATGGTATGGGCATGTAATGAGGATGTTGGAGTACATGAGATAGTAGAGGAAGCAAGACTGAGATGGTATGGACATGTAATGAGGATGTTGGAGTACATGAGATAGTAGAGGAAGCAAGACTGAGATGGTATGGGCATGTAATGAGGATGGAAAAGGAAAGAACATCAAAGAGAATGATGGAGATGAAAAGAACAAGTAACAGAAAGTGTACAAGTGAGAGGAGAAGATTAGAAGCAATTAAAGAAGTAAGAATGGAGGAAGGATAGAGGAAGATGGAGGCACTTTACTAAAGTCACAGGCTGAAAACAGTCGATGAGAGACAGAAATTCAGTTTTTTTCACACTCCTTCCTGATGAGTTCCGATAGAATGAAACCTATATTGAGAGATTGGGTGGTAATTCAAGAGGCACAGTCAATACCTCTTTGTCCAGTAGAAGTGTGAACCCTGTTATTTTCATTGTAACAGCCATGCTATGTTCATTTCCTTTAATATATTTTATACATCCTACTTTTACCCTCTTCCATAGCTAATTATAACCTTGGAAATCATAAATTATATATTTTAAAATTAAAATGGTCTATAAAAACATCATATATATATATATATTTGTATATTAAGAGACTTGTATTATTAATTTAGTGGTAAGTAAAAAAAAAGCATTGAATAATCTAATTTTGGTCCTAAAATTAATATTTCAGCTTCAGTCTCAATTATTAAAAAACAGGTTTCAAAACTAACCCATTACAAACAGTTGCAATAAATCCAATTGTATAATGGAAACTTAACACACCTAATGGCCGAGTTACATTCAAATAAAATTGAGCTAGGAAGGCAATGTCTTCACAATTAAGACAAAGACTACTGTGAAGCAATATACACTTTGATCCAAACCTTTTAAATTTTTATCCAAAGAAAGCGTACCCCAAAAATGTTTTAGTCCAGTAATTGATTTTTATTTTGGATGGACAGTGTTCTTGATAAGTGAAAAGCTCTACCTTCCTAGTATATTTACAAAATAATTAAATAATAGTTTATAATTTCATGAAGCAGCAAGTTGGAGATTTTCATAAAACTTTAACAAATCATTAAAAAGCAATCAGAAGATTTTTTTTTTCAGAATTAATAAAACATAACTTACTTGATCTTGTAATACTGTAAGCCATATTCATATAAAACCATGTTCTCTATTACAAATAAATGAAATAAGCAAATTGTTTAGCTTGTTTTACATTTAACATGCAATTAGTTCATGTTAAGTAGGCCTTTATTGATTTTGTCATTCGTTTCTTTTATGAAAATTATTTTAAAACTCAACTCAACAAAAGGTGAACAATGTAACTTTGTCAACCAAAATAATGTCATGGTTTATTTATGTAC
This sequence comes from Timema cristinae, assembly GCA_039000515.1. Classification (NCBI taxonomy): domain Eukaryota; kingdom Metazoa; phylum Arthropoda; class Insecta; order Phasmatodea; family Timematidae; genus Timema; species Timema cristinae. The sequence continues at coordinate 12,338,740 of JBCFYV010011172.1, read as the reverse complement.
AGTTCTTGTCATTGCAATAATCAAACCATTAACTTAAAATACAGATCACAATCTCTTTTGGTGAGCTTTCATAATCAGGTGTATAACTTTATATAATCTCTTGTAATACAATAAAAAAATATAATCACAAGTCATTCAATCATCTGCTAGATTAGTAAAATATGTGGTATAAAATTTGAGAATATACAAAATAAAATCTCTGACCCGACGAACCAAGTGTTGAGTCGAACTTGGAAATAAATGTATAATACTACTTCAATTAAATAAAATTGTGTTCTCTTTATGCTAGAACAGTGGTCAAAAACTCGTTGATTAGATCATTTGGTCGATCTCGCCACAATTTTCAGTCGATTGTGTAAGAAAACTACAGCACAATTAAAAGTTGATCTTTGATTAATTTAAACCCGCAAATATATCAAGTACTTTCAAATAATATTTTAATGTAACCAAAATTACCTTAATTGGTCATAATCTATAATGTTTTAAAATATTTAAACAATAATTTAATATGAAAATGTACATTTTTTAATCTGTTTTTACTTATAGACATCAAAGGACAAAAGTATTTGAAGAAAGATTGAATATAAGAGATGAAATAAAACATAAATAAAAAGTAGAGTGTAGAAATGACGGGGTGATTGCGGGACTTTGATAAGTTTATAGGTCGAATGGGGTCCAAAAGGTTTGCTGACCCCTGGTCTAGATAAATTGATTCACAATTTATTAATCATAGAGTTACTCCTTGTAAACATAAAAAAAAAAGATTCAACATTAGTATTTTAATCTTTATTCTTATATTTAAATAAAAATTAAGACACTCCAGATACTGTCCACAAACAAAAAGGCCATCTTGTGGTTCTGTATATTCCTCCCTTTTCACCTTTTTGGAATTAAAAGTGCAGAGAAGACTGATTCACCAATGAGGCAGATGTCTCCAGGTATAAATGAAGTAGAGAAGGCACTCTGTATAGTTCGATCATGACACTACTCGTAGAGCTGTGTGTCCAACTTACACATCAGAGTCAAAATATTGGGCATCTAGAAGTAATTTGTCACGGTACCACAAAGTGTAATTATTTGACGAATAATATACATTAGACACTGCCAACAATGGAATTAAAAAATTGTTTCCTAGCTTTTGGTATTATAAATATTAGTTTCAATTCCATACTTATTTTTCCCTGATGTTTTGGAGTTGTCACAGAGGCACATAAAATTCAACATAGACATCTTGAGAATTTGTTTCAAAGCACAAGGAATATCCGTTCTCTTGTGTAATAAATGGTCACATCATGAGACTCTCCCAGAAATGAACGACACAATAATATTGGAAAGCACTTCGTCGTATTGCGATTCTTCACTCAGATAAGCCTTTCTTCCGGAGGCGGTTTCATGACGTTGTCCATTTCGACACGTGGGTTACAGTACTCCTGCTGACTGGGACTGTACGTACCTCGCGTTGCACGCTTTTTACGCGCCGCCCTCACACCCAAAAACGTGGCGACCACACCCGCCAGTAACATGAGACCAAGTATTGGCCCCACAATCACCAGCACGTTGAAAGCATTGGAACTGGCTGCTTCTTTCACTGGCTCCTGGAAACATTAGAGGCTTTTAAGAACACTTAGCACCAGAAACTTACCACGAGTGATCTAGTTTTTAGATTAATGTGGTGCCTAGAACCATTTAACCCCAGGCTTTCAGATTTTAGTTATAACTTGAGGTCTGAACTGTGTTCCATCAGTTTTGAATTTCTTAGTGCAGTGCCATCTAGACTTGAGCGTGGTATTCTCGAAACCAATTAAAATGTTGAATATAAAAAAAAAATGTTTGAAAAAATATTATATTTTGCTTATTTATGTATTAAATTTTTAAATTTTGAGTGGGTGGGGATCCTGACCACTTGGATAAAAGTCGGGAATTTATCAATTCCTGAAAGTCTCCTCTCAGGCGGGAAATAAAGCCCTTAATGTCCCAGCAGTATAACTCAATCTCTATTGTAGTAGTAAACAGGGGGGGAGTGGGGGTTATTTTACAGCCTCTGGTGAGAGAAACAAGTTGTGTTCTGTCTAGCAACAGTTATGTGATAGGTTTAGCAAGTGAGAGAGAGCTTGAAAGATTTAGAGGACAGAGATATATTCTACTCTACCATCTTCTGGGGCGTGGAACTAGCTTGCCAAGGTCAATTCTTGGCATCAGCCTGTCTTTTGTTAGTGAACCAAACAAAACGTAAAGCTTACAAGGGTGTTAAATTAAAAGGGCTTCAAACATAGCTAACTTATGGAGGGTTTCAAACTGAGACGATAGTTAAGCTGGGTAAAAATAATAACATTTTTTGCACTCTTATTCAAATATAAAACACCATTTTCAAAAGAGATCAACTAGCCTAATTCAAATAATTCCCATAAAAAATGTATCAGAATTAACTATTAGATTTATATTATACAATATTTGTTCAAAATTTTTGTATTCGATTTGATAAAATGCTCTTCGCACATCCATAGATATATTATCATAGTATTTTATTATCCATATTATGTTTAGTAATGTTAAAGCTTTTAAAAATCTAACCATATGAGTTTAAAAATCAGCAAAGCGTTTTTAATCTCGTATTGTTATAAATCATCATTTTTATAATTTCTAGTTTCCATCCTGATCTCAAAATTTTCACTCATTTCCCATCCCAATATAAAATAATAAGTCATTCCCATCCATCCCTAATTAAAATCAATCAGAATTTTTTTTATCAGGCAATCAAGTTGTAATCACAAGTCAGAATTCAATTACTTCTGATTGTTTACTAAGAATATTAAGTCGTAATATACATTACAACCCTGACTGGCAGTAATTAAACGAAAATTAAATATTTTAGCTGACATTTGTTTTATGATAAAATTTGTAATTGTCGAAGTAGCTTTTTTTTTTTTCAAAGCGAAGTCAAAACTGGTTTTTTTCAAGTTGAAGTTCCGAAGATTTGCACACCCTTAGGTTGTCTGTTTACCCCGCACCCACACCCCCCCGTTATGATCCTTACTACAGTTGCAGAGGGTGCTGGCTGCCATCATGAATCCGAGAGTAACCTTTTAGAATATACATATCCAAAAGATCGGTGTGTTGTTAGTAAACTCTGAGAAAATGGATTATTTGTCAAATAATTACAAATACCTCTTTATGCTACTTTAGTATGAAAAAGTATAAATATCAGGTCTCTAAGTATCATACCTCTGTACAGTTGAGACCGGCAAAACCGCTGGTACAGATGCACTTGTACAGACCCTTGCCGTGTATACAATCATCCTGACAAGTGCCGCCATTTTGACATGGGTTTTCCTGTGGAGGGGAAAAAAACCAGCCTTCAGTTTGACAAGTGAAACATCGTTTTCTGTTGTCTAATCTGTGTTTATTCTGTGATCCTGCAGTTTAGCTGAAAAAGGCGCAGAATTTTGTCCCCCCCTTTTTTCCTTCTAGAGATTTCCAATTTGCTTTCTTAATGTCGTTTCTTTCTGAGAGACTTAGGATTTGAAATTATAGATGGCATGATTCCTGTTTTTCTAGATAATGATTCTTACATTTATAGTGAAGCCCTGCGAGTACTCGGATTTCAAGCTTCGAGCCGAGCTCGTCGTTAAAGCTCAGGATCGAGATCAAAAGTTTTGTAGGCTCGTCATTTTCATGTTTTCTTTTGATGAGTGACCTGGTGGTCTAGGGGTAAGGTGTCAGACTTCTATGCTGGCGACCGGGGTTCAATCCTCGGTCCCGGCACAGATTGATCTGATTACCAAACCCTTCCTTCACCTCTGACAAGACATCTTGTGAATGTGGGGAATGCCAGGCCTCCACCGTGGTTCGGATTCCACGTTAAACTGTAGGTCCTCCATTTCATCTCACAATCACCCTACCATTACACATTAGCGTAAGTGCGTATAACCCGAACGCGTAGTAAGACGCGGTGATTAATAATAATAATAATAATAATAATAATAATAATAATATTCTTTTGATGTATGCACAAATTGATTTTTAAAATGCAATGTTAAGTTTAGGCTATTTAATTTAAATCTTATTGGCCGTTTCACTTATAATTTATAAATCATTTGGTAATTTTACAAATAGTTAAAATTAATATCAAATTTTACATTAATAACACAATAGAGCTCAACAAACTACTTTTGACCGGTAAACTAAATCAATATTTTCGTCTATTTTGAATTATCCTCAATTTAAGTTGCATTACCATAACAAGCCAATGAAATTTAAAATAGTGAAATAGGTCCTTAAATACTTGAATAGTCATTAATTCTAATATCTTTTCATGATGCATTCCTAAGAATAATAATTTCTGCTAAACTAAAAATTTAACATTGAGAATACAGGTTGATTGTTTTCGAACTTAAGATATTTAAAACATGTATTAATATGGTCAACTACAAAACTATCAATAGTTAAATATTTAGTTTTAGAATGATGTTGGTTAACCTGTCTACAATCAGTTTTGATGAATGATAAAATTATATATTTTATCAAACTTATCACATTTAAATAAAAAAAAAAGAGCATTTACTATTTAATATGGCTTACTAGAAGTACTTTTTAACCACCTTATTTTTCATTTTAGTATAAACATACATTTTTTATAAGCATTAAAAATTTAATTGAAATACAGTTCATAGTAAGATAATTTATAATGAAATCCCATATAAGGCGCATGCTTAAGTGCCCATAGAGGAATGAAATTGGAACACAAGTAGTGATCATGTGTGATTATTACATTAAGGACTACTAAACAAAATATGAAATATTACAAATTTCCTACTGTTTATGATTCTTACGTTTTCTTATAGGGTAATTAAAACTAAGGTGGATTATTTTGGGGAAATATTGGCTTAGTAAAATGTAAATTTAATTAACCTATTTTAATTGTTAGTGTAATTTTAATGTAAAGATATGAGTCTTGAAACCATTTTAGTTATATCTTCCATAATATTTTATTTGAGTTTTTTTTATTTTGAAATCATGTTTATTTAAACTGTTACATCTAATTTAAAAACCAAAATTTCAGTTTTTTAAATTATTTTTTTAAAAGTATATACTATTTATAAAAATGTCATTCTTGAAAATGTATTGTTTTCATATATTTTTAAAACCTCACATTTTAAAGATATGGTATTTACATTATATGTTTGTTTTGACTGATGACATTTTAAAATTATGAACATACCTGAACTCGACTTGAGCTTTGGAACTTTTTGAAATACTCGACTCAAATGAAAAAAAAAAAAAAAAACTTGCAGATCCCTCTCTTATAGCTCAATTTTTTATCCTCAATTTGAATCCCTCCACACTTAGAATGTAATATTTTTCCATACTGTAAATTTATTTAGAAAAAAAACTAGGAAGTGTTAATACAGTAAAAAAAATAAACCAAAATGGCCATGTATTACCAATGCAAGTTAACTGGAACACAAAAGTACATTTACAATTTTTTGTCATTTGAATAAAAACTTTAAAAAATTAATACAGAGAAAAAAAATCCAATTCCTGTATTGTTGTTTGGTTTCAACGAGAGAATTTTCATTTGGTAGCATTTGATAGCCAAAAAACAAGTCAACACAAGTGGTTATATTGATATTAATTCTTTCGATACCAGAGTTTTACATTTAAAATGTTAAAATAATATATTTAGTGCTGAAATGAAAATCTTAAATCAATTGTTCAATCTAGTTTCTTAATTAATTCCTATATATGTGATTTGTGAAATTAATATTCCTTCCAATAGTCTGGGCCTTTAAGTTGTACCAACTTGGTTCAGCCCAAACTGTTCTGAGTTGAAAACATATTGGCATGAACTAATAAGTGAACACAATATTTATTATTTAGCACCGCGTCTTACTACCCTTCGGGTTATACACTTCGTGAACACAATAAAAATACAAAACAATGTATGTACCAATGACTTCACATTGTTGATGTGATTTGTCAGAGTTGTTCAGTCTTGAATGTAAATATAATAGACAGTTGCGAAGCAGATTTTTGAGTATGAATCAAATTTCAAATTGAAGTAGATATTTGTGAATTTCAAATACTTGTAATGATACCGTTTTGGACCCCTCTCATATATTTAAAAAGTCATGGACGAAGGTATTTTCCTTCAATAAACTGTATTGTAAAATATCCTTTTAAGACTTCATTCATGGAGAATCACATGCTTTTCAGAATTAATGTTACACCATAAAACTTATCTTTTCTTTCAAAAATCAACTCCGCAGTGTTTACTAAAAAAGGAAGTAACGCTAGCTCCCTCTACCCAATAGGAAGCTAGCCTTCACAACACATGTCGCCAGGATTCTTCTATTAGTTGATTTTGACACTGGTGGTGCGTATGAATACACACAGTGAACAGCAATAGACAAGAACTTTGTATAAAATAGAGAACTCGGTAATATACCAAATACAATCATTATCAATCTGTCAATTCTTCAGCACCAAGGGTGCAATGATCTAAATAAATCGTGTGCAAATTTAAAGGTCTTAATTATTTCACAAGTATAAGAAATATCACTATAATTGGCACTCAATCACGGGGCTATTGATACCAATTATCTCATCAAATACTAATATCAATATAATTGGCACTCGATCACTGAGCTATTAATACCAATTATCTCATCAAATAACGAGAACATCATAATTGGTGCCCAACGTGCAACCATATTTTAATAATCAGCGCCCATCAGGCGGCGTATATGTCAAAACATGCCATTACGTCATATACTTATTGAATAAAAGTCATTTCCTAGAAAATATGCTAAACTTATAATGTTAAATAAAAAGAGTTATACATTATTAAAAAAACAACATTGGAATAGTTATGAAACCTATTCCCATAAGTTATGTATAAATGTAAGTTCCTTAACATGTTTATGTAACAATAGTTCACCTTGTCAAAGTTAAGTGGTAAAGAGCATCATCTGTTGTGTTGAGTGTAAATTATTTCAATATATATCTTTAGTCCTCAAAGTTTATTACGTATTATCAAAGGGTGAAATTATAGGTTATATGAAGGTTTTATAGGGGCCATTGTTAGTAAAAAAGTGCAGCTTATTTTCTGAACAATATATTAATAATTAATAAGCATTTACTTTACCTCACAAGTATGAGAATGGTTATTAACACTATATATTAAAATATTTTTATACACAATATATAGTGAGACAGTGTATAAACACTGTCTTATTATACATTTCAAAGCCATTAGGCATTAATTCATTTTATTATAATTTAGACACATGGTATTTACAACAGCCTAAAGCCCCATTGATTTCTTTCTAGTTTGGTTTTGTCCAAGTTATCAAATCAAAAAATGTAAAATTCAAATCGATATAAATATTATTTAAGCTTTGCAAACCCCTAAAATATTATATATACATGTGGTTTATATTTTTGCATTAGGTGGGAATGTTTAGTGTGATTTAAATCACTATTATTTCCTCTTCTTGCCCAATGTCCTTCTAGTGATTGGATAGGCTATTTCTTTTTCCTCCTTTCCTTTTGGCTAGAAGTGACATTTGGGGATGAACAGGATATATAACATGGGGTGGTTTGTTAGGGGTTGATTTTATTCTTGTTTTGGTTTTGTTTGTTATTGTTGATGTCCTTGTGATTGAGCCTCAAAACAGCCATAAGGTTATACAATATTTTTAGAGATGTCCTACATTCTTTATGTGAATCATTATTCAAATTTTATACAATCCACTATTTGCATTATTGTGAGATACCAGATTAGTCAACAGTTTCAAAATTTAACAGATATACTTTTATTTATTTACACATAAAGCCATTATCATTAAACGGTTTCCAGCCCGCAGTTTTGGTCAGTTTAATAAAATGTAGAGTTGGGCCAAATCCACTATTTTACGTATTCGAATCGCGAATCTCCAATTTACATTTGAATCTCAAATCTGAATCTTGGAAAAATTATTTACATAAGAGGAAAATAAATATATTAGAATAATAGAAAATAAAAATAGGAACTAAATGTTAACATTCTTTCTTATTATCCATTAGTTATAACATTCATACATTCAGTTAAGTGTTAAATTACTGGTCTGGGGTCTGATTGTTATATCTATCCTAAAATTACTTCTGAACCACCAATAAGTAGTATTAGAGATCTAAAATAAATTGTACTTAGAAAATAGAATATTTTTTTTAAGGATTTAAGTGTAGAAAACAAAATGTTCTCGAATCCTCGAATCTTGAATAACCTTAAAGATTTGAGGGACCCATCCCTACTATTCTTCCCCTCCCAATTGCACACTTTATGTCCACATAAAACCGATGACCTTACCAAGAAGCACGGGTCAGTCATGAGACACTCCTCCCCACACAGCCCCGGGTCACACCGACACGTGTACGAGCCGTTGAGGTTTATACAGACTCCTTGGCCGCATTGAGCAATCTGTGTCTCGCATTCGTCGATGTCTCTCTCGCACGAGATGCCTTCATAACCTGTTGATAAACAAAGAATGTATGTTGGCGACAATCACAGAGTTGTGCAGAATTTCTCAAATATCAATCTTGAATTTTCTTTTGAATCCAAGTTTGAATTACCGAATTTAAAAAAAATACTTTATTTCAAATAAAAATATTTAAATGTAATTTAATAAAAGTTATTCAAGGTTTAAGGCCAATGACAAATATATTTTTTGGTCATGTCTATTATGTCATTAACAACACTTTTTTAGTAAATTAATTTTTTAATAAAATTATGTTCATTTTATTTTATTTTTATTTTTGTTACTCTCCCAACTACACAAGTCAATATAATTCCTTTTACTAATTGCTATATCAAGTCAAGATCTTCAAACGCTCTACAATAATGTAATGTAAATAATAAGGTAGTCAACTGTTATACTAATAACCTTTTCCAGATATGTAACAATAAATATGAATGTTTAAGAAAATTAAAAATAATATGTAACTGTGAAAGTTTTGGGCATGACTAAATAAAGAGAGAAGTTTGTTTTCTACCATGGTCCAAACTAAATCTTCTTTCAAATTGGATTTCTTCCTTATCACTGAAATTACATTTCACATTGTTTGCATATATTTCTAAGCCAATAGACAGTGTTATTGATTCTATTAAATTATTTGCTTAAAATTCTAAATTGATTTTTTATGGAATGTGAAGTCCACTTTTTCAATTCAACACAAACTGTAATCGAATATATGAAATATTCTTGAAGCCAAGAAGAATTTTTTTTGTTAGTTGTTTTATGATGGGGAAAAAAAATATTGTAGTTATTTATATTTTAACTTCATGCACTAAAATAACTTGGAATTGTTTTATTGCACTAATGTTTGTAATATTTCATTTTAATATAATATATTAAGTTGCTAACACAATTTTAAAGTCAATTACTTCAGGTTTTTCCCCATATGAATATAAATTTTAATGGGATTCAGAGTGGGATTAATTTACCATAAATTCTAGTTTTTTAGCTCTCAATATTTTTTGTTGACAAAAAGGTTGTTAAAGGATGAATTTCCTTCCTGAGGTGAAGTTGAAATTGATATTTGTTTCAAAACAAAAGTTTAAAGCTTCACACAGCCCTATTTATTTTTTCCTTTCAAATGATAAGGTAGAATTAAAAAACTTAAAGAGGGGTAAAAATGCAGGAGAAATATTTTTATAGAGCAAAATAGACAATCTTCTTCAATATGGAGTTTCTACCAAATAACGTATGCTGAGAAATGTTACCTACCTGTGTTAGAACAGTCGCAAGAGAAGGTGTCGATGCCGTCAATGCACATGCCATGATCACAAGGGTATTTCCGTTGATATCAGCAGCGCAGTCGTTAATATTAGTCTCGCATCTTCTGCCTTCGTAACCAGGCAAACATTGGCAGAATGGAGACTGGTGCAAGAAAATAATGATTTAATGAATATACTACATAATTAAGCAAAGATATCCACATTATGAAAATATAATTAAAAGTGTGTGAATATTTAATATTTCAAAAGAAAATATAATTTGGAATTTGATGTTTGGATATTATTTCTCGCCGTGTTTCTATGCTAATTTACGTTACAACCATAACACACTATTTATGCTAATTTGTTGGGGATTAAAACAAAACAATCTAAAGGAAATGCACCCATGTTTGTGGCTGGGCTGTGGATTCTTGAGTCTGAAGCAATTTTGGGTGGAGTCAAAGTCAGAAATGGAGCCAGTACCGACTCTGGGTTCAAAATAAAAACTTATAATATTATAACAATACATGGTAAATATAATCTATCATTTGATTTTTTTACCCTTTTTTATGCTTTAAGACCAATATTTTTAATTTGCAGTGACAAATTTATTCACACAATTCCAAAGAAGCTTCCCATTAAGTCATCTCTACCAGAGCATTTTAATGCAGTAAATTTGATATTATTAATTAATATAAATTAGCCATATATGAAAGAGTCTTGAATTGCACAGTAGAAAAATAGAGGAGTCGAAGTTGAAGGCTTGGCGTATTGACTACAAAGACCTGATTTGTGGGTATATATAGGGGAAAACTCTTTAGAAAAACCCACCTCATTACACCCGAACAAGCTTTATACCCTGATATCCAGTCATCGGCATTCCAGTCTATTATCAAAACGCCTTAGATCATCCAACTAAGTCAGTAGAAAAATCAATGAAAGGACATAAAAAAAAATCATAGGAATAAGTATTACAATTGAAATAATGTTTGTAAAGTTGTGAAGGAAAACAAAAATAAATGACTACTCAACATTTGTACGCTCTGTTTACTCAATTATTTATGATTGTTTACATTATGACCTTATCTTATAAGCTACACTATAGTGGAATAATGCGAGCTAATCCTGCACTCTTACTGACCACAGGCAGGAAAAAAATGGATGTAATAAAAAATGTATATAACTAACAAAACTTTATTAAAATCAAAACTTAATATAGGTATTGCTCTTCTCTCTCTCTCTCTCTCTCTCTCTCTATATATATATATATATATATATATATATATATATATATATATACACACACACACACACACACACAATTCTGAAATTTTGTCACTCAATGAGGGGGTTAAACGATCTACGTCTAAGTCAATGTATTATTGGATAGTACAAAATAGATTTCACTAAGATATTGTGCCATTAAAATATTGTCTAATGCCAGAAAGGGTGAAATAGTTGGAGACAGAGCCATTCTTAGTTCCTTCTACCTATAATATAATCAAATTCTCGTGTATGTTCATAACCATTACTCAACTTTGGCTAAAGTAAATGTGGTTAGAAGGGTGGAAAAACTTTAAAAAAAATCACATGTTGACCTTGACAATTGATATTAATCTGCTTGACATTATCAGCTGTGTTAAAATACAAAGGGGCATGCAGTGTGTATTAACTGAAAGAAAAATATTATTTTGACTATTGTAAACCAAAAAAGTGTGTTTAAAAAAACAAAACAAGAAAAATCCTTGACTTTTCCCTGACAATTCCCCATTTTAAGGTCAGTGGACATCCCGTGATCTTCCCACAATGAGTGTGTCAGAGTTTCAGTCCCAGAAGGGTGATTTGATTTTCTTAAATGATTTCCCACTCTCCCAGCAAATACTGTTATATTTCCAAACTCTACCTTCCTCGTTTATACCTAATTAACTTAACTATGTGGATAGCCCGAACTGGTGTTACGGCGTGTCATACAAATATTTGTAAAAAAGATACAAAGTATTCAGCGTTTAGATATGGTAAATTCAATAGTAAATTCATTGAGACTCTCACTCTCAATATCGGTAGAAACCAAAAAGACAAATGATGTAAAAGATATACTCACCACACCCGACACATTACACACGCCCTCGTTGAGGCAAGGTTCCACATTCTCGGCGCAGTAAGGTATGCTACAGTACGGTCCTTGGAACCCGATAGCGCAAGTGCATGTGAAATTGTCCTTTGTCTCCTCATCTGAAATAACAATCAACGTATATTAAAACCCTTCGATACAAGTAAATGAATAATCAAATGAGAGAGCGGCTGAGCCTAAATCTTTAAAAAATTAGGTGTGCAAGTAGGTATTTTTCCCTTCAAGATGAGTTTGAATCAAGTTTGGATGAACACATAAAAGTTTTTTCCGAGTAGTATAAAGCAATATTACTACCATAAATATTTAAAGTTGAATTCCTGTAATAAATCCATTTATAAATCATGAGTACCAACATAGATTCTTTAAGATTATTCTTTTTTATGAAAAAAATTATAGTTGTTGTACATTCGAAATAAACATTCTCCTAATAATTATCAAACACACATTCTGTTGTGTTTAGGCTAACACTATGACATATGTGTGTATTGTGCTTCATGGCCATTTTGTGTGTTCTTTTGTTTTTAGAGTTGATGTTTAGTTGTTTGGGCTTCCTCTCGAGAGTTGAGATGTATTTAGGTTTATTAAATAACACGAACAATAAACACACACATTTGGATTTATAAATATATTTAATATTATTATAATTTTTTTTTGTTCTAACTAAACAAACTTGTAATTGAATTTTTGAGTACTCTCATACCCTAAAAAACACAGATAAGCCAAAGTACCTAAATACTATAGTGTTCAAATTAATTGGGACAAACGTTAAAAAATCAATTTTTTCTAAAATCTTAGTTTTTAATCACTACACACCTTAAGTAGACTGATAAATATCTATATTAGTACGAAGTATGTCCTCCTTTACCAGAAATGACCTCTTAAACACGTCTTGGCATTGACTCCACTAGCGTAGCGCACATGTTCTTGACTTCATCATCATGGAACCACACTTGTATAGCACTTTTTATCATTTGTTCTGTTGTCATGCAATTCATCTTAGCTAAGCGATTCTTGAGAATATGCCATAAGCTCTCAATGGGATTTAAGTCTGGTGAATTACCAGGCCAATCACGCACTTTTATTTTATTTTCCCGCATAAAAGTCTGTACCAATTTCGAAGTGTGACAAGGAGCCAAGTCATGTTGAAATGTTCCATCAAATGTTTTCATGAATGGAACAATCCTACTGCGTAATATTTCTATATATTTGACATAATTCATCTTGCCTTTAAGAGGAACTAAGCTTCCAGTGCCATTAGTTGTGAAAACCCCCCAAAACATCTGTATAGAAGGGTGTTTTACAGTCTGTTGGATATGATATAGTCGCAGAGTTTCACCTTCACTTCGTCTAACTACACTTGATTTGTATCCATGCACAAATAAATGTGTTTCTTCACTAAAAAGCACCTTCTTCCAATCGTTAACAGTCCATGATCGGTATTTTTTGGCCCATGCTAAACGTTTTCCCATCATTTTCTGAGCTAGAAATGGTTTTTTCATCGGTCTTGTTGCCTTACGACCAACTTCCAGAAGCCTTTTCCGTACAGTTGAGGTACTCACTTCAACACCATAATCCAATAAAACCCTTCGAAGGTCTGTGCTTGTCTTTCTTGGATTTATTTTGCTATTTCTTATTAGAATTTTCTCAGTTCTTGGAGTAGTTTTCAGTTTGCGCCCACATTTTCCTTTTCTTTTTGGAGACGATGATCTGGAATCTTGAAATGTTCTTAAAATTCTTGAATCACTTGATTTGCCCACACCAATAGCTGTAGCTATATCTCTCACGGTCATAGAAGTGTGTTCATTAAGAGCGATTATTTTAGAACGCTTCCTCGGAGTAATATTCATCTTTGAACAAGCAAAAGTAACACGTGATACAAGGAACGCAAAATTATAACCACCAGCTGCCACCCTGAAAGTCTCACAACTGAACTACTGATACACTAAAACCAGTCAAACGAGTAAATTACAGTCAAGGTTGATCCGTCACACTGCCTCTGGGCAGATATAAACGGTTTCAGGTGGTTCGGGACATCACTGGTAGTCACATATCAACTCAGACAAGGAAAACATGTTTGTCCCGATTAATTCGAACAGTAAAGTAACTTTCCCACATTGGTATGATATGGTCTGGACTCTGGTCGTTATGTATGTCCTTATTTCTAGCCTCTGAATCTTGAATATTGTTATATATTTGGAGGCTGCATGCCTAAGAGCTGAGTGATACTTATTTAAATTATTTGAATCCTAACACTCGCTATAGCTTATTCTCATCACCTTCCATTAAACTTACATAGATACAAAAGCTGATATAGGATTAGGAATGAAGTTTGTAGGAGGGACAAAGGCCGTACATGAAATAGTAGAGGAAGCAAGGGTGAGATGGTAATGACATGTAATGAACCAGGCAATGACTCTGTTGAGAAAGGTATTTTTTTTTTATTCTTATAGACAAGACTGTAGCTGACTTTTATTTATTCAGATTAGTTTACTTTGACATTTTACTATGTAAGTGGATATTTAAATTCATTTCACTATGTTCTGTAACTATTATAACATTTGTTTCTATTAAGCTTCTCTGACCTCTATTTCTATTCCCTTTATTTTTCCACTATGGTTTGTAACTATTATAAAAAAATAATTTAGTCATCCTCAATTTTAAAACACCTTTTTTGAGCCTACTCAATTTAATTTCTTTCTGATCAAATAACCAAAATTGTCTAATGTTCATCAATTTCTTTTTATTGGAATTAATGGGAAGACTAAGTTTCAAGTTTGGAATAAAATTATAAATTTGAAAAATAAATATAATCCTAAATTATAAAATTATAAGAAAAAAAAAAAGTCTCCCACCATGTATGACATGGGAAATTGTTATTTACCAACCGAAAATTTTCCAAAGTTAAAATGTTATTTCCAATCACTTGCACATTCCTGTATATTTTACTATTGCTGCTGATACTAAGAAGTGTTTGACTGTTTGTTGGGAATAGATACACTCCCTCCTCTCACTGACTTTTAACGTCGACGCAGGTAGAGCCATTTCGACACGGGAAGTTCTCGCAGGTCACCACCTTGTACGTCTCGCACTGCCTCCCCACAAACTCGTCGGGACAGACACATTCAAACATCCCCTCAAGGTTGCGGCAGGAGCCGTTGTTCTGACATGGGTCAGAGTCACACTCGTTGATGTCCTGGTCACATCTATGACACAGCAAAGGTCACTCCACTTCAGTTTTGTCAAAACTAACCAAAGAGATTAAATAGCCAGGCTATTATATTTGTTAATGTGGGGAATGCCAGGCCTCCACCGTGGTTCGGATTCCACGTTAAACTGTAGGTCCTTCATTTAATCTCACAATCACCCTACCATTACACATTAGCGTAAGTGCGTATAACCCAAACGGGTAGTAAGACGCGGTGCTAATATTAATTATTATATTTGTTGATTACGATTACAGGCGCATTTAAATATGTTCTCTGAAGTGAAAAATAACACCTGGACACGTTAATCAAACCTAGGACTTTTGGCTTGTCGTGCCAATGCTCTAACCACTGAGATATCTAGAAGTCGTCTCGTGTCCAGGGTCATTCTTCACTCATAATTTAAGGCAGTCTCTTATGATGGACGCAAAGGAGGTTTCAAAATTGTAATTTTATGACATTATGTCAAGACTTACTAATAAACCCTAAAAAATAAGAACATTGTTATCTTATACGGCAGTGGTGGAACTTTACTTGTGTGAAAAAAGGAGAAGGGGGCGGGTGAGGGGGGCCAACAAAGTTTTTTAGTGTCTTTCTACCCTCCTCTTCTCTAGTTAATGTTAGAAAAATGGATGCTCCTAGAAGTTATTTGTTGTGACTCTTGTTTGAAGAAGTTTTGAAAATTATTTATAAAATGAATTAGTGCCTAATGGCTTGGAAATGTATTTAATAAGACATTGTAGAAACACTGTACAATAATGTAAAGTAATTGATAGTGAAGGATGCCAAACTGAAAGGAAAGTTAGGTTGGGCTTATTTAGATGTTTTCCTGAATTTTCCATTTTAATTAAATATATTTGGAAGCTTTTTGGAGTGGTCTTTCACTGAAAAATCTAAGTTTTATATTATAAAGTTCGGAAAATTTTAGGAGGTAAGAGGGTGATTAAACCCCATTCCCCCTTTCTACTTGAAGAAGTTGCAGATGATGCATTGAAATATTGTTTAATTAGTAACATCCCTTTGTTTTAGTGTGTTGCTCAATGTTTTCACTTCCAACTAAACATAATTTTTCAATAATGAAAATAAGAAATATCACAACTCTTGTTTTACTCTAAATTGCAATTTTTGATTACTCAACAATTATAACTTCTATCTTCTCCAAGCATCCAACCTCACATTAAAAATTAACTATTAATTATATAATTTACTATAATGTGTCTGAGAAAAAAGTGTTTATACTAAAAATAAAAAAAAAAAAAACTTAAACTAAGCACCATGCAGCCAAGTTTGATTTGTGCACAATTACTAGAACACAAGGTCATGTTAAGTACATTTACAATTTACTGGTAATAAAGTGAAATGGCAATGAAACTAATAATGGACACAATGAAAAATTAAAAATGGCAGCTATGTAAAGTGTGAACCGTGTTCTTCTTTTCGATGTAAAAGCCAAATTTTGTTTGTCCCTTTTATATGTTTATATCCACCTTTCCTAGACCTTCTTCCAAATATAATATAATACAATTACCTCATAAAGCGAAAAGAGGTTTTCCTTATTGAGATATATTTGAACATTGTAATTTCTTTCCAATGTCAAAATTTTCATTTACTGGTGATTTAAGAGTTAAGAATTGAGATATTAAAAGTCATAATATTAAAATTGATTCTCGATTATTTTGAAATCAGTAAGAATCAAGGGTATTGAAGTACCTATTGAAAAAAATTGATTTAAAATTAGCTGTTTATCGAAATATTTCCAAAATTAACTGTGCCGATGTTACTCACAGCCATCCAGTCCACCCACGTGGGCAGCTACATGTGTAGTTGGCAATCATGTCCACACAAGTCGCACCGTTCATACACTCATTTTGCTGACACTCGTCGATGTTGACACTGCAGTAGTCTTCAGCGTACCGGCAGGACACTCGCAGGCGTACGAATCATTGGCGTTGGCGCACCAGCCGTCATTCTGACACTCGTAGTCGAAGCACAGCTTGCAGCCTATGTCCATGGTGAGCAACTGATCCGAAAGCGAGAAGTAGTTGTGCGATGTGAGGTTGTCGAGGTTCAACTGGTCAGCGGAGAAGTAAGGGAGCAGAGAGTTGCCAATACGGACCTCTCCGAGGCAGCCCTAAGAACAAGGGTGTTTTTATTTGATCATAATTACGATAAAGACTGAAAGGCAGACATGACAGTTGTAAAGCCAATAATAGCATGCACATAACTTTGTAAGGATAGTATATACTAGCGTTACCACTATTTTCTTAAAAGAAAAATCGTCTTTTTTTTTTACAGGTTTTTCAAAAGAAGTTCAGATTATTCCAGAAAACTTAAAAACTTGACTATTGAAATCATGGAATTAATGTCTAAACCGAATGAGTTGACCTTTATGGTGAAATATATGAATTCGATACAAAGCCCACTTTTTTTTAAGGCAGAAGGGGTTCTAGGGAATATGACATGGGCTCGAAACAGCTGCTTAGATTTTCAGTTAGCTTTTCCAAATATCTAAAAGCTTGCAATAAAATGATCAAACGTTATAAATACTCATGTATTTTTAAAACTTGCTTTCTAGGGGTGTACAAAGTCCATTTTTTTCATTTCGAAGCTAAATTGAATCGAATGTATGAAATATTCTTGGAGCCAAACCAAAGTGGAAATATTTTTTATCAGTTTTTATGATGGAAAAATATATATATATTTATTGTAGCTTTTTACACATAACTTTATGCAATAAAATCACTTGAAATTGTTTAAATTGCACAGTTGTTTGTAAATATGTTATTTTAATGATAAATTTAAGTTATCATCACAACATTGCAAGTCAATTACTTGAGGGTTTTTTCAATATGAATTTGTAATGTATATAACAACTCAGAATGGGATTAAATGATTATAGATTGGGCATTTTACCTCTCAATATTTTGATTGATGAAACTTCATAATTATCGAAGCCGGAAGTTTTTTCGAAGCTGACATTTGTTTCAAAGCTTTACATGCCCCTATTATTTTGATGGGATTCCTTGTTTTCCCTGGTTTGTTCTGTTTTTTCCCAGCTCTCCGGGTGGGTGGGTTTATTTACACTCAACCACCTTCACATTAGATTGAAACTGTTTTTCTAGCTGCATGAAGAGGACCATACCTTGAAAAAACCACCCTCAAACTGTGTGTTCGCCGGCAGGCTGATAGGTCCTGTCTCCACCGAGTTGTCGTGATACCCGCCAGTGAAGTACCGCTGCCTGTCCAAGAGAGATGACTCCACGCCTCCCCCAACATTATGTGCCCAGCATAGAGCAGTTTCTGCCACAGGTCGAGGGGGAATGAGGCGGAGAACAGGCCTAGGCTGTCTTTGTCTGAGCCCGCGAAACCACCGTGCATTAAACCATCCTGAGAAAAAAAAAAGCCATATATATTTTACGTAGCATATTTAACATTTCCTCCTGATGAGTTCCGAGAAATGAAACTTAGGTTAGGGGATTGGGTGGTAACGATCAATTTTCTTTAAGAGGCAACCATTAATTCTTTGTCAGTGGAAGCAATGTAAAGTGTGAACTGTGTTCCTCTCTTCATTGTAAAGGCCATTTTGCATTTGTTCCCTTTAAAGATGGACGGGAATGACATTTCTATATCGGGACTAGAACAGGATGGGAAATTATAAAAATTATTCTTTAGATTAACTCTAGATTAAAAATAGATCTTGTTTTTACACTAACATGGCAATACTTGTAAAATCTATGACATGATTATACATCATAAAAACATAATATAAATAGGGGTGGGCAAATAGCATTTTATATCGAAACAAATAGTTAAATTTTGAACAAATAATGACTAATACAAAGGGAATAATTAATTTTAAAATATCATATTTATTAGTTAATCTCTTTTGAAAATGGTGTTTTATATTTAACTATTGGAATAATGCAAAAAAAAAAAACCCTTCTTAAATGTTCTCTATTTTAACACCTCTTAATAGCTATCTAGGTTTGAAATACCTTAAATGTTTTAAGGTCTAAAGCCCCCGACTAAATATTATATAAGTTTTAAACCCCTTGAATATTATTTTGGTATATATGAAACCCCTATTTGTTTAAAGCCCCCTTAATGTTATCTAGAATTGATACTCATAAATAGTTGACCTTGGTAAGCTACTTCCACCCTCTCATTTCTATGCCCAAAAGATGGTAGAGTTTCTCTGTCCTTCCCTAAATCTTGTAAGCTCTCTCTTGCTGTGCCTAGCAAATAACTGTTGATAGAGAGAGCAGAGAGTACATTGTCTCACCACAGGCAGTAAAATACACACCTCCCTTTCCAAGTTTACTTGAGAGATTGAGCCAGTAGTACCTGCTGTTTTATTTCCCACTCGAACCCTTGCCGGGGAAAGGGTCTTTCCCGCCCTACTCTCGAGAATGGATGAATTCCCGACATTTTCCAGGGGGTTCGTTTGGGATCCCGTTCACCCTTAGTTCCCTTTTATATGTTTGTTTTCTATCCACCTTTTAATCAAATTGAATACTAGGTTATATTTATTTTAGTCAAGCTTAGTAAAAAATTAAAATCATAAAAACTATGTCTAATCCTCGATACTTTAAATAAAATGTAAATATTGGCCCCATAACTTAGATAAAATGTCACGATATAATTATATTTTAATAGTTAGTTTCTATAGAACATGGAAATAACAAAAAGTTTAAACTTGACGATTTCAATTTCGAATCACGTTCCCTCCAATCTGAAGTCAATTTGAAATTTCAACGCTTCACACAAGTTTATCAATTATACATTAGAAACCGTCATGGGCCTTGCAATAAGAGGTTGAGGGCAGCAGATGGATCTTCTCTAAATTTGGGTTGCTCTTCTAGGCAAGAGTCAGACATACCAACTTTACGAGCCGGTACTACCAACTGATAGGCAAGTGACCTACCTTGATGGAAAGCTGTATCCTGGTCCAGTTGCCGTCCGGTTCAGTCTTGCTGAACCTGTGGAGTTCCCCTGGAGTTGTCTGCTCCAACCTCCACGAGACAGTCACTTGGTCCTTGTACACAGACACGGAGAAGTACGTCCCGTTGCTTGTTGAAATGTACAGGATTGTGCCCCCTGGGAGAAAAAACAGAACACAAACAACTTGGTTTTGTGATACATGGAAGAAGGTACAAGAACAAGGGGTGGAAACATCTAAAAGGGAACAAACGCAATACAGCTTTTACAATATGTTCATTCCAGTCAACAAACGATAAAACACCCAGTGAAAGCAAGGACTGTATTCAATAGTAAGTTTGGATAGATACTTACCTCATTCAATTTGAGGTTCACTGCCAATGGAGGTCAACTTTGTGAAGGGTTAGAGTAGGAAGGAATAGGAAACAAGGGGTCAATTCCTCGGCATCTCTCGAAATATTGTTGTGGTTGTGGATCAAAGTGGCCACTTCAGGGCTTTAAACACTGACTCACACTCAAACAACGATTTATCAAGCAATTGATGTCCCCATTATGGCAGACACCCAACGCGTACTGAATCCCACGCCGAACTGCTTGCCAAAGAACAAACGACCTTCCTTCTCCCTTCCCTTCAACTCTCAAAAATGGAGGGAAACCCTCAAAAACAGCTAGACTCTCTCCACAACGGCGATAAATGTCTGACAAACAACTAATAAATACAAAACCAATAAAAAATAAGGAACTATATCTAAATAAACTAGGGTAAACAAATTATTATACAAAGTCTAAGGCCCGTATGCAAGAACGATGCTGAGCACTAGCAGAGCATGAGGCCTGTCATGAAAACAGGTGTCTCGATCGTCTATGTGCGAAGCGCCATGTTGTGGAAATATCCTCTGAGTACGGGCAGAGTATAGTCAGAGCAAGCCCGGGGCCAGACTTTGGCGAGACTCAAGATATTGTGTCATAGATCGTACTAGCACGAGGCTCATACTCTGGCTGTGCTCAGCATTGTCCTTGCATACGGGCCTAAAACTATAATATTAAATACATACAGTTCAAAAACTGACCACAATAAAAAAGAAATAGAGTCTTCCCATTTGACCTGATGAAATTGTCTGTCACAGTGAAATCTTGTCCTTAAAGATGTTTTTGTGTGCTTTTTAGTGTTTATCTGAACAATTTATACTCAAGTATTACTAAGGTAAGTGTACTGGCTATCCTTCCTAATTTTAACCATATTTTAGCTTATTCCTATATTCCAAATAATATTCATTATTATTATTATTATTATTATATTATTATTTTATAGGTTTTGAAAATATCTATCAAAAGTGACAGCTACAGATGACATGACATGATGTATGAACATAATACATGAAATATTATGAAATTAGTATTAGTAAATTTTGTAACCATCAAATAAAACTATTTCTAAAATAGCCTTTCTATAAGAATCCAACAAAAGCAATCCTGAATAAAATAACTATATAAGAATGTTCCCAGACCTGTGCGACTCCGGTAAGCGATATCGATGCTGTCAAACACCAGCCCGGACAAATGCACGTGCTCCGGCTGGGTGAAGACAAACCCCAGACTAGAGTTGCGCCCGTCAAACGTGAAGTTGGCCACGCACTCATAGCCGTCGTCCAGGTTGCGGCAGGTGCTGCCAGTGGGGCAGTCTTGAAGCTGACAGAACTCCATCTCTTGGCACATCTTACCCTTGTATCCCCGCGGGCACACACACCTAAGACAGACGCACAAGTGTTGTTCCCATCAATGTTCAAGTACATCAAATTAACAGCAATTGAAATAAAGTTTATAAATCAAGAATATTTTAGAGTATTTAGGATTGCCATATTTTAAAATTACTTGTTGAAAGGGGAAGAGGGTAGTATTCCAAAGAGGATGTTTGAAATGGAGGTGGCGGGCAGGAGGCCAATACCCAGCGACAGGCAGATAAAGGGAGTGTGGAGGAAAGTACAAACACACGAAAAGGACATTGAATGCAAATATATCTCTATTTAAGGAACACATCTTTTCGCTTTAATCGTGTGCTACATTTTGCTATGTTTGGAAAGAGGTACAGGTGACAAAATATATTACGGAACATACCACTGCTGAAAATACCAGGTGCCCGAGATAATTCATTAAGAGTGTTGATACATTATTACGATAAAGGAAATCAAAGTTTCTCCAAGCTATTTCCATTATCGAGAAGCTCACCTATAGTCATTCCACGTGACATGGCATGTGGCATTATGATGACAGGGGCTGTCCTTACACGCGTCATCTGAGACGACCCCTTCTAATATCTTGCCTTCCTCAAAAGTGACTTCACCAAACGCAGGCGGTATCTCAACATCGGCCACTTTCAACGGGAAGAACTCGACGACCATAATGTGAGAACCATTACTAATCTGTGAGTAAGGTAAAACAAAAAATAGTTCACAGCCATTTTATGTAACAAAATGTAATTATTTATCATAGTTTTTAAAATACATCTTCAAGTTTCATAATTTGTTTTGTGTGCTTCAGAAATAAGTGTTAAATTTTGATTTGATGATTTATTAATATAACATTACACATACAAGAGAATGTTCACAGAACCTTTATTTTAAAATTTCCCAACTTTTTCAGGTTTTACAGACAAAATTTTTCAATTTTTCCTGACATCCTTTTTTCAAGTTTCCCTCAGTGGCAGACTATTTTCTGTCGATTACAACAATCACATAATTATGGAGTTGTTTGAATGTGTTAAAATAAACAAACACTTTACAACAGCTCACGTTAAAGTGCCTTATCCCGGTGATGCAACAAAAAAAAAAATTCGCCTTTGTTTTAGTGTTTACAAGCTAAGTTTACATGTTTACAGGCAAAGTATTTAAATTTCCTGATATTTCCTCAATTTTAGTTAAATATACTGACATTTTTCAATTTTCTTCAACAATTGCCCAGTTTTCCCAACAATTACACAATATTATTATGTTCCCCATTGTTTGCCTCTATCTCAGACGTTTTCCTGTTCACCTTGACATTCCCCTGTTTATTTCCGACATTGGCTTGTTTCCCCCCAAATTTCCTTCTTTTCCTTGCCTGTAGTCACCTCATAAGCACCTTAATTTCCTGTGTTTATTTCACCTCTTATATATTTGACATTTATCTCTGATGCAAGCACAAGAGACTAGCGCTCAGCCATAAGAGAAACCTGAGACCAAAGTGAGGGCCTAGCATAGTGGACCAACCTGAACATCCTGGATGACACCCTTGAAGTTAGTGTGCTCACTGACATACATTTCATTGGTAGTATTGTCAGCCTGTCTGACGTGTCGCCCAATGGGGGGTTCCCCACCAAGGTACAGCACCTGCACGTCCATGGGGCCCATCTCGCTGATCGTCTTGCGGAAATGTTCCGATCCGTTGACCTTCACTTGCACCAGTGTCACATTGCGAACAAACTACAACATAAACAGGCACTGGTTTGTTTGTTTACAATATATTTAGACTCAATTAGAATTTTATGTTCAAACAATTCTCTTTTAAAAATCCTTGAAAGTAGAACCATGCTGCAGAGCCCTTTTACCGATCAGCGATTCCGATAATGTGGTTTATTTTCCTTACAAGATTACAAAGGTAATATGCAAAACAATAAAACAATACTCAACTTTTTGAATATATATATATGCTGTGTTATCCTTGAAAAATAGATGGTTTTTAGTGATTTTTAAATAATTATTTTTCCAATATAGTATTGAAGCGCGTGGTAAAAATAATAAAATATATCTTTTAACCCCAAGATTGTGTTGTGTTGACCACTAGGCTAAACATCAAGTTTTAGGATTTCTAAAGTATTCAAAAAACTCTGTGAAGTGCAGTTATTTTAACAAGAAAATGTATCAAGTTGAAACTACTGGCAAGATCAGAAAGAAACAACCGACGCCTGGAGTATCTGTAGAAACTCTTGATGATTTTTACAAAAGATATTCTTCATCAGGTTATCTACAGAATGTATCAAGGTCAGTGCAAATGTTTCAGTCAACTTGTATTGTTTTCGCCCTGTTGGTTCTTAAAAGGTTAGCTTTTGATAGTTTGTGATAGTTTATATATATTAAAAAAGAACGGTTTTATAACCTACATATAAATAAACCTGACTTTTCATGCATAAACAAACAATATGTGGAACAAAGGTTAAAACCCATGTTCATCAATATGTTCACCTCTTCTTTTAATTGTGTAATTTAAGAAATAAAGTTTCAAATAATCATAATGTCAGTATGTTTTGATTTTACATGTCCTTGTGAGTAGAATGAAAATGTAGTACTATTCATTATTCGATATTCTATAAAAAAAATCATTTCTTATAGCCTATGTACAAGTTTTGGAACTCCCTCCCATGTTGGTAGGCTACTTTTCAATCCAATCTTTATTCAAGGGGTAGGTTACAATAAATTACTTAATCCTAGCAATTTTAACATTATTTGATGTCTATTTATTTGTGACTTATTGATATTGATAATTTATAAAAATTATTAACTAATACTAGACCTAACATTAACATATCAAGGTCAACATTAAATAAAAAAATAAATAAAACTGTAGTATATGTGTCTTGTATAGACCTACGTTTTGACTTTCAAAAGTGACAGCTGCTAGACATGTGTTTTTGCAGATAATGTGGTTTGGCATAGGGATACATAATTTGGTCTGGTAGCTTGTACTAGCTGTCAGGCAAAACCAAATAAGCCATATGTATGAGAGGCATGAATGAAATGGAACACAGGTCAAGGTATTGGGCTGTGATAACCAATTTTATTTTCGGGGCAATTATTACCTCTTTCTTTGTCCAGTGGCAACAGTGTAATGTGTGAACTGTGTTCCTTTTTTCATTGCGATGGTTTTTGTTTGTTTAGTTATATTTATTTTTTTAGCACAGCATCTTACTACTTGTTTGGGTTATGCACATTTGTATTAATTATGCTAATCATTATCTCATCATCATCATCATCATCTGTTTCCAGCCTGTGGTGGGGGGTCAGTTTAGTAAAATTCCTCCATCTTCCTCTATTCTTCCACCACTCTTCCTATCTTCTTATCTTCTCACTTGAACAATTACTGTTATCTGCGCCTCCCATCTCTTCACTGGCCTTCCTTGAAGTCTCTTTCTTACATGCTTTCCAACATTTTCTTTGGCATCTTCTCTTTTCTATCCTCATTACATACCCAAAACACCTCAATACTACTTCCTCTACTATCTCATGTACTCCCTGTACCCCTACTCATCCCTGGATAACTCTATCCCCAATCTTGTTTCTCCTCATGAAAGCTAACATGTTCTTCACAAACCTAATTCCCACGGCCCTAATGTTATGGCAAAGAAGGTTAAATTTAGAGAAAGTGAGAAAAAACACCCACAGCATACCTGAATGGTATTAAAACCCTGAACTTGTCATTGGCAGTCCAGTCTATTTCGAGAGTGACGCGTTAGACCATGCGACCAATGAGGTGGGTTTGCTTCAATTTGTTTATATATTTTAAAATTATTTTTGTGTTTATATTTAATATTTATAGATAAGTAACATTGGATGGTAGCTCGACTCACCTGAATTAAATGGTTATAACCGTCATTGAGCTTGATCCTGGTGACGACTTGAGACTCGAGTGAGTTGTTGAACTGTGTGCTCATGAAGAGCTCTCCCCTTTCAATTGGGCGCCAATGTGCATCCTGTCAGCATTGGTCACTGCCCCGGGCACCGTACCCACATAGAAGATGGTGTTGTTCTCCTCGCGCGTACGGATGAACATTGACAGGTCGATGATGCTCCTGACTGCCCGCCGGGACTGGTCATTCACGGTTACCGTCACCAAACTGTCCTTGATGTCCTCGTGGCCGAACGTTGCCGCCGTAAAGTCTGACACGAGTAAAATGGATTATTAGTTAGTTACTGTAATAATATATCATGCACTGTTGTGGCATATGGTCTATGGCAGTGTTATTCAACTGGGCACACAATACATCTTACGGGGCAGGCGAACAGAGAAGGTTGAATACCCGGGTCTAAGGCGTCACTCTCACACAGTCATGTCAAACCCATTTGATCATAAGGGCCACATTGAACATTAAAAATACTCGGGGACCAAATTTCAACATAAAATCTGTATTGTCAATTTCTTTAGTAAAATTAATCACACAAAAAAAAAAAGAGATAGCTTCATATCTAAAACAATAAGACTAACCCTTTATTTTCTACCAAAATTAGTAACCCTTTATTTGCAACAATGGTGTTCATGTCAGACTTTAAATCTTATGAAAAAGTTATTTTTATCTCTCGTTTTTTTTTCATTTGAGAAAACAACTGTTAAGTCAAGTCTGTGCTGCCAAACATTGCACTTATTGGGTATACAAGTTCAATAATTCCAGTATGGGTCACACGAATATAAAAGGTTATTCTAAATGTTTCTGTGACTTTATAATGCACCCTCTTTATTATATAAAATTATCCTCTTCAAGAACAAAAAGAAGTTCTATTGTTGAATTATTGAATCTCAAACATGTTACAAGGATTTAAAGTATATTCTTATTTTGAATTATTTGAGCCTAACTACAAACATCTCTGACAAGACGTTTAACGAGATGTTTAACATAATGACACAATGAATGATACTCACTATGCTGACAGGTTTGCCCCAAATACGGTCTTTCACAATGGCATTTGAAGTCCCTCCAGAGGTCCGTGCAACTGCCCCCACTGTGGCATGGGTTGGGCTGGCATTGAGCCACTCGTGGGCAACCCGTCTGCAACCACAAGAATATTCATCAACAAATGGCGAGTACATTCGTCAACAAGTGGTGAGTATACTCGTCAACTAGCGGAAAGTATACTGTCAACAAGTGGCAAGTAAGCTCACCAACAAGTGGCAAGTACACTCCTCCAACAAATGGCAAGTACACTCGCCCGACAAATGGCAAGTACAGACGTCCACAAGTAGTAAGTACACATGTCAACATGTGACAGTTACACTCATCAACAAGTGGTAAATACACATTTCAACAAGTGGCAAGTACACTCGTTGACAAGTGGCAAGTATATTCACCAACAAATGGCAAATACAATCATCCACAAGTGGTAAATACACTTGTTAACAAGTGGCCATTACACATGTCAACACGTGGCAGTTAAACTCATCAACAAGTGGCAAGTACAATTGTTAACAAGTGTAAAATATACCAAATAAAAAGTACATACTTGAACATCGACATATGTCTTGTTGGGCCTCGGCTGCACTTCTGGCAACACCCACTCCCCATTGATGATGGCGTCCTCCATGCAGCCGATGTAAGACACGGGGCCCTTGGATCCGTGGGTGAGACCTTTCAGGGAGTTGGAGTACTGGCTCTTGCCCAGGTAGGTGTTGGGGAAGCTGGTGAACGATGTGTTGCCGTCGTTGAGGTTGATGGGGTAGATGGTCTGCTCATCATTGGCTGCCAGCACCAGGTGGGACGAGTTGATGGCCACAAACACCTTCAACACAGACGAGGAAGTCGTCACTCAGACTTGTCAAGGTCATAAAAGTTTGTTCCCTCACCCATGAAAGTTTGTTTGTTTAAATATCAGCCACAAACAACAGTAAATACATGAGGAATACAAACAAAGCCAGGCTTACAAATTGAGTCACTGATAAAACCACAAAATTAATTTTAGTAACAAATAAAATAATATAAAAATAATAATTAACACATTAACTAACTTAATTTAAAAAATATATTTCAGTAAGCACATGGAAAATCTTACAATCTTACTGTCACATTAAACGGTTTTATGATATGGACTCCTTCAGCATGTTGGCAATCGTGTAACATCTAGGGCTTATCTAGTGATTGATTAACCATGAAATTGAATAAAATATAATGCTCAAGCCATAGAACAAGGTTCAGCAACCTTTTTAATATTGCAAGTCATATAAGGTTTGGAAAAAAAAATGTTGGGCCGATCAGGATAAAATATTGTGTGAAAAAAATTTAATTTATATTTTCATATAGTAATTTTATTATTGGTTTCCTCTTTTAGGAAGTGGCGTTGGGCATTTCACACTCCATCCTGATGAGTTCCAATAGCATGAAAGCTAGGGCGGGGGTTGGGTGGTGATGATCGATTTTCTTCAATAGGGAGCCATTAACATTCTATCCAGTAAAGTGTGAACTAGGGGTTTGCGAAGCTTTGAAATTTCGACTTGGCTTCGAAACAAACATCAGCTTCGTCTTAGTTTCGAAACAAATTTCGGCTTCAAAGCTTCGCCTATAAAAATATTGACAGCTAAAAGACTCCATATATGTTCAATTACAGACTATATATATATATATCCACAGTATAAAATTTTTTCCATTATAAAAGAACTAAAAGAAAATATTCAAACTTTGATTCGGCTCCAAGAATATTTCATATATTTGATTGAGTTTGCTTCGAATCGGAAAAGTGGACTTCGCACATCCTTAGTGTGAACTGTGATCTTCTTTTCATTGTAACAGCGAACACAGTTGTTTGTTTGCGGATCTTTTGCGGGCCAAATGAAATCAGTAAGCAAGCCGGGCTTGTTTTTATCTTTGGGCATTGAATTCATTATTTAAATAATTTTAGAGGTATAAAATGTGTTTAGTCATCTTGCTGAAAAAATATTCTAGAATAATATTAATATGGCACAGAGAAGTGAATATTAAAAAAAACAAAAAACTGAATAATGTGAATCAAGATGTGTTAGCGCAGTCTTGAAGACACAAATGACATAAATAAAACTGACACTGTGCATGCGCCAACAGTGACCAAGACCACTATGTAGATCTTTTACTATTCTATTCTTTCATTGGCTGGAATACTCCACATCAAAAAGAGCCAGATTATTTTGCTTATTTTTTCTCTTTGAGTGAAAATGCACCTTCCCCTCTTCCCTTCCCTTTGATCCTTTGTTTCATTTGAATGATTTATAAGCAAGTTTCATTTGTCTTCTAGTAGAACCTCGTGGCGGGGACAAACCTACTGTCATGCTTGACCAATACAAAGTTCATATTAATATGGTTGTATTGGCAACTCTGCAAAGTTTGTGTTATGTTGGCTATCTCTATATCTTACTGCTAGTAGTTCGTTGGTCTGATTAATGGTTAGTTGTTTCTGTCATACATTATATTAAATACACTGTTTACACTATGTCAATGTGTATGTGATTTTGTTTCATGGCCTATTAATCCTAAGAGTCCAAAATTATAAAAAATATGAGGTTTGTCATTTAAAATAAAATACGCAAACATTAAATAAAGTATTATTTCGCTTGAAGTCGGCAAATAGTGCTTTCAATGCTTACATGGGCTGACAAGACCACGCCTAGTATTAGCACTCTAAAGAAAATCATAATCTGAACTTTAAAAAAAAACTTTTTTTTTTGGTATCTTGAGTGATATTTTCTAAAATCTCGAATATCCTTAAAAATACAAGGAATTCGAGGATTCCGTCCCTAATTTAAACCATATATTTATAATTTATGGCATTCATATATAGATGATATTTAACTCGGTTTTCAAACAAACAAATGCTAGCGAAAACAAACTCACTTTCTGCCAGTTGCCGTCGTTGAGGTCTGTGCCGACATAAACCCCATCCAACTTGTTGAGGAGACTCGAGTAGAGATTGAGTCTGCCCAAAGCAAGCTCCAGGATGAAGATTGTGAGGCCCTTGCCCATCGCCAACAAGCCGTTGGGAAGTGTCGTCTTGAAACGAAACTGAATGTCGTAGCCTTCCTCTCTAGTTGTGTTAATCTCCACGTACGATCTCCCAGAGAAGGACATGGTGGTCACCTGATGCACGATAGGTACAGTTTAATGTTAAGAGGAAGAGGCAGCCCTCTTTATCTGACAGTAGAAAACTAAAACTATTTGAATAGATTAGTATTTCCAGTCGTTCCTTTTGATGGTTAGTACCAATACCCAGAAAATAGCAATAGTTACCTACTCTGTGTTATATTTGGAAGAAGGTACAGGAAAGGTGGATATAAAAATATAAAAATATACTAACAAATGTGTTTTTATAAATTTCCATCCATCTTTCCCAAACCTTTTTACAAATACAAAATAAATGCGTCTCCAAAAGTGAAAAGAGGTTTTTCTTAAAAGAGATACTCTATGGCATTGGGAGCTTGAATGTTCATTGCTAAACTTACAATAATATGCCACCTATCCCTATCTTGAGCTTGTTCTATCCAGTCCACCTCATTACATCCTATATCTTTCAGGTCCATTCTAATGTTATCCTCCCATCTGCGTCTCGGTCTTCTGATTAGTTTTGCCGATTAAAACTTTGAACTTGGTTCTAGTCTCTCCTATCCATGCTGCATTTCCCACCCACCATAATATGCAAGATTAGATTGTAAGCCTAATAATTTCTGGTGATGACAGGGTATATAACTCATCATTATGTAACCTCCTCTACTAGCCGTTATCTTCTTCCTGTTTAGGACCAAACATTTGCCAATATGTTGTTTTTTAACACCATATATTTCTTTTTGTCATGTAAGGAGAGAGGTTTTATAACCATAGAGAACAGCTGGTGATACGATTGTTTTGTTTATTCTTAACTTTTATCCATATATATTTTATAAAGGCCATTAAATAATATCGATACTATAGATAGCTAGGTAGCGTGTCCGCCTACTGAGCTAAGGGTCCCGGGATCAATTCTTGGCATGGTCGAAAATTTATCATTGGTTAAATGTGGGTTTACCCTTTCAATGTGATAAATTAACAGCCGAGGACTGCCTTAGTCTTAAGTTAAATTATTAGGCATATGAAGTTATGACAGGCTTAGCGTGTTGGTGTGGAAAATATATGGCGTGAATAAAAAAAGCGAGCCAGGTCATAGGCCGAAAACAGTAACGGATGTAGTATATGAAGAATGTCCAAACGTACCTTCTCACAGGTAGAGCCGTGGAAACCGTTTGTGCACGAGCAGTTGAATTTATGATTGGTCTCGTTCTCAAGGTAGGGCTTACAGTTGCCCATATTCTTACAAGGCTCGCTCTTGCAACCGACCAACTCCACAGAACAGTTCTTGCCACCATATTTGGGCTGGCAGTCACAAAAGTAGTCGTTCCTGAACACAAAGTTACATAAGAAATATATTTTCAACATACAAGAGGTGTATTTTTCAATTGGTTGTGAGACATACGCTGTATTTACCTGAAAACAAGCGGCCTCCGAATAAAACATTATCTTTGATAGAAAAAAAAAAATTACTTAAACCAGAAAATGAATCCACTCTGAAATTAATCAACTACACCCTATTTCCTTAAGCTTTCCTAGTGTTTATTATATAGTATTTACATGTCTAATTACTAAAGTTTTAAGTTTTTATTTACAGCTATGGCTACAATTTTTCCCAAAAGATACTTTTTTTAATCATAATCTGCAGCACGTAATATTCCAAACTGGGTAAACCACTAAATTATTATCACAATAGATTAACGGTAGTGACCAAAATGATGCAGCAAAAAGTCTCTAAAAATATGTGCAAAAAGTAGAGATGGGTCAAATCCAATATTTCTCGAATCTAAATCTACATTTTATTTTCGAATCTCGAATCCGAATCCTAGCAAATTGTTAGAAATTTTAATTATTTACAAATAGGCCTATATTACACAATATAGGCCTAAACTGTAAATTAAGATTTATTTCAATCATGTCTTCAATTTTAATCGACCCCAACCACCCCTCGCAAAAAACTGGTTAAAATCCAGCCAAATTAAACAATCTAGACTCATATTATTGTTTGAAAATCAAATCAATCAAAATTTGAGTGTCTCTTGGTTATTTTATAAGTGTTGATAGAATTCGTTAAGTTTAAAAAAAAAACATTTGAAATAAACAAACAGATTAGACCTAGTAACCTTTTGATCAACTTTAATCATCATTAAAGGATTATAATTTATTTTAATAAGAGAGCAAAAATAAAAATACAAACAGATTTAAAAAACGACTAAAACAACATACTAAACAATTAAACATTTATTGGAAATAGTGAACTCAATAATAATAATATTAATAATAATAATAATAATTATAATTATAATAATACTAATGCATTTGTTATTATTTTTATTATTACTGTTATCATCATCATCATCATCATTGTTATTATTGTTATTGTTATTATTATTATTATTATTATTATTATTATTATTATTATTATTATTATATCTTTTATATCTACTAATTATCTTCACATAGAAAACAAGAAATATATTTGATTTTTGCGATATATATTGATTTATGAGAATACATTCTATTTAAAACACACACGAACATATTTTCGACTCTTTCAATATTCATGAAGAACATGATGTAGTGTAGTAAGGAAACGTATTTATATTATAAAAGTAGAATTCAATATAAAATTACAATGATGGTAGTTGAAATTAAAGTTGAAATAATGATTATAATAACAATATTAATGTGTTACAATGTAACCTAAAATATGTTTTTCAATATGTTCATTCCCATTTTATTAGGCAGGACTAAGTATAAATATTTTTACAATTATTTCAATAACATATTTTAAAAAGTAACACACTCAAATCAATCAAAAAACTAATTATGAGTTAGCAAGTCATTATTTGATTCTTAAAGTTTGAGAGAGCTTACTAAGTGATCAGATTACCTAAATCGATTCCAAGCAAACAATCAATATACAATAAATAGGTCGGTAAGCATAAATAAACAGTTTTAACATTGTCTAACTGTTGACAGAAATTTATTTTTCATGAAACCTAACAAAATATCTAACTTAAGGATTGTATTATATAAATTGGGGTTCTTTGCATAGGTGTAGATAATTAAAACCATTTGGGTAGTAAGGCTTATGTCAAGTTTATTTAATCATCACTCTGGCGAGGAAATATAATATTTGCCATGGCGGCCGACTTTGTATTGTGTGTATTTCTGTTTAAAAAAATAAGCCGCAATTCATTTGATTTATTTCAAGTTTATTTGTAATTCTAGTTTTGATTTTCAGTTTTTGAAGAGTTTTAATGTGTTCATTAAAATATTTACAAGATTGTTTCTGAGGTGAAAATTTCATAAGTGAGCATGTGTCGAAACGGTTGAGTCCAAGTTTCCCATAGAGGTGGGAGGGTAGGGTATTAGGCACATAAGATTTTCTACACCAAACAATTATTATTTTAAAAAAAAAGTTTATTCATTCTTATCTATTTGGTCTTACAAAATAATGATTACGGATTAAGTTGTGCTTTTCAAGTAGGCCTAACTTAATAATTTTTGAATGCAAAATATTATGCTATGTTTATAAGGTGAAAGATTCGACCATCGAATCTAGTAAAAGACCAAATCCTCGAATCTCGAATACTTGTCAGGATTAGGTGAATTCGAGGATTCGAAGATTCGAGTGGCCCATCTCTAGTAAAAAAGTATTAGTCTTTATAGAAGGTTTGACTATTTCATTTTATAAGCTATTTTGTCTCGAAATTAAGTTTGTATTATAAGAATGTCCATATCCATGGGTGTTTGAATAACTTTTTTGAAGTAAGCAAGTTAACGCGACTATCTATTTTAATATTTATATATATATATCGATATAACTAATTGTATGCATTGATGGGCATGTTATGAGGACAGAAAAGGAGAGGATGCCAAAGAGAATTATGTAAATGAAGTATGTAGGGAAAAGAATGCAAGGTAGATCAATAAAGAGATGGGAGGCGCAAATAAGAGAAAGCAAATGAAAGCACACATTTTGTTTTAAATATTCAAATTGCGATTCGGTTTAAGGAATATTTCATATTATTTGTTTTGAATTTGTTTTGAATTGAAAAAGTGGATTTGGCATCTCCTAATGATGAGAAGTGCAGCATTGTCCAGATTTTTTTTTTTCTCTCATCGCACCTCTATTCCTGTTCAGGCAATATGCAGACATGATAATTACTCTAATGGTTTAGGGAAAAGGAGGGAAGCATTTTAGAGTTAAAATACCAAAATTTTTCATTTTAGGAAAAACAACTCTCAGAATACTTGACCGGGATTCGAACCCTGATCTCCTCACCACGAGCCAGCCAGTCTAATATGAGAATAACACCTTAGATTATTCGTCCACTGAAGCGGGTTTGTCAAGATCCCCAGCTAAGATTACGTACCTGCGGTCGTAGCAAGAGCCATACACACAAGGAGTGTCTCTGACACACTCGTCAATGTCCACCTCACAGAAGTTCCCAGAGAATCCCGGGCCACAGTCACACCTGAACGCCCCCAACAAGTTGATGCAGCTGCCGGACAGACAGGGGCTGCTCTCGCACTCGTTGATGTCGATACCACAATCGTTTCCTTCTGTACCAAGAACACATACGCACTCAAACCTAAAACAAAACAACAGTTATTTAGTATTATGACAGTAAGACAGTGTGAAGCTTCGGAATTTTGAATTTAAATCTCAATTCAACTCATATTTGAGTCAAAACTACAAATCTTAGTATTTGAAAAACTCAATTTTAATTTGAAATTTCAAACCCAAATAGATTCTAGATTTGGTTTTATTAAAATTAATTTGAAATTAAAACTTTCAGATAATTAAACTTTTTATAGCAAGTTATTTGGCTTTAATTGCTATTAATTTTTACAGATCAAACCATTATTTGACTCGAGCATAAAAACTTGAAAGTTTTATTATAATAATAGCTTATTTATTTTTCTATTCGACTAAAAAAAGTATTATTTAGCTTATTGTTGTAATGTAACTGACTTGCCTCTGAAAAGTATGTGAAAGCATTGACAATAATATCGTCCTAATTTTATAAACGTATCTTATTTCATTTAAATTATATAGTATATTAAATGGCGCTTAAGGCACTTCTTATTCTAAGAAGGCAAAAGCCAGTGAACAGTGACGTCACGCACATGACATT
This sequence comes from Timema cristinae, assembly GCA_039000515.1. Classification (NCBI taxonomy): domain Eukaryota; kingdom Metazoa; phylum Arthropoda; class Insecta; order Phasmatodea; family Timematidae; genus Timema; species Timema cristinae. Next base: position 12,303,765 of record JBCFYV010011172.1, on the reverse strand, counting down.
AGTCAAGTCAGGTTGACAATATATATATTTCAAATAATAACTTCCTCTTCTCGAAGGTTCGAAGAGAGATTTTAAAATGTAAATTGAGTCAGTTTCCGGCTCTCGGACCTTCTAGTAAAACCAAGATGTTTTTGTCTTGTATTTTGTTTTTCTAAACTAAACCTTCTCGAAGCTTCCATGAGCAATGGATATATAAGAAGGATGGTGCAATGTAAGGGCAGTTGGTGTCCAGAACTGACTAGTATTGCTCAGAACTCACTTGGGCACTTGGCGTCTTGGCATCCAGTACTGTTCACTACTCGGTCACTAGTACAGCTTCTGTCCGCGATCCCTACAATAGGCCGCGTATATATTTCAACGACATGATCTATTTTCTCATTAAATAAACAGAGATTCAAAAATAAAAAACATGTCAGAATAATCAGTGTGTATTAATTTTAATTCTTTAATTGGCGCTCGATCACAGGGCTATAAATACCAATTAACTCACAACATCAAAAAACCGGACCGATTTAATTAGTGCTCGACCACGAGGCAATTACCAGTTAATTAAACGGTGTAACTTCAATCGACGCTCAACGCGACGAACCAGAACACTTCAATTGGCACCCATCGAGGTGTAGTAATATTCCAGAACATCACAATTGGCGCACAACGTAGGGACCCGTAAAATTCCAGAACATTTCATTGTGTGAAATGGATTTATTTGTAAAAAAAAAAATTATGATAGAAATATTTTATTCTAATTTGATAATTTTCTAAAGCATTGCATTTGATCAAGAACTTATTTGGAATCTTTAAAAAAAAATCGAAAATTGAAAATCTTCAATTCAAAATGCTTACTTGACAAAGGATCCATTTTTAAATAACACGGCAGTGGATCACGTTGAATACAATTACAATCAGACAGTACTACAGTGAAACAGTACAAGGCTAAAGGCAGAAAGATAACGAGAGTCACAATGAAAAATTACCCATTTCTGAAAATCACCGTTTTGTTTAGATGCCAGAACTTAAATTTCCTGGGATTGACAATGTTGAGGCACCAGATTTGAAATTCTTAGCAGTAAGTGTAAACCCACTTTGGTGACCACATGGTCTAACGCGCTACTCTTGCAGTGGACTAGACTGACGACGATGTGGAGATCAAAGTTTGAATCTCGTTCAGGTGTACTGAGGGTGGTTTTCCAATATGGTTTTATACTCTGCTTACACGCAAATTAGGATACATTTCCACTAATTATAACCTTCCCAATCCCTAAAACCAAGACAATTAGCATAATTAGTACATAAGTGTATAACCTGAAGTATAACTCTGCAGTAAGACACGCAGCAAAAAAAAATGTTTAGTATGAATATATCTACTGAGCCAGCTGTGCTCTATTCTTTGTGTAATTAATTATATTCATTCAGACTAGGTGTCAGCACCATATTGGCCCTTCTTTTCTGATTGCTCTAAGCTTGCTCTCCCACGAGAAAAAACTGAGTTCAAGCTTCTTTTAGCCTCAGGACACACAGACTCTCTCATGTAAAATAATTAATACGTGCTCAAGAAACAAAATTGGGGCGCCTCAGGTATCATCTCATCACTCCAAGTATCCTCAGTCACCATTCGCAAAGGTAGGCTCATAGTTAATTAATTGTTTCTCTCTATGTTTGATAATTAACGCTTGTGTGAAAAATTTTGTCTGTTAAACACCGCAAACAGTAAGCGTACAACTTTTTCTATCCTCCTCATAAAATAAGCTATAATTTAATATTAGGGATGGGATTCTTGAATCCCTCGAATCTTATGGTATTCAAGAGATTCAGGATTCATAAAAATCTCAAAAGAGTATCTTGAATATAATTATGAAGACCTTCACTTCAAATAACAATTTTAACAAGTGGTAAAAAGGAATGATTTATATAATTGTCTAGTTGGGAAAGTAACAAAATCACAAAAAAGGACAAAATGGTATTATTATGTTATAGACAAAATAGCATTTGTCAGTGGCACCCAGCCTTTGTACATTTGTAAAAATATGAGAATTTGAAACAAAATTTAAGTTTCAGATTCAATAAATATAGGGATTGGAGCTATCTCTACTTCATATCAATTTGTTTACATAATGTATCTATTTGTATGTATGATGTCTTATCGATGTGCGGAAGGTGTTGTTTCTTAGCGGCAAACCTAACAATTATCCTACTGTTTAGCTCGGCATTCTATTGTGATTAGTCATCGCATTGCATTATTTCATTTAGTAGCTGTTTGTGCGTGTGTTGTGATTTTTGAGATGACAATAGTTTCCCAAGCAGCATATCAGCATCAAGTGGGGGTGGTAATGGTGTAGAAATGTGAAAGACTAACCCACTAGCTGTGTTATAGCTGAAGTTTTGGTAAAACATGGCCGGCAACACGAGTGTGTGATTCACGTCCGCTGTCGCCATCTCGTAGAGCGTCAGGTTAGAGCGTTCAAAACAAGTCCCGTGGTTCTTGCAGGGAGAGGTGGCGCACTCATTGATGTCCTGTTGGCAGTTCTTCCCTGGAAAAACACAACAACACAAAATGTAGTCTTCATTTACCTTGAATGGTTCCACTATGCCACAGAGTATGGTCAATGTGTAACCAGTCAAGGTAATACAACTACCTTTCAGGCTAAACAGAGTGTACATCTAATTAGAGGAATTTAAACCTGTGAGAACTTTCAAAATCTTATCTTACAGCCTTGTTAAGTTTTTTTATTTGATTTGACATTTTAAAACGTAATAATATAACTTTTAAAGAAGATATTAACATATCCATTATTTGACATGCAAATCTCATACTATTTAAAATCTAGTAATTATTTTATTTTTAATTTTAACATATTTATTGAGTTTATAAGGAAAACCTCTTTTCGCTTTATGAGGTAATTGTATTATATTATATTTGGAAGAAGGTATAGGAAGGGTGGATAGAAACATATAAAAGAGGGACAAACACAAAATGGCCTTTACAATGAAAAGAAGAACACAGTTCACACTTGGCAGCAGTGTAAAGTGTGAACTGTGTTCCTCTCTTCATTGTAAAGGCCATATTGTGTTTGTCCCCTCTTTAATATGTTTCTATCCACCTTTCCTATACCTTCTTCCAAATATAATATAATATTTATTGACTTTGATTTTTATTGAATATGATTAATAAATGTGTGTAATTTAACCAGTTATTTGATTTGAATTAGTTAACATTTAACTGAAAGATATTTTAATAAGATTATACTCACAACTTTTTAACAATACAATTTTAAACTAAAAACACTTTTACTATGAAATAAAGGATTCAAACCATTTTTATTTTCAAAACCCTCAATTTATATTTGATTCAAATAACTTACATTTTAAAATATTTGACTCAAGTTAGTAAGAAAAGATTGCAGATTTGATTTGAAAATGAAAATCTTGAATTAGGACAGGCTTACAAAAATCACTTTAATAATGGGTGTTTTTATATCGTAAGGGGAAGTGAGGTCAATTTTTTTAATTCAAACCAAATTAAAATCAAATATATGAGATATTCTTTAAGCCAAATTAAAGTTTGTTTTATTTTAGTTGTTTTATGGTTTAAAAATTATAATATTGTTGTTAATTATTATATATCTTTATGCCCTAAAATTGATTTGTAAAATGTTTTATTGAACAATTTATTTTTGCAATACTTTGTTTAATTCTCAGAACTCCAGTTATTACCACAACTTAGAATTTATTTACTTTAGATATTTATTGTATAATTATATATTTTTAGCCACTCAAAATGTCATTAAATGACCATAGATTGAGTTTCTTAGCTGTCAATATTTTTATTGGCTAAACTTTGTAATTGTCAAAGAAGAAATTTTTTTTCGAAGCAAAGTCAAAGTTGAGGTTTGTTCCGAAACTTTGCACACCCCTAATGTGCCGTAAAAGATGCCAAATAGGTTGAAGTTGCTAACCCTCATAGCCAGCAAAACACTCGCAGAAGTAATCCTTTATGCCGTCGATGCAGCGGGCGCCATGAGTGCATGGATTGCTCACACAATCGTCTATGTTGAGTTCACAGTGGGCGCCTTCAAAGCCTGTGTCGGTACAGTTGCACGAGTAGCTGTTGATACCGTCAATACATTCGCTGCCATGCTGGCAAGGTGACGACTGGTAAACAGAGACGAGGAGAGTTAACCAAAATTTGGAGAGTACCGACAGTTAACATTTGCCGTGAAGTCAATAAGATAGAAAGAAGAGTTTAAGGACTGGATTGAACATTAACATTCACCCCATGAGTAGCAACTAGTTTAGTTAGGTCATGCAGATAGAACCAGAGGTCTTAAAAGCTCTTATTCCACTGATAGCACCTGTCTATTTAAAAATCAATCTTAAAATGTATTCATTATTATTGTTTATTTTTCCAATCATTTAAAACAAAACAAAATTTCACAACTTTAATATATATATTTGTTTTTTATTTACATAACTAAGCCTCAAACTAATAATTTATCATTATTATTATTAGCACTGCGTCTTACTACCTGTTCGGGTTGTACGCACTTACGTTAATGTGTAATGGTAGGGTGATTGTGAGATGAAATGGAGGACCTACAGTTTAACGTGGGATCCGAACCACGGTGGAGGTCTGGCACTCCTCACATTCACAAGTTGTGATTAATACACGTCTTGTCAGAGGTGAAGGAAGGGTTTGGAAATCAGATAAATCTGTACCAGGACCGAGGATTGAACCCCGAACCCCAGCACAAAAGTCTGACATCTTACCCATAGGTCGCCAGGTCACCCGATATATTTATTAAACCTAAGCTTGACTCAACTCAAAGCTCGAGAGCTTCACGAGATGTTGGCTCGAGGATCAACTTGTATAAAAAAATTGATGCCCGCAAACCCCTAGTTATATTTACTACAAAATTTAAATAAATATGATTTATAATCACGTGAAATAATCCATACTTCATAAAGAATGTATAAGTTGGTTTAACTTGAATTGTGCCGGTCTTATTAAACTATTCTTTCAATTTAATGATGATGAGAAAGAAGGTGATGCAAGAAAAGGTAAGTACTTATTGCATGTCTTATAGCAAACAATTTTTTCAGCAAAATAAAACAAATATTGTTCCAGTAGAAACACAGAGTATAATTTCTACACATGATGATATCAACAGCTGTTGCTGTCACCCTTTACAGGTATTCAAGAATGGTTGAGATTAATATGCGAAGAAAATTAAACTCTATGTTTCTTGTAGATCAATATTTGATTTATTTTGCTAAAAAAATAAATTGCTTTAAGAAATTGCAAAAATACTGGCCTTAGCTCAAAATACTCATCTCACCTAAAATCCATCATGTTATTATCACAACGTGCAATTCAATTACTCCGGATTTTTCTCCATATGAATATTAATTTGTGTAAAGTACAATTCAGAATGGCAATTATTTAACCTAAATTGAGTAGGTATTTTAGCTGGCAAAGCTTCAAAGTAGAAGTATGTTTTGGAGCGAAGTCGAAGCCGATGTTAGTTTCGAAGCCAAGTCAAAGTTTTGAATCTTCGCACATCCCTTATTATTTAAAAGGATAAATATTTTGGAATAAAACAATTGTACGGGCATTGGAGTTACTCACCGCACAATCGTCAATGTTAATCTGGCAGGTCTTGCCCATCAAACCGGGCGGGCAGATGCAGGAAAACTTGGCGATGTCGTCAATGCAAGTGGCGCCATGCTCGCAAGGATTCGAGTCACACTCGTTAATATCGACACTGCAGTCGAGACCTGTCAGGTCATGCCAAAATATATAAGAAGCAACATTAGGGTGTTCACTTAGAACATCTCGGTTTCACCCTGGTTGGCACGGCCGAATGACTTGTTTCAATTACGATTTGGAAGAGAACTAACTATTATACAATTAATTGTAAATGAATAGCAAAGCTCAGAAGATGGAAATGATGGAGTTACGAATGGATGGATATAACCTCATTAAATATTGTATTTATCAATTAAAGAATAACACCTCGACCTTTGACTTTGTGCGCCATTAAATGACCTGGGTCATGCTAAGCCAAAAATCCAGGATTAGATTCCCATGTTTAAGTGTTGTTTTTCAATTTACAAATTCAACTATAATTTATTTTATAGCTGTAATTCTTTGCAACTTTTATTACTGCTTGTCTAGACTACCAGCACTAAATGGGTTTGGATAAGGACAGTAAAACTTTTAAAAAATGTACCTGAATTTGAGGGTAAAGAGTGGGAAATTGTTTAGGAAAAACTTCAATACACGTGGATTGGATTCAAACACTTATCTCCTTGTCACACAGGTAGACCAAACAAAACAAAATTAACACCTTTTACAATGTGACCACTGATGCATAGTTGATATTTTCTGTTTATTCAAAGATAACCACGTTCCTCCCAACCTTCCCTGACATAAGCTTGCAGAAACCAATCTGCCTTACAAAGTTTAAAACTGACCCAGTTTAGCAATTGTAATCAAAAATAAAAATAAAAAGTGTTGGTCTTGTTATCACCTCATTTTTTAAAAATAAAATATATTTTGTTAAATAAGAACAGTTATCTGTAAACAAAGTCAAAGATAAAACTTAAAATAGGTCAACATTTTTGTTTGTTTTAATGATGCAAGTAATAAAACAATGTCTATAAACAAATCCCCTTCACCAGAAAGGCAGGATTTTAGTTGTAAGCAAAATACAAAATTGAGATAAGACAGTATTTAATCTAAGACCATTAACCAGAATCCTCTTTGAACCACACAGTTAGTAAATTGAAGATGACAATATTAGTAAAATTAAATTATTTGGAAGAGATGCATATTTTTATTACAACTATGCTGGAGTTTTGTAGAATGACACTATTTAACAAACAAAAATAGTATGAAAACATGATTAATATTATGATTTTGTCTGTAAATATTTAAAAAAAAATACCAAGTGAGTTAAAAAAAAGGTCAAATAAATACTAGTTTTAAGGAAAAAAGTAAATTCTTCTCAAAGCAATTAAAAATAGATTCTTCAAACAAAGGACTTAAGTTAATGTGGTAGTATCCCTATGTGAACAATTTAGTTTGACAAAAAAAACTTACTTTAAGTTGTTTGTTAATAATTAACTAAATGAAAAAAATAGTCCTTGAGGGATTGAAAAAACCCTTAAGAAACATAATTATCAGCGCAACACGACGAACACTATCAAACGGTAATAAAACTGTTTACCTGTGTATCCCGGTGCACAGATACAGTTAAAGCTGTTTATTTTATTCTCACAAGTCGCATTGTTGCGGCACGGATGAGACAAGCACTCGTCAAAGTCAATGTCGCAATGGTCGCCAGAGAATCCAGGGCGGCAGAAACACTGATAGCTTCCTGCAGGAAACAAGGAAAGAATTCATCTTATTTATGATAATGAAATAATACATTTATAACTAATCAATGTGTAGGTCACGACAGGCTTAACAAGTAGATGACCAAAGTAAAACAAATATTGGAGTGAACAAAGAAATATGCCCGACTGATGCAAGTGATGTTAATGGTGTACTTTGTATCCAAATCTGTGTATGCAGCAGAAACCTGGACAGTGAATTTAAAAGAGAGAGAGAAGGTGCAGGCCATGGAGAGCATGTTAACTGTCACCAGGAGAAATAGGATTAGGAGTAAAGTTATCCAGGGAAGAATGGGGCATAGAGAGTATATGAGATAGTATAGGAAGCAAGACTGAGATAGTATGAACATGTAATGAGGATGGAAAATGAAAGAAACCAAAGAAAAATTATGAAAATGAAGTATATAAGGGAAAGAGCACAAGGGAGGGACTGGAAGAACAGGTTAACAGCAAGTGTGAGGGAGAGGAAAAGAATGAACAAGAGTAAAGGAGGAAGCATGCGTGAAGGACAGAAGAAATGGTGAAGGCCTTTAATTACAAGAGTGATAAGTTACATTTCTGAAACTAATGTGTAGCGTTCCTTCACGGTAGCTTTGCCCTTTCCTATTTGTTGAAAAATTACTAAGAAGGAGTTGCATGTTCACCTGCCTGTCAAACTTGTCACCAATGTGTCAAGAAATACAATTGACATCACATGCCAAAATAAAAGCAAGTATTCACAAGGCAGATGAATACCAAACCACATTCTTGATAGCTTTATCAAATATCAGAAAAGGTTTAAATTCAAGCAGAGACAAGAATATAATTATCTCAATTTTCAAAATACCATTGTAGAATGGTGTATCCTCCAACATACCTTCTGTGTTCCTGCAGATTCCCAGGTTACACAACGTGTCAGACAGCTGACACTCATCCACGTCCAGCTCGCAGTCCCGGCCTGCAATAGAACAAAGGGGAAAAAATGCAAGGTTTATTAAAACCCTCAAACACAAACTTATTTAACTTTGTAAACAGAAAATAAGTTAATCTTTTTTAATATTGTTGGTGAGTTTCTTAGTTTTCGTAACACGGAAGACATGTATAGATAAAGCAAAGAGCAAGGACTTTAGAGAGAAGTTAAGAGTGATGGAATCAATGAATGAAATGTTAAGGTCACTAAGATTCATCTGGCTCGACGATGTGACAAGGACGAAAAGCACAAGAACACAATGTGTATCCATGTAAAGGGCAGGAGACCAGTTAGATGACCCAGGAGGTGGGTGGAACAGATAAAGGCTGACGTAGAGAAGACAGGAGAGCTGGAGAAGACTGATAGAAGGAGACATGTTCCTGAACAGACAGTGATGGAGAGAGCTTGTTCGCAAACACCTTACCCAACAAGCTGGAGAGGTTCCACAACAATGCTGATAGTTACTAAGGTGAAGAGTTAGGTACGTTATTGTTCTTTGTAATTAATAATAAGAGCCTTAACAGTTTAAATTATTTCTAAACCTTACAAAGTGATTATAAAATTGATTTAAAAAAATTCCATCTACATTTTTTAAACAAACCCCTCAAGAACAAAAACTATCTTGCTGTTTTGTGCTAGTGTGGGTAGGATGTAGGGGTGAACGCCAAAATAAAATGTTTTACATGACTTCTACTTCACTTAAAAAATATTCATGATTCGACAAACAAGGTGGGAGATGGAGGTGAGAGAAACACAAACTAACCAGTCCATGCAGCGGGACAGAGGCAGGTATAGTCCCCGCCAACGCTGTGGCATGTTCCGTTGTGCTTGCAAGGGTTTGACACACACATGTCCACGTCCATGGTGCAGTTATCTCCGCTGAAACCGTCCATGCAACGACAATCTCGGGTGTTCACCCCATCGACACACACCCGGTCCTCTGGGCATGGCATAAGGGCGCACTCATTGATGTTGATTTCACAATTTCCCCCTTCGAAACCTGTAATGTAAGAACTTGTTGGGTAATAGCAAAGTAGGAACTCGTCATTCAATCTATAAAACCATTCTAAGCTTATAAGATTCCATACACGTAATTTTTTTTTTAAGTTTAAAAGATTTTTTTTTAATATCTCACATGTACTTTTTGAATCGGCTGATTATACCAGCACGTCTTATAGGCTACCTTAAATCTAGAGCACACACTATTAATTTGGCAACACGAAATAAGATCCTCACGCTTCAACACCGATAAATTTGGCCGTGCCTGAAATTGAAACCAGTTCAGCAGAGAGCGAAGGTGTCGTCTAGTTAAATGTTACCCTCTTCGGTTGCCATGTGGTCTAATGCGCTACTCTCATGATAGACTAGATTGCTGAAGACGGGGAGATCAGGGTTTGATCCTGGTCGGATGCAATGAAGGTGGTTTTCCACTATCCTTCCTCACAAATGCGAGTGCACTTCATCTCAACTGACCCTTCCTAATCTCCAAAACATTAGTGTAATTAGCACATAGGCATATAACCCAAATGGGTAAGATGCGGTGCTAAAAAAAATATTGTTCGAGACCCAGTGATTGTACTTAACCTAAATACATTTTCTAAGGGCTCCCTGAAGTTTGGGGACCTTTCGAGCTATACACAATATAAGCCCCATCAAGGACCAAGGTAGGTGTGTCCCAACCTGGTGCACAGCCGCAGTAGTAGTCTCGCTTGTTCGGGTGCAGAACGCATGTGCCGTTGTTCAGGCAGGGTATAGTCGCACACACGTTATACTCGAGCTCACAGTTGATTCCCATGAAGTCGTCGGTGCAGGAACACTTGTATCCGTTGACGAGATCCGTGCAGCTGCCGCCATTTCGGCACGGGTTCGATGCGCACTCGTCGATGTTAGTCTGGCAAGTATTGCCTAAACCCCACAATCCAGCAAATACAATACAGGGGGAAACACATGAAATATGTAGCGTACACTTGAGTGCAAAATGGCCCGAGAGGAAGAAAAATAAGAACAATTTTAAAAATGTAGCTACTTAATAGTAATCCTGTTACTTCCAAATTTTATAAAAAAAATAGTTATAAAAGAATAATACAAACTCTATAAACCCTTACATAATTCGTTGTATCATTTTCTAAGGTTGAATAATCAATATTTGTTCATTTTTTCCATTACTAAGGTACAGGAAAGTACAGTAGCCCCATGGCTTCTTTGGTGCTGACTGACAGCTGCTAAACACATGTTTTTTGTAGATCATGGTTCGGCGTAGGGATACATAATTTGGTCTGGTAACTTTACAAAGCTATCAGCTGTAAGTCAGTACCAAAGAAGCCATAGGGCTACTGTAGGATTGAAAGAGAAAAAAAAGGAGATAGACACGATATGAAGAGGTAGCCATTATTTCCTCTATGCCCAGTGGCAGCAATGTAAAGTGTGAACTGTGTTCCTTTTTTTTCGTTGTAAAAGCCTTATTGTGTTCGTTCTCATTTATTTGTTTGTATTCCTCGTTCCTGTATCATATTTTGTATACAGCAAAATATAGTTCTTAGAGGTTTTTATTATCACTAAATAATGTATATGTATAAATGAAACCTTTTATAAAAGACCAAAAGCTGGTAGATATAAATCTTATTGTAAAATTAAAAAAAAAAAAAAAAAATTTAAATGCATATACACTTGATGTAAAAAACAAACAAAAAAAACACACAATCTAATGACGTGAGTAAAGTGGGTGTTGGTGCCTTGATAAAAAGCAAGCTTGGTGCCATTTTGTGATATGTCAAACTAAAAAAAAAAGTTAATAAGCTGTGTTGCGGAAAGCTTTTAAACAAAGTTTACAAATGTGGGTCTTTATATGTTTGTTTTTTACATTCCAACTTGTAAGTTTCACCGAATATGATAGGTCAAGCTAAAAAAAGACTTTGCTATGCTCGGTCAATGAATAATCCTGCAGGAAGAAAACTGAAACCTTTTTAACGTTAAGTTAAGCTACAACAGAAAATAAGCAATGAATTGTTAGAAATTCAAACATAGGGTAGAAATGAATATCATCGCACAGACCACAAATTATAGTAAGTATGGAAATGTCTGTATAGAGGGGACTGTAACTCAACTAATTTATATTTATTAAATAAAGTAGAACGTTAGCAAAAACTAATCTAAACCAACAATGCCAACCACACATGAACAAGTTCATCTTTGAATGTTACAGTGGTTGTCAGGTTTTCTTAATCATAACTGTTATTGCTGATATAGTTCTGTTTTCTTCCTCCTTAACTTCAACAACATAAGAGTACAGTGAAATAAGTAAATTAACTTCTCCACCACCTCAACAAGACATTTTAAGCACGAGTAGAAAGCTCCGTCACCAAGATCGCGGGAAAGGAACAGGTGGATGGGACGGGACTATTTAAACACTTTCATGAACAACAAGAGCAATAACTTTAATATAGAGTTGGGCCGATGCTGATTATCAATCTGATCATTGTCCGATTATGGCACGATCGGCGTTTGTATCGACAATCATTTATGCTGATTATTCTAAATGTGTGGATATAATATATATTTTAAATTCTTAAGGCATAAATATAAAATACCAATTTGTAAACAAAACAAAAATTCGATCTCACTCATTCCCTTTCTATTTTGTGTTTTCATTAAAATTTAAAACAAATGACGAGCAAATACTGAACCTTATCTTGCCCACTGGGTCATTGGCATCAGAGACTCTTCAGCACAGCTGGATTGGTCAGTTATACAAAAAAGAAGCTCACTCTCTCCAAACAAGATCAAGATGCTGGTATTTTTAGATAACAATTTAAATTCCACCCAAGAGTGAATGTACCATATATAAAGTTAATTTGGATGTAACAATGTTTAACTAGCACTTTTTTCTATAATCTCGAGCAGGTTTTCATTTAGACATAGAATTACAGAAAGCCTATAAAAATGTAACTATAAATGTGAAGCCAAATTTTAACCAACACATGCCCAAGTCTCTCTTTCATCTAAACACAAAATATGAGTATTCTCTTTGTCAAAAAACTGTGTCTACCCTTATTAATTTTATTGAAAATTATATTTAAATTTGTAATTTATGATTGTGATTGAAAGGACAGAGCCAGTTGTCCTAACAATAAAATAAACTATATTTTAAACAACTTTAAAGCTTAATTTAGACCTGATAAAAACAAACTTTTAATGTACAGTATCGAATTGAAAAACTAAACAAATAATCGGCATCGGTGATCGGCCTAGTCGGCAACAAATGGTTGGTATCGACCTAATCGAAAAAAATAGCTGAAAGGCCCAGCTCTACTTAAATAATCACAAAACCTTGACGTAAACAATTTATAAATAAACTTTAGCACACTACTGAGTAACAACAAATAAAAAACTAAACTAAAACTAGTCGCTAGAAGTTACTTGGATTGCTTGAAATATTTTCAATAAGCTGGAGAATGCCAAGAATGTTTAATTTATTTAAATTGGATGTCTAACTCTGGGGTATTAAATCAATTATTCCTCGGACATTGATGTGACGTTAAATAAGTGTTTTCAAGCGTACTGACGATGTTAAGCTGATACATAAAATCATTCATAGTGATTTTATTGCGGCCCATATACTGCTACTCAACTGAACTGTTTGTATATTCACTAGGGACAAGAGACGAAGGTAGAATTTATAGGGAGTATACCAGCACTTGTGTGGGTAAGGAGAGAGTGGGAGACTATTAAGGGGAAAAACCCCGTATCTGTGCACTGAGCCGAGATTTGAGATTCGATCTCCTTCGTCAATGGCAAACGAGACAAAACCAAACCGACGCATTTTCTGTGTACCCCTTAGTGAGGATCTTAATTTATTAATTTATCATGGGAACATAACACAAATTGCAAGCTACCTTGTGATCCATAACAAAAGTAAAATGTTTGCTGCGAAATCAATCATGTCCACACGCGATTATAGCTGGGGGAATGAGAGGGAGGGGAAGGGGGAGGGGGGGTTTGAGGCAAGCCTACCTGTGAAACCAGCGAGACAATCACAATAGAAGGAGTTGGAGGAATTGACGCAGGTGCCCGAGTTGCGGCATGGTTCTGACAGACACTCATTGACGGGCAGGTCACAGTTGACACCCGTCCACCCGGGATCACAGGCGCAGTAGTACCCGCCTGACTGGACGATTCGACAATACAAACACAAGACATGGCGCATACAAACTAACATACAAGTGACACTCGTCCATCTCGACTAAAGAAAGAGCTGACAGGGTTAGATGAGCTGTCAGCGCATATAACTTTGACCCAAGAGGTGAGGTTCCAATAATGAAAGTGGTTTCTGGACTAGTGTCAGTGTGGGTGTGAAAATTAACCCCTCTCATCCTCTTCACTTAAATTAATTATAGGGATAAGAGCCTTAAAGATGTTTGAGAATCGAGATCATTTTCGGTTAGAGATTTTTTTAAATAGGTATATGTTTTTTTTTAATATAGATTTGGAATCTGTTTTAGAGCTCAAATACTGCTTATTGGTGGTTTAACTTCAACATAATTAGAGGAAAAACTTAACAACCAAACCCCAGACACGTAATTTACCACTTAAATGAATATATGAATGTTATAACGAATGTTAACGTATAGTTACTATTTCAATTTTTCAGTTATTCTGTTTTATTCCTATTTCCTCTAATGTTCATAATACTTTCCATGAATCGGATTTGAATATTTTTATGCGTAATATAGTGGATTTGACTCAAATATAGTTTGCTATTTTAAAATGCTTGATCAGTGTTTGTAAGAAAATGAAAATATTATGGAGATTCCCAAAAAAATACTAATTATTTATTAACCTATTAATCTGATCAGAGTATTTTTTTTTAACTAAAATATTCAAAATAGTTCAAAATCTTAAAAGTAGCAATGTATAGCAAATGTTTACAAGAAAATAAATATTGACATAAATGTTTATTAATAAAAACAAATCATACAGTTACGAAAACATCTCTTGCATGCACCAACGCCTGTCCGCTCGCGAGCGCCCAAAAGACGACGGCGGATACTCACATGGTCCTGGCAGCCTGAGGCATGCTGGCACGGGTTATTGGCACAAGTGACGGACCTGCGCACCTCGCAATAGAGGCCAGTATAGGGTGGGGGGCACACACACGTGTAATCCAGACACGTTCCGCCGTTCTTACATTGGCACCACTCGGTTAGTGCACCATGCTCGCATCGCAAACCTTCACACCAGACATGAATGCAGGCAGAGAAACAAAAAGCGAGGGCTTGGTTTTACTAAAAGTATCTACGTGCTTAGCGGCAACACACACTTCGGCCAAACAAAAAACAAACAAAAGGTGACACACACTAAAGAAACTTTTGCGACAAAACTTCATTGGTATATTTAATATAGGGATGAGGTACTCGAATCCTTAAAAATATTCAAGGACTTGAGAAAATTTCAGATTGAAGACTCAAGTCCTTAAGAAAAACTCTTTTCCAATTTTTCAAGTGAAACTTGTTTTAAAGTTCTAATACTGCTTATTGGTGGTATAGACCAATTATAATTAGAGGATGAACTTAACAACCAGGCCCCAGACCAGTGTTTTAACACTTAACTGAATGTGTGGATGTTATAATGAATGGCTTAGAAAAAATTATTATTATTAGCACCGCGTCTTACTACCCGTTCGGGTTATACGCACTTACGTTAATGTGTAATGGTAGGGTGATTGTGAGATGAAATGAAGGACCTATAGTTTAACGTGGAATCCGAACTACGGTGGAGGCCTGGCATTCCCCACAGTCACAGGATGTCTTGTCAGAGGTGAAGGAAGGGTTTGGTAATCAGATAAATCTGTGCCGGGACCGAGAATTGAACCCCGGCCGCCAGCACAGAAGTCCGACACCTTACCCCTAGACCACCAGCTCACCTTATAAGAAAGAATGTTAACATTTAATTACTATTTGTATTTTACATCATTCTATTATATTTATATTTCCTTTTATGTTCATAATGTTTTCCAAGATTCAAAGTTAGAATGGAGATTCAGATTCGATATTTGGATTTGTAAAATAGTGGATTCAACCCAACTCTTAATCTAAAATGAAGGTGAAGTGACCATATTGTAACGATATAAAAAAAATCCTCTACCCTTACACCCTACATATAAGAGGGAGTGGTAAAGAAAACCCCTATACACAATCGGTAAGAAGAACACTTGAAAAAAAAAACACGAGAGACTAACTTCTAAAGGTATTCGCAGTTATGTAAAGAAGAAGGATATTTTTGTAATTTTAATGTGGTCCTGTATCGACAGATATAATTACCAGGGAAATTTACTCTCTGAAATGTATCCACAGTAATCCTGGATCTTGCCTTGAAGTACTAAATACAAGTGAAATAAAGGGGTGGGCACCAGTAAGTTATGTGATACTTACACATAAAAGGATGGCCTTGAAAGAAAACAATATCACCAGAAGGGTTGAAAATAAGTGTACAAAGAAAGTTGGTCAAATAAATTCATCATAAAAAAATATTAAATTTGGTTGTTATTTTTTTAGTGAAATAGGAAAAATGTCATATGGTAAAAATATAAGTACAAGGAAATGTAAAATATCTAAGACTCAAAATAATCAGTGTGCACATATAATTTAATTGTTGTGATATTGAATAAAATGTCCTACCTATTTGGTACCAAGATAATTATACAACGCTAACCATTGAACGCTGTGGCAAAGAACCTTCAGGTATAAATGAAAGATCTTACTTGTTTACCTGTTATCTTGTTTTAGATCTTCAAAAACACCAAATTGCTAATCAATTTCATAAACTTCCCTTGTCTGAGAGAAAAAAAAACCCAGTTCCAGTCTTCAATTCTAGCCAGTGCTAGTTGATGGAACAGAAACTTTATCCCATAAAAATAACTTATTATTCGCACTACAGTTTTTTTCAATGTAAAGAAAACCGCGTCCTTTTTGAGAGTCCTCAATAAAATTAAAACTCACTAAAGCGATAAAATACGAAGACCAAGAAGTCTTACATTCAAACTCGGCGTCTCAGAAGTAGTATACGAAATAATTTCTCAACCTCCTGCTAGATTGCAGCTAAGTTCTGTTTCCGAAGTAGATACGGTACCAGTCAAATGTAGATGGACATTGGATGGAAATATCGGGGTTCAAGCACAGGCAGGAATGAAATATGTTAGAAATATATGATAAGAATAAAATAATGGCGCAGAAAGTTCAGTGGTGGAGTCGTGGAGAACAAATAAGAGTTTAGTTGAAGACATATCAGCGTAGCTGTTATAGTAACTGCCGTCAGGGGATGCAACATAGAGAAATGATTCATAATACCCCACCAGCTTCATGAATACATAAATTAGGATGGAACATTGTTTACAGTATGATAAGTTTGATAGTATCAAGAAAGAAATTGGGAGGTGCAGTTAACAGCAAGCGCGCGAGGGAGAGTATAAGAAGAAAGGAAGCAAATAGAGGAGGAAGAGTGGTGGAAGGAAAGAGGAAGATGGAGTTAAACTAATTATGTATATTTTACATTACTATTGTGTCTATTCGTTCAATATTAAACATCCTCTGTTTACTATCATTCAGATCATTAACGAATGAACTTGCCAATGAAGTTTTGTCGCATTATAATATCACATTACTTGATAAACATTTCATTTTATATATACACATAAAGAAAAAGACAACTGAAAAGTTGTCAAGGAGGTTCACGTGTAAAATTTAAGAATAAAAAAATAGACTTGCATTGTTTATCAAAATGATGGTTATTTACTATTAAGCCATAACATTTTTAGCAGAGCAGTGGAGTTACACATTTTTATGGGAAGGAATAGTTTTAATCTATTTGTCGAGATGAAATAAAGCGCGCTTCTACAAAAGCTAACAATAAAAAATTAAGCCCTGTATTATTGAAAAATTTGACTCGGCGAAATCCACGCCATGGACATAGCAACATAACCTACTAGCTGTTAGGGTTAGTGACAAATTAACCTAAGTGTTAGGGGTGAAGAATGTATTGTAGAAGAAATACAACCACATTAGTGTGAAGAGAGGAAAGAAAAATTACACGCGGAAAAATCACATCAAAATAACCCAATTTGTGGATCAAATGGTCTAGCAATAAACTGGACTGCCAATGACGGAAGGATCAGGCTTTGAATCCCAGTTGGGTCAAATGAGGGTGTTTTTTTCCTAGATGGTTTTATACTCTCTTCACCAAAATATGGGGTACAATTCCTCTAAATTCAACCTTCTTCATCTCTAACACAATAGTGCAAGTCGTACATGTACATATAACCTGAACATGTAGTAAGACAGGCTAAAAAAATCACAACATTTAGCTAGCATTATTTTATTTTTAAAATAAAAATCACTTTTAGGAACTATTACTTCCCTTAAAAGTGTATTATTGCAGTAAAAAGAAACACATTTTATAACTAATGGTTAAATGGCAAAAAACACTGCGACTGAACTAAAGGCAGGCAGACATCACAAATAATAGATCCCATGCTGTGAATCAACACATCAACGTCAACAAAGATGTTTTAGTTTTTGAGTAACATTCATACCAAAACCACATCTTGGATACACACCGAACCTCAAGGGTACGATAGAGATTTGTTGTACAAAGCGATATGAAGTTATGAGGTGATAACATGACATTTCATCTGCTAAGTACATCTTAGATAAATAGTAACTATATTTGAGGATAATTGTAAGCAATAGGGGTGTGCAAAATCCAATTTTTAAGTTCTAAGTTAAATCTTATCAAATATATTAAATATTCTTGAAGCCAAATTAAAGGTTGAATACTTTTTGTTAGTTTTTTTTTTTGCATGAAATAATTGTATTGAGGTTATTTATATAACTTTATACAGTAAAATCATTTAGAAAACATTTTTAGCACAATTGTTTGTAATATTTTATTCTAATCTGATAAATCAAGTTATTGTCACAATATGCATATTAAATTTTTTATGTATATACCGGATCAGAATATCAATAGAATACCAATTGAGTATCTTAGCTGTCAATAATTTTATTGGGAAAGCTTCATAATTGTAGAAGCCAAATTTTTGTTTTTCAAAGTGTACTCGAAGCACATATTTGTTTAGAAACCAAGTCAAAGTTCCGAAGCTTTGCACACCCCTAATGAGCAATATGGATGGTTACTGTACCTATATATGCAAAGTTGCTGCAAAGTAAGGATAGGCATTTTCCCCTTTGAGTTCGAATTGAGTATGAATAAATCATCAAGTTTTTTCAAGTAATACAGAGAAATATTTGTAATACAAATATTTTAATTTGATTTTTTGTAATAGATTCTCATATAAACCAGAAACACAAATATTCACTGCACACACAACACAGAAACACAAATATTGCCCTTACAATGTCTGGTGATGAGTACACGGTATGCAGCTCATCAACATGTAGCCTCCTCCACTCCCCACTATTTTCATCCATTTTTAGACCAAATATCTTCCTAAGCACCTTATTTTCAAAAACCCTAAATTTATTTTCGTACAAGTTTTTCTAACCAAACAAAAATAAGCATTGAGCGGCTCAGTTTGATATGAGTTATCTTAAAATTGAATCAAATTAATTATGCTTGACCTGCTAAGAAAGAAATGAAGATTCTGAGTAGGCTTACTTGCATTTTTGGAAATATTTTTGAGCAGATTTCGGAAAAAAAAAACTAGTATTAAACTCAAACTAGAATTTTCAAGTATTTCTGACACAAGCATTTATGCTCAAGTCAACGTAAAAGTTTGTAAATTTAGCATCCAATCTCATTTAGATTTAGAAACAAATATATTTCAGTAAATGTTTTTTTATAGAATTACAACCATTAAGGAAAGGAAGACAAATATAGTAGGGATCTGAAAGCTTGATTTTTTTTTAATCAGAGTTAATCTTGAGGGAGATTTTCATAAAGCTACCAAGTAGATCTTAGGCAAGCTTTTAATAAAGCTTCCAAGTAGATCTTAGACGAACTTTTCATAAAGTTCCCGAGTAGATCTTAAGCAAGCTTTTAATAAAGCTTCTATGTAGATCTTGACCGAGCGTTTAATAAAGCTCCCAAGTAGATCTTAAGAAAGTTTTTAATAAAGCTCCCAAGTAGATTTTAAGCAAGCTTTTAATAAAGCTTCCAAGTAAATCTTAGGCAAGCTTTTCATAAAATTCCAAAGTAGTTATCGAGCGAGCTTTTCATAAAGCCCCCAAGTAGATCACGAGCAAGCTTTTCATAAAGCTCTCAATCAGTGAGGAGCAAAGTCGAGCTTGGGTTGAGTAGATATGTATAATTTTAAAACTTTGCTATATTAATAAAAACAAATGTGTATCAGTATTACTTTAATTTTTGCAATGAAATAAAAGACAAACATTTAAAATAAAATAAGTTTTTTCTATTATATAAATAGTTTTAAAAAAAACTAATTTTAGGCGATTTTAGGTGCCCTCCTTATATTTTGTAATTGTGTACATTTTTTGTTAAAATATTTTGTTTGACAAATAACCGGATGGTTGTCGAGTATTATTTGAAATTAAACTTATTTGTTGTGTAGTCCTCATTATTCCTAGATTTATTATTATTATTCCATTAATATATTCATAAATAAGTTTTTAACGATAAGCCCACTTTGTAACATGCCTCAAAGTTGAGGCCCAAATATTTAATTCTGAAGAATGATAATATTATAGTTTATGCTTTGTTTATTACATTTAAAATATGTATATTCTCAACTTGGAACTAATAAATACATAGATATAAGGTAAAAACTCAAATATAAAAATCAATATTTTTCCTGGCGCTCCCAGAGTAAAATATATTTTGGAAAATAGCTCTTCATGCTTAAAAGGATGGCGACCCTTGAAGTAGAGAGAAGAGTTAACAATGAGTAATTCATCATCAAACACAATTTCCAACTTTTCAAGCCACTATAAATATAAATACTAAGTTTATAACATTATTTTATTTAGATCACAACTCGGAGTAATAATATCTCTAGACACATATACATTCTGAAATTGTGTCACTCTATGATGGAGTTAAAGGATTTCACAACCTAAAGCGATGGGCCATTGGTTTGTGTGATCCAAGTTAGATTTCAGTGAGATCAAATTGAGCCATTAAAATATCGCCTTGCACTAGTTGAGAATATTGTGAGACACATTCTATTTTAGTTTCTTCTTTCTATAATGTAAACAAATTCTTAAACATGCGCATAGCCATGACTCAACTTTGGCTAAAGACGTGCAGGCAGGGGTGGAAAGGTGACAGAAAAATCACACGTTGACTTTGAAAATTGAGATTAGTATACTCGACTTTGTTAAACGAGATTGGCGGTGAAGATTAAATGGAAGAAAAATGTTATTTTTACTAATATGAATCAAAGTTACATATTATTTCAGTGAATTTGTAAAAATTCTATAAATATGATCCAACTACCTAGCTTTTTAGTTACTTTTCCCTGACCAAGCAAATTCCCTGAGATCTCATTGTTTTCCAGGTAGCTCAACACCTTGAATAACTTTTTTTCTAGAAGCTCGAAATTGCAAACACATAAATCTGTCAAGCACGAATATATATTTAAAGCTCTACTTGAAAATTTGAGTAATCGCAGATCCTTAAAATATAGTAATAGAAACATGGTCGTAACACTAACAAACTTTGGTAATGGGAGGTATGCATTGTATCAATACAAATATAGTAATAGAAACATGGTCGTAACACTAACAAACTTTGGTAATGGGAGGCATGTATTGTATCAATACAAATATAGTAATAGAAACATGGTCGTAACACTAACAAACTTTGGTAATGGGAGGTATGCATTGTATCAATACAAATATAGTGATAGAAACATGGTCATAACACTAACAAACTTTGGTAATGGGAGGCATGTATTGTATCAATACAAATATAGTGATAGAAACATGGTCATAACACTAACAAACTTTGGTAATGGGAGGCATGTATTGTATCAATACAAATATAGTAATAGAAACATGGTCGTAACACTAACAAACTTTGGTAATGGGAGGTATGCATTGTAACAATACAAATCGTGGACAAACTAAAATATATTTTTAAGATGGGGCCGTTTATTTGAGGCAGAAACAAACAAACTCCAATTTTAAATCGGTTTCATTTTGGAAACTTGATTATTGTTTATTATAATTAGAACAAATTTTAAATTAAGCTAACCACAGAAATAAAAAAATTAAATTATGCCATAGTGAATATAACTATGGAACATAGAAATAAGTTAACTAAACAATATTTAACAAAACAAAGAAATGGTTTTATTTTTTAAATTAAAATGGGTTTTTTAAATAAACTGCATTAAGCATGTTATAATGCCAGTGACTAAAAGGCTTAGAATAATAGTAAATTAAGCACAGATAAAGGTGAAATACCTACTAACATGACATATTTACAAACATTTAAATTTTTTTTTATCCATATGGCATCATACTTTTGAGGTAATACACTACTACACTACTACTACAGTCCAATTTTCACAGGTAGAAAAGTTACGAGATCTACTTTCTTGTATTCATACGTTGTCGGGTCATGTGATCTGTAGCTGTCACTTTTGATAGACATTTTGAATACAAATGAAAAAATTATAATAATATAGTAAAATGGTGTCAATGTTGAATCCAAAAAAATAGGTTTGTATTTTATAAAAGGTCCTTTCTATAAAAACATTTGACTTCCTATTACCTCTACTACCTTCTAAGTAAGTAGATATGTGTCATCAAAATATTGAAGTGTTTGTAAATATGTATTAGTGTTTTGTTACATTCATTAGGGCTTTTATTTTCTACAAATGAGTTGTGTTTGTTTTAATGACTTTTCAAAAGAAATAATAAAAAATAATTTGATTTGCAAAATAAAAACCAGGGTGGTTATTTGATCGTGCATGGAAAATCGACGACACGTTTTCAAAATATTGAACTTTACTCTGAAGTGTATTTCCCTTGCGGATGAGAGGTTATCTTTCGAGGGTACTTACCGGTGAATCCAGGCGGACAAGAGCAGTTGAAATGGTCCCCCATGATGGCACATGTCCCGCCATTGAGACACGGCGTCATCGGACAAGAGTTAACGTCGAGGGTACAATTGGGGGAAATACCTGCAAGCAAGCAGGTGAACAGTGCAAGGTGAGCGAGGGGCTGTAGGTGCAACGTGCGTCAGCGTGGTTGCAACTAGAGTCACGCACGTGTCAAGTCAAGAAATAGGTGGGGAGGAGGAGGGGTAAATCCTTGGAGGTTCCAATCCATCACAGTAGTGGTATGCAAAGCTCCAAAACTTTGACTTCATTCCGAAAAAATAATCATTGGTTTTGACTTGTTTCAAAAAAATTCTGGCTTTAAGTGATTACAAGCGTCGTGAATAAAAAATAGTGACAGTCAAAATACACATTTAAGTTGAATTCTAAGCTGTTATATACATCACAACATAATTATTAAAACTGATATGAAACAAGATTGAAAGAGTGGCAAGGAAGTGGTTGGAGGAGTTAGTCGGGAGAAGACCGAGAAGAAGAGGTATGGACGCTGTAAAGGAAGACATCCAGAAGAAGGGTGACTGGAGGGCCATAAAGGATGAAGAACTGTATCTATATAGAAAGAAATGGAAGAGACTCACAAATTGTACCCGGTTCTTTGAAACGATAAACTGATAATGTTGATGAGGAAACAAACTAAAGTAATTGAAATATGTGTTGCTATAATAGCAAAAGCTATCAGATTAGTATGAGATATTACAAACAATTGTGCGATAAAAAAAATCAAGTCATTTTAGTACATACAGCTATATAAATAAACTCGCTTTGCTCGGTTTGGGCTCCACCCCCAAACCCCCAGTGAGTGTAAACTAATGTAATTCAAGAGTTGTTTTGAACGTTGATTTAGTTTTACAATTTTATGATTCAAGCTGTCCCATAAGTGTGTCATAGAATTTAAAAATGGGTGGAAAATGTGCAAAATTTACCTAAAATCAAAAAAATCTAGCTCTGGTGCAATCCGTTTTTTGATAGGTCTTGCCGTTTAGCCCCAAGAGGCCTCCAAATAAAGGTCTGCATCGACTTTAAAGTTGCTCTACCATTTTGAATTGTTTTTTCAAGGTTAAAAATTAAATTTTATAGCTTTTTGGAATTTTCCCATTGGTTACAGGCTAGAAGCTATAAATTTGCCAAATTTCAAGTTTCTAGCTCCTCTGGGAGTGGGTAAACATTAATGTCAGTGAGTGAGTCAGCCATGTGGCTTTATAGTATAGTGAAACAATATATTATTTTTTCAAGTCATAAAACAACTAACCAAAAATATTCAAACTTTTATTCAGCTTGAAGAATATTCTAAATAATTCGATTTGACTTTGATTGTACTTTACAAACCGCTAATTGTTAGGAACGCAGATAGGTTCTTCCCCATACCGGTCTTACTGCACAAGCTGGTAATGGCCAAGTTGCAAAGAAAAACGGACTTTACTGTTCAATTTTGCGAGATAAATTTAATTTCATTTGAATGCTTCAAAATGGTGGAATATCTAACGCAAGTCAAGCAATTAGGGGTGTGCAAACCTTCCAAATATTTGACTTCCCTAGACAAAAATTTCAGCTCCTGACAATTACAAAGCTTAACCAATAAAAAATATTTATATCAAAAATAAACATTTGTGTTTAATTTGTGCATTTTATGTTGCTATGTAGATGATGAAAATTTGTAGTAAGTGAATAAGATTTTGTAATCATCAACTGTTTCCAGCCTGTGACTGGACCAGTTTAGTAAAATGCCTCCATCTTCCTTTATTCTTAAACCATTTTTCCTCATTTAATTGCTTCCATTCTTCTCCTCTCTTGCACACTTTATGTTATCTGCTCCTCCCATCTCTTTCTTGACCTCCCTGGCGGTATTTTCCCTACATACTTCATTTCCAACATTTTCTTCGGCATCCACTCTCTCTCTCCATTCTCATTACATGACCATACCATCTCAGTCTTGCTTCCTCTACTATCTCTTGTATTCCCTTTACCCAACTATTCCCCAGATAACTTCATTCCTAATCCTGTTTCTCCTCATGACAGATAACACTCTCCTCACATACTTCATTCCCATGGCCTCCACTTTCCTGGTCTCTCTTACATTCAATGTCAATGTTTCTGCTGCATGTGTGACAACGGGTACAAAGTACGCCCTGTACATTTCCTTACACTTCAAGAGTATTTCTCTTCTCCATAGCAGGTCTCTTACACACCTTTAAAACCCTCTTTGGTGTTATCTTCTCATTAAATTCTCTCAACTTTGAACTTCCTCCTTATGCTTCCATGATAATTTATTATCTGTATTTTTCTCGGCTCTGCTCCAGCCAATTTTATGGCTTTACTTGGCCTTAACCACTTCCTTGTCATCACAACTTCACACTTTACCATGCTATATTTCATTCCACACTCTTCCACTTCCTCATTCCGTTCTTGTAGTTGTTCCTGGACTTCCTCTTCCTTCTCCCCCATACCATCAAATCATCAGCAAACATCATGGATTTCATTCTTTCCTCCCCGAGTTTTCCTGCCACTTTGTTTCTGACAATTTCCACAACCATTTCAAAGAGTAATGGTGAAAGGGCACTTCCCTGCTTCCCTCCATTTTTATTCGTAACCACTCCGTCCTCCCCCTCTCCATCTTAACACACCTCCTGTTATCTTCATACATTCTTTTCACTCTCATTACAACTTCTCTTTCCACTTCGATTTTCTTTCCAAACTCTATTTCTATCCATGCTATCATATGCCTTCTTCACATCCATAAATACCATTACCAAGTTTTTCTCAAACTCACACTTTCTTTCCATCAGCTGTCGTATGACAAAGACAAAGTCTATTGTATACCTCTGTTTCCTAAATCCATGCTGTTTCTCTCTCTCCCTTCCTTTCATTTTATTTATTATTATCTTTTTCCAGTATCATCTCATATATCTTTGTACAGTGGCATATAAGCGTTATCCCCCTACAATTTGTACATCCTTTTCTTGAAAACAAGTATTATATCTCCCTTTTTCCAGTCTTCCAGTACCTTGTTCTCCATCCAAACCAAACATATGTAATGTAATATGTATAGTAATACTTTAAAATTTGAACAAAATCCCCACATTTTTGCAATTAATTTTTTTTAAATAATATTTAGGGCCTAAACCTATAAATAAATACGCACAATATAACTTTATTTTAATTATTTTTTTTAATATAAAACATTCACATTTTCCTTCATGAATACTTCATATACATGATTCAATTTAACTTCGACCTCGCTTCCAAAACTGGACTTTGCACACACATTCCAAGAATATGGCAGTAGTAAGCAGTTATATTAAATAAAATAGAAAACCACCATGAGCCTTTTGTCCAACGATAGCAGTGTAAATTGTTAACTGCAATTATTTTTTCATTATGAAAAGCTATAGTGTGTATAACCTTCTACATGTTCCTATTCATATTTCTTGAACCTTCTTTCATAGGGGTTTTTCAGACAGACCCAGTTCTTAAAAACAAAAGAGGTATATAAAACTCTCAAAGACATTAACAACATTAAATAACTTATTGAAACACAAGGGAAACAAATGAACAAAAGAATAGATGGTAAAATGTAATTTTATTATTTTACTTATTGCTGTTCACAAGGCACAGCCAAAACTATTATTGTGTGTAGTAATAAAGTAACCATACGGTCCATTTACCCAGAACACTTCTTGGCAATGTGGCCCAAATTAATGAGGAAATATAGTAAATAAATGGGTTTATTGTTAAAGTTGAAATCATATTAAATTAAGTTCAAAAACTGACACCCATTTAGAAATAAATATACTGATTATGCTCAAAATGGAGGAAAGTGGGAACTAGCAAAGTATTGGCAAGCAAGATATTTTATCGCGCCTCTGCGTAGTTGCGGGAAAGCATCAAACTGCAAAACAGAGAGATAAGTTACCTTTGTACCCAGGTCTGCAGACACAGTTGTAGGTGTTGATTCCGTCCATGCAGTCCGAGTTTGGCGGGCATGCCACGCCCACACAGTCGTCGATGTTTATCTCGCAGTTCATACCTTCAAATCCTGCGCGGCAAAGACACTCGTAGGTGCCCATCATGTCGTTACACGTACCCCCATTGCGACAAGGATTTGAGCTGCACTCGTTAATGTTCTGGATAAACAAGCAGTATGATGAGTAGATGATATTAACTAAGTGGAAAATAGTCAGTGTTTTTTATTATTTAGCACCACGTCTTACAACCCGTTTGAGTTATACGCTTAAAAACTAATTACACTAATGAGTTAGGGATTGGAAAGGTTGAATTTAGAGGAAGTTAACTCGTCTTTGTGTGGCGGAAGAGTGGAAAACCATTTAGGAAAATCCATCCCCAGTTCACCCAACTGAGATTCAAACCTCAATATCCCCGTCCTCGGAAGTCTAGCTCAACACAAAATTAGCAAGTTAGCTAACTACACCACCGAGGCGGGTTAGTCAGTGTTGTCAACATTTTTTTAAACTACAAAATTCCCTGCATTTCCAAGATATTCCAGAAAGAATTTCAGTCAATTTATATTAAAATAAAAAAACCTTTTTGTAAAAGTGACTAGTGAGAAATTGTGTCATTAATGTTTAGAACAGAATGAATCGACTTTTGATAAGAAAATATGATCTGAAGTCGGTACAAAACCCAATGTTTCAGGGAAAAGGTAGATGTGTTTGAGTCAACGTTGTTTGTTAATAAAGTGGATTGGATTATATAAAAGTATGAATGGGCATCACATTGGACAAATGTACACATATTTTGATTCTTGATATATCCAAGACAAACCTGCACAATAAATGTGTCTAAAGCACAGTTGAATTGTTCTAGACAGATAAGCAATAAATGCAGCTGGCGACCAATAGTTTCGGATCCGACAATGAGATGAGGCTTAACGAGAAGTGCTAGTAAACCGAGACAAGAACAAATTCATTGAAACAATGTAAAAAAATGCGCACACAGAGAAAATAACTGCTGAAAACAATGTTTTGACGTCAAAAGACACAGAACAATATAAAGGAATTCAAATATACACTTAATATATGACTTTACAAGCACCAAACAACTGTGTCTAATTCTTTAGTTTGCTTTTCTTCTACACTAATGACTATTATTTAAAAATTGCAGTTAAATGTTTCAAATATTCCAGACACTCCTTTATTCTGCCTTCATCTCATTGTACTTTGTTTCATAGTATGGGAAGTTTATGGGTCAGTCTAGTTTAGGAAAAAATAATTAAGATGACAAACTCGTTTAATATATTGAAACTAGTTTACTGTGAAATTACGTGTGTCTTTCCCGTTTTTCTTGGAAACAAAAAATCCATGTTTTCCCAGATTTTCAAATGTGTCGACCAACACCGTGAGTTTTAAACAGTTAAGTTAGTGAGAAAAGTATGTTTATAAGTAACTAACCAGTTCGCAGTTCTGCCCTCCAAAACCAGAGGAGCATTGGCAGGTGTAGCTGCCGTAGTTGTCGAAACAAACCCCCTGATTCAAGCATGGGTTGTTCTCACATTCGTTGATGTTGATCTCGCAGTTTCGGCCAGTATACCTGCACAAGAAACAATGGTTAGATCATTAGAAGGATTGATTGTAGGTCAAATGGTGAGAGGGGTTGATTGTAGGTCAGATGGTGAGACGGGTTGAATGCAGGTCAGATGGTGAGAGGGGTTGATTGTAGGTCAGATGGTGAGACGGGTTGAATGCAGGTCAGACGGTGAGGGGGGTTGATTGTAGGTCAGTTGGTGAGACGGGTTGAATGCAGGTTAGATGGTGAGAGGGGTTGATTGTAGGTCAGATGGTGAGACGGGTTGAATACAGGTCAGATGATGAGAGGGGTTGATTGTAGGTCAGATGGTGAGAGGGGTTGAATGCAGGTCAGATGGTGAGAGGAGTGGATGTTAAGTTATTGCCTGATGTTGATTGATGATTGATGTTATTGTCTGAATAGTAAAATATTTAATGCTTAGGATTGGTTCTATGTGAATATATGTTCCTTTAACTCTTGTAGTGTTTAGGAGATTCAAGGATGTCAATCTATCAAAATATCAGTTTATAAAGTAGTATCTTTTGCAACTATGTTGTATGTTTTAAATGCAGTTGTCTGAATGTTAGCAGCTTAAACTACATTTTAGGGTTCAAAAGTGCATCAACACAAAAAAAGTCACTAGCATTAAACTAAATTGATTGTATATCAAATACAACCACAAAATCTTGATTGATAATTTGTCACTTAACTGCATGTGGATCTTTAGTGTTATGATCAAATGGTGTTGCAAGTTTGAATATTTAAATTCTATTTTTTAATTTAAAAATATTAATTATTTAAATATTTCCATTAATATAAATAAGGAACTAAAACGTCATAAAATTATTTTGTTCTTAGGAAGTGCATGGGGATAATATGAGATTGAATTTTTTAAGAGACCGTCTCACCCCCTGGATAACACCTAACCTAGGCGGATAATACAGCTCAAATTAGGCGTCTTAAGATCATGGTGCAGTTTTCTGCAATATTCTATATTAGAAAATAGTGAAATTAAGATGAGAGAAATTGTATCAAGGATCCCAGGTTCAATTCCCAGCAAGGCCAAAAAATCTCTCCCTATCAAAATTGAGATGTACCCTTCAATAGTGATGAATTAACGACCGGGGTGCTAGGTGTTGTGTCTGTTCTAGATTTAAGTTAGTTTATAAGACATGTACTAAAATCATCATTCGGTTTAGAAAGTACACATTAAATACTCTGCCTTAAAATATGAGTGAACAATGACCCTGGGCACAGGAAGATTCCTGGATAGCTAATCGCGCTAAAAGAACCAGAAGCCCTCAATCTCAGGACAAAAGAGACAACAGACTCACCCCGTTCGTCCACAGAGGCAGCTGTAACTGTTGATGCCATCAACGCAGGTGCCGCCATGTTGACAAGGGTTTGATAGACACTCGTTGATGTTGATCTCGCAGTCATTGCCACTAAACCCTGTCACAATATGCACAATAAATACTGAATGCCAAGATGTGAGGCCCGACCCACAGACACCGTTTACTAGCGAACATGTTCCCTTCGTTAATTTAGTATCGTAAAGCCATCAACAATAATTTTCAAATTTAAAGTGAAAATAGGTTCTTGTTCTTTTTTTTGTTTTGTTTATTAGCACCGCGTCTTACTACTTGTTCAGGTTTTACACATATGTACTAATTACACACATGTGTTAAGAATGAGGAAGGTTGAATCTTAGAGGAAGTGTACCCATATTTGCACAAAGGGAGGGTAGAAAATCACTCAGGGAAAACCACTCTTAGTGCACCCAACTGAAATTCGAACCCTATCCTGCCCATCGTCGGCAGTCAAGGATACTGCGAGAGAATAATACCTTAGACCAATGTCTCTCAATTATTTCTCAACGTGGGCCGCAATTATATTTTTTTTCTATGGACAGGGCCAGAGGGTGTGAAAACTTAATTTGAAAAATTAACAGCATGTACTCAAAATGAAAACTAAGTACCTCATAATATTATGAACACTAGTTTCATCTTAGGATTTATAATATATAAATTATAAAACAAACTTTACTTTAGTTATCAAGAAACTAATGAGAAAAATGAGGGCTATTTCCTTCAACAATTAGTTTAAAATCTGGATTATAGGATTTAGTTGCTAATATGAGCGTTTTCAACATGAACATCCATTAATTTGTTCCTGTGACAATTTTTTTATATTGTTCATATCTTGATTAGCATTTGTAGGTAGACCTAAACATAGTTAAAATTAGAATGACAAGTTTCTTACAATCTGGATAATTTGTCATAAATTTAGCCTAAAAATTTCACAGTGACTTGCCCGTAAAGTTATTTTTTAGTTGTTCTGAGCGTTGAACATATATTACTTCAAAATGTAAGTCTCTTTGGTCCATATTAGCTAAATGACCTTCGTCATCTCGTCATGACCTTCACTCTTTCTCCAGTCATGCCTAGCACAGGGTTGTCAGACGTGCTGTGTGAAACAGCGATGTTGGGTTATTATACAGTCTAATGATTTACCGTGGGCCGCCCATTGAGAACCACTGCCTTAGACCATGTGGCCACCAAAACGGGTCTTCGGTCAAGTGATATGAGCGTTTGTTTTGTGGGGTAAACTGACCTTGGACACATTCACACTCGTATCTGTCCCCCATGAGCGACACCAGACAGGTCCCGTTGTTCTGGCATGGGTTGTTCTCGCAGAGACGCGAACCCAGCTCCGTCTCACAGTGTACACCTGAGAGACAACAACATATTCTGACATGTTTAAGAACGATAAACAATCCAATGAGTCACACCCACACCTTTTGAAATAATATTGTCAGTTTCAAATGGCAACCAAACAAATATTGTAATTAATACAACAGTCACACTTTCAGTATTTAAATCATTTTGTAATTTAATAATTTATTAATGTGGTGTAATCCAAAAGCACATTAATGACCTTATTGTTGTATCATTAAAATTAGGAGCATGTGAGTGGGCATTTTTTGGGTGATTTTTAAATTTGAGTCTAGTTCAAATAGGGTTTGAATGAAAATACAACAAATAGATTTATTCGATATTGAATACTATATCAAAATGTTTAGCGTTCAATTTTTGTAATAGAGCCATGCATAGCAGTCTCTTTTAGAATTACATTTTTTTTTTGTGTGAAAATAGTTATACAACTTCAGATTTTTATTTAAATTTTATTTTGATGCATTGTGGCGAGGTTTTTTTAGTCAAAAAAAAAGAAATATTAAGAGACTGTATGTAATAAAAGATATCATCTTAAAAGTAAATTGAATTAACAAAACTCAATACAAATACTAAACCTTGAAACAAACTCAAATTTTTGAGTGCCCACACATAGTTAAAAATAAAAAAATTAGCTATCGTGTGAACCCTATAAAACTTTATTTGTATGTGGTTAATGCAACGGTGTGTTGATATTATATTAAATAATAATTATGGATGGGATCCTCAAATCCTTAAGGATATTCAAGATTTGAGGATTTGAGAAAATAACAAATTCAAGATTCAATCAACATAAAAATACTTTTTTTTTTCAAAAGGTTGAATTTGAATTTGTTTTATATCTTTAAGATTTTTGATGATGATTCAGTCCTAAACCAATTACAGGAAAAACTTAACAACCAGACCTCAGAGCATTAATTTAACACCTAGGTGAATGTTTTAATGTTATAATGAATGGATAGTAAGAAATTAATCTGTTATATTCCTATCTCCACTTATACTCATAGTTTTTTCCAAGATTCTGATTCAGATTCAATGTTCAGTATTAGAGATTCAGATTCATAATAGAGTGGGTTGCACTCAACTCACAGTAATAATATTAATTTACCTGTATGTTCCGAGTCACAGGTACATGTGTAGTCTCCCACCTCGGTCTCATCACAACGACCATTGTTCAGACACGGGTTCATACCATTACGGTTGCATGGAGAACCTAAAGTAGACAGTAAAATACTGTCGTTATGAAACTTACTATACTTGTTTTATGGTAGGAAAGGATGTCTGAAAGGCCTTTTTTCCTGTCAGAATTATACTAGATAGTAACATTGTTGCTAGGAAAAAAAAGGCCTTCTAGACATTCCTTCCTACCATAAACAAGATATCTACAGATTTTATTTTTATTTATTTGTGGTATTTAACGTGCACTTTCTGAACTGATTTATTATATCACTACACAAGAATGTCCATGAGCAATAGCGAAAGAGCCTACCAATTTTGGCGAGAAAAGTATTTTCGCATATCTTCCAGGGTTCTTTCACATGCAACAATCAACATGGGATCGACAGCTTTACTTCTCCTCTAAAGGGTGTTATGCTACGGATTTTTATCGTTCAAGAAAGAGCCAACAGCCCCGGCTGGGTTTGAACCTACGAACACCGGGTCTTGAAGCGAGCACTTTACCCCAAGACCACCCACAATGCACAGCTATGTGCATCATATAAAAAACTGTCGTCTATGCACAGTTTATTAAAATGTATATCTAAATATTAGATCCAATAGTACTTTGGGTGAGTGGAGAAGGATGGGGTGTTTACATAAAATATATCAGAGTTATTTCTGTACTTTTTCCAAAGTGGAAATTATTTAGGTTTATGGGCGCTATTAAGAGCCCATCTCAGAGACTATTAACAGGGATATTGAAGGATTACTAGTAGATTACGCTCAAACCAGAAACATAATCCAAGTCCAATTTTCTGCATTATTCCCTTGACAATAGTGAAATCACACTCAGCAAAATAGTGTATTTTTATTTTGAGAATTATAATATTTTTGTTGTATTGCCTTTTTTTATATATATATATATAAAATATATATATATATATATATATATATATATATATATATATATATAATCAAATGGCTTCCCTGGTTGCAACTCCCCCATCGTCAAATGAAAACAAGAGAAAACCGCACCACAATGTGACGCCTGGTCCAGTTACTCATTATCCATTGGGTGAGATAGTCTCTTAAAGTGAAGAGAAATGTACATTTTGAGTATTACGTGTTAAGACTAGTATTAAAAACAGAGACTACTGACAAGACAGCTTAATAGTCTTTGGTACAAAGCAAACTGGGTTGTACACACCCTTAGGAAGAACTGTCTTTTGCATGACATTATAGAAGGAGAGGTTGAGGGAAAAAAGAACTTAGGGAGGATTTTAAATTTTGGATGACTTAAAGGAGAGAAGAAAATTCTGGGAGCTGAAGGAGGAGTTAGAGAACAGGATGCATTGGTGATTTAAGTTCAATGACAAAAGGAATGGACCTGTCATAAGACAGAACACATAATAATAACTAAAAAAAAGTTGGTAATAATAATAATTATATATATATATATATGTGTGTGTGTGTGTAAAAAAATAATAGTCTTTAAGTAAGGACTAGTCAGTGAATAGATATAAATTTATTATAATAGCAACATGAATAAAATAGTGATTTTATAAATATAAAAACCATACAATTAAATTTAGAATGCTATTTCATTAGAGAGTTGATTTCTTTAACGTGAATGTGAATATAAAGTATATTTAATTTATATGTTCTTTCAAATTTCATACAAAAAGTAAATGTAGTTTGCCCAACCATAAATTTAAAAAAAACTATCTTCAAAAATCTTTCAATTTTGTTCCTGTAAATAATTTCCCATTTTAAAAAATATCATAATTATCTAATTTATTTTAATTACTAGTTAGTAGTTACATTAATAAATATTATTTTCAGTATTTTTCGCTGAAACCTTTAGAACAATAAAACAACTCATAATTGTTCAAGTATATGCATACCCCGTTTACAACTAAAACATTATTAAATTATGTTTTCAATAAACTCAAACAAAAACCACAACCACAAGCTACAAAATCAACAGATTAAAAATAATTTCATTCTATTCACCATTTGACACTAAATGACATTTAAAAAAAAGGGGGGGGGACGGACACTTTTAGAACTAATGTGGTGAGGGAAGCAAATACAACAAAACAAACAAAAAAAAAAGTGCAAAGCATTTCATTTGATTGATTCATGCCTTACCTGCTGGCAGATAAATATTGGATGATTGTCTTCAACTAATAACTGCCTCTAATGAAACGTTTACATGAATATAATTTTCTTCAGTATATGCCACAATTCTAAAACTGGCTTCAAACTTTATAGTGTGTGTGAGGGGGGGCCGGGGGTGCACATGTTGGTTTATGTATAGAAATAATATAATATAGAAGGGTGTACTATAATATATACGAGTGTGTGAAGTACATTTTTTCAAATTCGATACAAACTCTAATCAAATATATGAAATATTATCAAAGCCAAATTAAAGTTAGAATAGAACTCGCTTCGGTGGCCACATGGTCTTAAGACATCATTCTCACTATTGATTGGGTTGCTGAAGATGGGCTTCAATCTCAGTAAGGTGTTATGAATATTTTTTTCAGTCTCCCTCCATGCCGATTATATATTTATTATTTATCTAACTTAAGAAGAGACCAAATATAGTTTACATAAAGTTTAACTGTAAAAATGTTTAAAATATTTTGTACTATTCATCAGGTTATCTATCATTACAACATGTAAATCAATTTTTAAACATATTTTGATATGTAAACATTATTTGTAATGTGAATACCAGCAACAAAAAAAAGATTAATCTTAATTTTAACTATTAAAATATAATTATATATTTGTTTTTTGCACGTTTTGGAAGGCCAAAATTTGTTTTTGAAACCAAGTTGAATCTGACAAATATTTGAAGAAATGTCGAATTCTTCTAAGCTATATTATTAAATATGTATTCATTTGTGAAAATGAAACGGAGTTGAGTGGGGACAGTTGGTGTAGTTAATATATGATTAGTAAATTATACTTACTTACTCTACGGCATTAGGAACTCGAAAGTTCATTACCGCACTTACAAAAGTATGTCACCTATCCCTATCCTGAGCTAGTTATATCCAGTCCACCTCATTCACCCTATCTCTTTCAGGTACAATCTAATGTTATCCTCCCATTTGTGTCTAGGTATTCCCAATGATTTCCTCCCATTGAGTTAGCCAGTCAACTGTAACTAAATAAAATTGTATTTAATTAAAATGGCTGAAATGTGAAAATAAATGTTATATTGTTTGTGTATGGTTCTCTTTGAAGGATTGGACAAGATTTATGTTAACAATGTTAGCTTTTTATACTTTCAAAAGATTTATTTATTATTACCATTATTTTAACCAAGAGAATTGGAATTTAATTTATTCTTTCCTCCCATGTCGTAGTACCTATTTGGGTTGTACACAAACATTAATTATGCTAGTGTATTAGAAAAGTATGATTTTTAATGAAATGTAACCACATTTGCATGGAGGTCAAGAGGGAAACCAACTAATAAAAACCACTTTTAGTACACCCGATTGTGAATGAGCTTTAATCTCCCTGTCGTCGGCAATCCAGTCTATCATAAGAGGTATACATTAGACCATTCAACCCCTAAATACGGGTAGAGTTATAAGTTCATCCATTTTTTTTTTTTTTTCCTCTTATGAATTATTAAATTAAGCTGTAAACATTTTGGGTGAAAAAAGGGCAACTTGTTTTTGTATCATATTTGGTATTGAATCGGAGGTCCCTGTCGAATGACGAACGTTTCGAGTTCAAGCTCGGCAACATTGTCAAAGTGACTGCTCTATTACGAGACAAAGAGTAGTGTTGTTAGAATGTTGATCGCGTTGGTATAATGACGCTCTCACCATTGTCAATCTCGCAGTTGGTGCCCGAATAGCGGGCGGTGCAGTCGCACTCGTACCTTTCCGGCCGAGAGATGCAAGTCCCATGCCTTGAGCACGGATCGTGGTAGCAGTGATCGGTTTTCGAGCCTGTCAAAAACAGCCACAGGGCAACTCAAAAAAAAACACTGTGGTCAAACAGCCCTCAATACAATGCCAGCTAAGTTTCGTGGGGGTGATGAAAAATACCTAGCGGGTTAAACGGAAATATGATTGGTGCATCTAAATGTTGAGGTGTTATAATTACGTTACTCAAGTTAGAGATGGGGGGAAGAAAGCAAGAATTAAGATAAGTATTTTTGTTGGTTTTATAACAAAAGAAATGTTGACCTAAATAAATAAAATATTGCTATTATAGATAAATAGATGCATTAAACTAGCAAACATTTATGCATACAATATGATGCTCTACAATTTAAAATATAAACTATGATACTATGCTTAGTTATTAATAGACACAGATTGTAACTAAGTTTTTTTCAAACTATATATATATATATATATATATATATATATATATATATATATTATATTTTATATAATTAGAAAGAGAATTTCATGCGCTAAAGAAGTTTTTAGTTATCATAATGAATAAAAAAAACTACAAAAGCAAGAATATATGAGTGTAAGTAAATGGTAATGCAAAGTTATAATTTACAAGAGTTTTAATGCAAATTAATGAAGTCAATTTTAAGACGGAACTTCTACTAAGACAGGGAAGTGTCGTAAAATAATTTTTGTTCAAAGTTTGAAAATTAAAATAGCACACATTAATGTCTAAAAGATAATGCTCAACAATCCAAAATAAGAATACAAGACGATACAACGCTCAAAATAAAAATATGGTGAGCAGTTAAAATACAAAGAAGTTTTCTAAGAGATGAATACAATTTCTATAAGAAAGACTGGCATTCTAGTAAGGACTATTTGTGAGTGAAAGTGAAGTGTGAGGTGCTAAAAATAAATTTATAAAAAAATAAGACAATGCAGTTTAAGCAAAACAAACAGAAAACGCAACAAAACATATTGGTAGCACATGCTCTCTCTTGAACAATGCACACTAAAAAACAATTCAAACCTTTTAATCTTTTTAATGTAAACTACAATAATATTGAATGATCAAAGACATTTTCTTGACAAGAGCACAGATGTACAAAAGTTATAAATTAATGGTGTGTGAAATTATTACAAAAATTTCCCAAGAAATCAAGATATAGGACACAACAAAATGTGTCTTATTTTTCACAAATCCACCCCGATAGTATGGGGATGAGAAAATTAAAGTTCAAAGAGATAGATTACCCGCATTCGCATGAAGGAAAATGGGGAAACATTAGGATCTCTGTACAATTAACCTGGATTCAAACCTCAATTTCCTTCTCACCAGAAAAACTGGGCAAGACTAAAATGATACCTCGAGCTGCACATTCAAAGGTGTACGTTCCATTATCGTAATAATCTTACTTTTTGTAGTGAAAATAGGAATGTATTTAGATGTATAATACAAGGTCAACATCAGACAATGACTATACATTGAGCTATTTAGTTTGAATCTGGCGGGTCTTAAAATCAGTTTCATATTCAGACTTAGTACGCCTCAAGTGTGGTGGTATACTAAATACAAGACAACTGCCACCTTGACCTAACTTCATTCTGGTCTAGGTAGGCGTTCTCCTGTATTTAGTGTAGCGTCGTACCTGAGGCATGCTCAATCTAACTATGAAACTGGTCCTTAGTCTTCCCTTAGTGGGTAATCAGATGGATTATGTATGATTGGTTGCATTACGTTGAGGTGAGACCATTCTTTAAACAGATTGAAAGGAAAAGTTTTACCTCTTGGATACAACTGCTACCCCACTGAGTTGCATGTTATAAAATTGTGGTGGCCTCTACCAATCCTTAAAGATTCACCCACTATAAATGTTTTATAATTAAATAACTAGAATACTAGTATTTGTTTTAAACAAATATTTTTAAGTAATAATCTAAACCTAAATGATTTGAAATGTATTTTTATTAAAGTGTCTGCTAGTTTTTTTGACCAATTTTAATATCTTTATCAACACTACAACTGTATATGGTTAAAAAAAAAGTAACCAATATTCTGTTCACGTCTTTTATTTACTTTAAAATAAATTATGACCTTTATAGTTTGTATAACTAATAGGCTTTGAATAACTTTTTTTTTATCTGTGTTATGCAAGAAAAGCTTTTTTTTTTTTTGCAACAGTAACAAAACACATGCAGACATAACAATACAAATGATAGACTTAAGTCTAGCAATAAACAGACAAAACTCAAACTTGTGTGCCAAAAAAAAAGTGAGCTATTGAAGTGTCACTTTACCCCCACCGCAACCAAGAGCCACGGGGCCCTGGTCTCTTTAACCCATGACTTACACACTGTGTTGGGAAGAGGGCAAGGACCCCATAACACATCTTGATGGGTTACTCCACTGGTGTTAAACACGATACTGGGGCCCTCTAAGATGCAGCCATAGAAGTTCTTCCCGACTATCAAAATTGAATCAGGACCTGCCAGGTCCGCCTCTAAGATTTCAGAGTTGAACGTGGCGTTTGCTATCACCTGGGAACAAGCGTGTATCTTGTGTAAATAGTTCATTAATATGTGTATTGACTGTATAATCCAATGGGAAGACCTAAGGTGTTGTGAGGTAGACTGGATAGAACTAGCTCAAGATATGGATAGGGTGTAATGAGGTGGACTGGATATAACTAGCTCAAGATAAGGATAGGGTGTAATAAGGTGGACTGGATAGAACTAACTCAAGATAAGGATAGGGTGTAATAAGGTGGACTGGATAGAACTAGCTCAAGATAGGGATAGGGTGTAATGAGGTGGACTGGATAGAACTAACTCAAGATAGGGATAGGGTGTAATAAGGTGGACTGGATAGAACTAACTCAAGATAAGGATAGGGTGTAATAAGGTGGACTGGATAGAACTAGCTCAAGATAGGGATAGGGTGTAATAAGGTGGACTGGATAGAACTAGCTCAAGATAGGGATAGGGTGTAATAAGGTGGACTGGATAGAACTAACTCAAGATAAGGATAGGGTGTAATAAGGTGGACTGGATAGAACTAGCTCAAGATAGGGATAGGTGTAATAAGGTGGACTGGATAGAACTAACTCAAGATAAGGATAGGGTGTAATAAGGTGGACTGGATAGAACTAGCTCAAGATAAGGATAGGGTGTAATGAAGTGACTGGATAGAACTAGCTCAAGATAAGGATAGGGTGTAATGAAGTGGACTGGATAGAACTAGCTCAAGATAAGGATAGGGTGTAATGAAGTGGACTGGATAGAACTAGCTCAAGATAAAAAATAGCGTGTAATGAGGTGGACTGGATGAAACTAGCTCAATATAGGGATATATATATTACTTTT
The DNA here is from genome assembly GCA_039000515.1 of Timema cristinae. Classification (NCBI taxonomy): domain Eukaryota; kingdom Metazoa; phylum Arthropoda; class Insecta; order Phasmatodea; family Timematidae; genus Timema; species Timema cristinae. The sequence continues at coordinate 12,264,618 of JBCFYV010011172.1, read as the reverse complement.
GTAAGTGCAAAAATTAACTTTTGTGTTTCTAGTTACATAGAGTAAGTAACATTTGTATATTTTAAGTGAATAATGCATCAACTTGAATGATTTATCCGTGTACAACAGATCTATGGTACTCACGATCTATGGTACCAACCTACCACCAACAAGTGTCTATAACCAAGCTGATCAACCAATATAGCACACGAGAATATTTTCTTGGCGGATGCTCTTCCTTGCTAACCATTTATCTTTACAATTAATTAATCTTACAAACTAATTATTGGCCCTTAATTAATGTCACATTATCGTTAATTTTGTCTTGTGTGAAGTATTAGTCATAAATAACATGTAATGTCACAAACGTTCTTATTTATAACAACTCAGAAGCATGGCCTAATAAGTTTTCTTAAAATGTTTTCAACTTTGGTGTTCTCTATCTGTGTAAATTTTGTTTATAAAAGTGATATAGTTATAAAACATAATATAATTATAATGTATAATGATAATATGAACAACCTCAATAGTTAGTTTTTATACAAAAACTTTCTATGAGCACGCAAAAGAAATTCCCATAAAGTTATTGATGTATTGGACGTGTGCTTTCGCAAAATTCTCTTCATTCCTGGTCCATACAAGACTTTCAAAATGATTGCATAATTTTGATTTTACAAATTATATTAAAATTAATCTGAATGACTAAATAGTTTGATGAAAACCTAAAAGTCTGTTTTTATATTTATTTTTAAAACTAAATAATTGTACAATACATTTTTATAACTTTTGTTTGTTGACAAAAGCAAAGTTTGATAAAAAATAGTTGTGGTAAAAGCCTAAGTGTTATACCTTTTTTTTATATACAAAATTCATTATCTTGTTTACAATTCTAACTAATAAATTTTAACATAAATAATCTTGTATTTACTTTTCTTCGGAATTATTAGTTAAGTTTGATTTGTATTTGTAGAAGGGTTGGATACGTGGATAATTTATCACATGACGACTTTCTATTCAACCCTGAATCGGTGGTAGTTTTTTTTTCCATACTTCCTCCAAGTGTATTAAAGGTGGCCACAACATCTTAGAAATAAAATTCCTTAACTTTTTTTTGTCCAAAAATTTTAATTTCCTTGTCTAGAACCCAAATCAATATTTATAAAGATATTTAATATAAATCTAAGTATGCAATTTGTTATAATTAATTATATTTAAAATCCATTATATATATATATATGTGTGTGTGTGTGTATGTATGTGTGTGTGTGTGTGTGTGTGTATTATAGATTTTTATAGATAAAACATGTTTATTAGGCTTGAACAAAGACATTTCTCTTTCCTAGACAACCAAATTTACCATTTTTCCTGATCAACTACAAGATTCCAAGATTTTCTTGAGTTTTAAATTCCCTGACTTTTCCAGGTTTTCTTTGACTGTGGCCACCCTGGAACTCTGGGGTATCCTCTTAAAACTAAGTCCCCTGATCTTATTCCCTTTGATAGGATGTTTGTATCGAAAGCTAACATGCTCGCCACCCCTAAAGTTTGATGACATTAATAATGAACCGACCCCGCAACTCACCTGCTGGTGTCCGGCGACCGAGAGTGTAAGGTTGCCAAGCCTGTAGAGGAGGTTGACGTAGTGCCACGAGTTGTCAAGCAGTCTCTCGTTCAACCGAGACTCGTACCTGCGACCCCCTAGCTCCGCCATAAACACCAGGCCATCTGATCTCACCTAAGATACAAGTGGAATAAATCACCGTAAAGACAATAGTCTACTCGCAGAGCCAAGACAAGCTGCCAACAGTCAAACTGCATCTGATGATATGAGTCAACGTTACATTATGTTTACATTTAAATGAAACAAACTGCGCATTAAAATGTAATCATATTTTTAGCACCACATCTGATACCTATTAGAGTTATTCATATATGAACTAATTTCATTAATGTGTACCTACATTTGCATGGAGTGAGAGTGGAAAACCATCTAGGAAATCCATCCTCAGTACATCCGACTGTAATCTAATCCAGCTCTATTGGGTGGTGTGATCCAAGTTGGATTTCAGGAGATCATAATGATACATTAATAGACCGCCTTAAACCAGTTCAGCTTAATATTGTTGCAAGACACGCTCCTTTTTTAGTTTATTCTTTATTTAATGTAATCAAATGCTCACGCATGCATGCACATATTCAAGACATACAACTGTGTTAAAAGAGATAAGAGATATGTGTATTAACCGAAAGAAAAAAATGTTATTTTGATTATTGGGAGTAAAGGTGTGTATTTTTTTTATTAATAAATGTAAAAATTCCAGAAATTTGATTAAATTCCCTGATTTTTTCCAGTCAAAAGAATTGCTTAAATTTTCCCTGTACACCCTAAACACCTGTTCAACTTTTTCAAATATTTATATACTATTTACGCTACATGTGTTAGGGATGAAGGAATTTGAATTTATAGTAAGCGTACCCAAATTTGCATGGAGTGAGAGAGAGAGTGAGATAGAGAGAGAGAGAGAGAGAGAGAGAGAGAGAGAGAGAGAGAGAGAGAGAGTGGAAAATTGTTTAGGAACAAACCCTTTCAGTACACTCGACCAAGACTCAAGCCCTAACCCCTCCATCATCGCAGTCCAGTCTAAAGCAAGAGTGATGTCTTTATATCAATATGACCGCTGAAGCATGTATTAGCTAATTAATTATTATTTATTATTATTATCATTAACACCGCATCTTACTACCCATTCGGGTTATACGCACTTACGCTACTGTGTAATGTAGGGTTATTGTGAGATTGAAATGAAGGACCTACAGTTTAACGTGGAATCCGAACCACAGTGGAGGCCTGTCATTCCACACATTCCCAGGTTGTGATTAATACAAGTCTTGTCAGAGGTGAAGGAAAGATTTGGCTTATTAACTAATTAAAAGGTATCATAAACCAATCTAACTGATAAGTGAATACAATGGGGTATACCTCCAGTGAGATCTTGCTGGTGTTGATGTGCTGGACAAACAGGTCCCCGCCATGACAGGTGCGGAAACTGAGCCCTGTGTGACTGTGCAGGGAGATGGGTGTCTGGAGACGCACGTACGATGTCCTGTTGAAGAACGCTTCATTGTGCTGCGCATGGCAAGAAAGAGGAGGACGCTCAGGATGGACACTGCTGTAGCTGTAACAAGACACATCAGCTCATTGGTCATATGATCATGATCAAGAATACCGCTGCACGCTAATAGATAGTGGTGGTTACTATTGCCAGCCCACCATTCATGTATATCAAACCGCTGCACTGGGAGCTGTAACAATGACACATCAGCTCATTGGTCATATGATCATGATCAATGAAATACCTACTAGTACGCATAATAGATAGTTGGTGGTGTACTATTGCCAGCCCACCATCTATTCACCCTGCTGTAGCTGTAACAAGACACATCAGCTCATTGGTCATATGATCATGATCAAGAATACCATGCACGCTAATAGACATCTTATTATTTTTAATCTCTCAATGTATTTACATCAGTTTTATTCTATTTATTTTACTTAACAACTAAGAGGCACATTGCACCAGGTTTCCTGTTCTGTCTCTTGTAAAATATTAATCTATAGCACTAATTTGTAAATTTAATCATTTCAATATTCTAATCATTTTTTGTGTGTTATTTTAACATGTTTGTATTAATATATCTTACATTAATATGTAAAATTAATAAATACTCTCGCTCTTTCTTATTTGCTGCTACAGTCAAAATTTCATACGAAGAGCTTTTCCCAAAATACAAACATATTTTTTGTAGCGAGAATTGATAACAATGCATTATATTATTGGCGTTATTTTATAGTTTTTAATACAATCTATTTATTTTTTATTTAGTGTATTTATATGCACTTTCTGAACCAATTGATTATATCAGCACACAACTTATAAACAAGCTTGGATCTTGAAGGGGCATAAACACCTAGCACCCCTTCCCCTCTCTGCCAATAATTCATTGTTGTGGAAGGGCAAAAACTCCACCTCACCAATGGTGAATTTTTAGGCCATGGCTGGGAATCAAACCCGGCTCAGATAAAAGACATGTTACCGACTGAGCTTAGGTGTCGAAATAGATATTATATCTCAAAAAGTGACATCTTCAGATCACACAACTTGACGTATGAATACATGAAAATAGATGAGTTGGAAAAATAATCTCACTAAGTAAACTATGATTACTTTGTGTTCTAAACCTAAAATTAGGGATTCAGGTGGGGGAATTGGATTCAACCTTTCTCAAAATTTGATTTATATAATATGGTTTAAATTAAAACTGAGTTTTTATTCTTGTGATAGCAACAATATCAAATTTTCTAAATGCATCCCTCTGAAGGGTTTTTAATTTTCAATGTGGCCCTCCTGATCAAATGATTTTGACACAACTGCTCTAAATAGTTTTTTACATGGCAAAAGTTTCAATAAATGCAATGGCTTGAGTCATCACTACTGTCACCCGCCTCGGTGGCATACTTGGCTAACGCGCTAGCATCGTGTTGAGCTATATTGCCGAGGACGGAGAGATCGAGGTTCGAATCTCGGTCGGGTGAGGTGGCGGGTGGGTTCCCGAGGGTTTTCCACTCTCCCTCCACGCAAATGCAGGTTCACTTACTCTATATTCAACTTTCCCGATTCCTAACCCATTAGTGTAAATAGTACATAAGTGTATAACCCAAACGGGTAGTAAGACGCGGTGCTAAATAGATATATCACTACTGTCGCTTCACCTCTGACAAGACATCTTGTGAATGTGGGGAATGCCAGGCCTCCACCGTGGTTCGGATTCCACGTTAAACTGTAGGTCCTCCATTTCATCTCACAATCACCGTACCATTACACATTAGCGTAAGTGCGTATAACCCGAACGGGTAGTAAGACGCGGTGCTAATAATAATAATAATAATAATAATAATAATAATAACTACTGTCGCTAGAGCGAAATCCCAGCTACTATTCACCCATTCAGGTCAACCGCTCGCGAGGACAGAAATCCAACAATTAAACCGAACATTGAGAACCTAGCATTCCACCACAACACAATTATCCGTCAGTTAAGTGTCCCTGGGTCTGTTATATTTCTCCCTGTTGAGCAAATATGTTGTCACGCCAACGAGCAGCCTCCAATGCCAGCCTGACAAAACTGTAAACCTCATTACTTGTCACGGTGCAATGCTCGACAGACCAACCAGAACTGTCTCACGGAATTACAAGAGTTCTTTCGTTTTTTGTAAAGTGTGGGACAATAGCACAGTGGATAGAGGATGTGTCTTACTAACAATATAGAATTACAACAGAGAACAATGCATTACTCATGGGCCATGAATACTGTTTTATTAATTATAGGAGGAACATTTTAAGGTACGGAATCAGAAGGGTTAAAATAAACCTGAAATTTTCTGTAGAATTTTTTGAGGAACTAGTGAAAAGCCTACTATTTCTAAACTAGCTAAAGTATTTTTGAAACTGGCACCAATCCTTGCAAATTAATGTGGACTAATAAATATAATTGTATACTTATGTTCGCAGCTTCTATATCACAAGATCTGAAAAATAGCCACCCTACATATATTTATTTGGCTGTTAGGTAAAGTGATAAAGTTCTCTATCACTGACCCAGCTTGGTTCGTCTCGTATCTATTACAGCGACAGCCTTCATTAGTATCAGACGAACTAGGATGGCTCAATAGCAGAGCAGTGGCACATAAAATCAGAGGTCCCAGGTTCGATTCCTACATACAGGTTGCCATTTCACATTTAATTTAATTTGATTTGATTTGATTTAAACCACCACATATCAGTTTATTATACACTTCAATTAATATAATAACGTCCCGTTTAGTGCGGAACATTTTTCTTGATATGTAATTTACACTTTCATAAACACAACAGTCCAATTTACATTCCATTGGAAGAACCTTTAGAAAAATACAACTTTTTTTCAGTCGATAATGATAACATTTTACTATATCTATCAAAAGTGACAGCTACCCGCCTCGAAGGCGTAGTTGGTTAACGCGCTAGTCGTGTTGAGCTCGAATGCTGATGACGGGGAGATCGAGGTTCGAATCTCGGTCGGGTGAACTGGGGGTGGTTTTTCCTAAATGGTTTTCCACTCTCCCTCCACGCAAATGCGGGTTCGCTTCATCTAATTCAACCTTCCCAATCCATTAGCGTAATTAGTACTTAAAAGCGTATAACCCGAATGGGTACTAAGACGCGGTGCTAAATAATAATAATAATAAATACATTTCTAGCTAATAGACAAGGTTCATCCTATGAAAATTGTATTGTACGTACACATAATTTATCCTGAAAGGTAACCGTCTTCCCTTGACCGATTACACTATGGTGTAGTAAATAAGATATGGGTCATAGTATAATCAGTCACGGTGAGCTCGACACCCATTGCGCAAATGAACCGGCTAAACTATCGGTTGCGGGCACTATGGGTTCACGGACACTGTCTTGGGAAACAATGTTTTATATTATATAGAGATTGTCTCTTACTGGTTTAATTTAGAGTCTGTCCAGTTCCTTTGCACGATTGTATTATAACTACCAAGGACAATAAAAACTAGAACGTTGAACCCATGTTGATGACGGTATAGTCCATCATGTGGCCTACATGGTCAGATTCACGGAAACCAATCTATTCTCCACTAGGTGCAACCAAACTTTCCCCCTTTGTATGCAAAACGCATCACTCCACTATGGTAATACGTTATTCAGAAAAGAAGAAGAGAAATCCATCAATTATACTCATAAGAAGTGTTTATTTTTGATCAGAGATTACATCTCTACATCGCCACAAACAAAACATTCTTAGGTTTGTTCTTTTTTAGCGTGACGTTTTGAATTGTTTAAAATATATTTCAAAAAATATAATACTCATTTTCGTTTTTTTTTTAAATAGTTTTATAGTTTATAGTATGATAACAAGTCTGTAGAAGTTTAACAATTTCAATTTATTTTATAGTAAGAATATGGCAGGGGAGGCCCTAGGTAAATTTTGTTGCCGGACGGGCGGGATTGCTTTTAGGGCGCCCCTCTATATAATGTCTGTTCAGCCTAGGAATTGTTTTCTGAAAGGCCTTTTTCCCTACCAAAAATCTATTATATAGTAGGATATTGGTAGGAAAAAAGATCTTTCAGAGAGTAATTCCTACTGTGAATGGAGTATAACTGTGGATGGTAGGAAAATAGTCCCCAGACTTGGGAATAATAGTAAAATAATCTGAAGGGAAATTCCACAGATGGTAATCAATAATCATGTTCAGAGCGTTTCATCGCTCGATTGTACGAGAACTGTTAGTATTACAAGGTAAATTATACAAAACATGTTTTGTAGACATGAGTGAGGAGTTAAGAGGTTCGGGTATTATTTTCTTATCATGCCCAGGTTACGTTAGGTTAGGTACAGTAGCCCCACGGCTTCTTTGGTGCTGACTAACAGCTCACAGCTGACAACTAAAAGCTCTAAAAAGTTACCAGACCAAATTACGTATCCCTACGGCGAGCCAGATGATCTGCAAAAACATGTGTTTAGCAGCTGTCACTTTGACAATCAAAATCTAGGTATATACCTAAATGTTGACTGTCAGAAGTGAGCTGTGAGCTGTCAGTCAGCACCAAAGAAGCCATGGGGTTACTGTAGATGCTCTGTTTGGTGTCCCACTTGAGATGGCACCCCAGGCAGCCGCCCCTGGATTATAGTAAAAAAATGATAACATGTACCGCTATTATTAGTGTTATTTATTTATTTAACAGCTGCATATCAAATGGCTTAAAGTATGAATATAAAGTATTAAAATTGTTTTAGCAGTTTTTTGTAAATGTCTTCTTATCAAACTCCCAGGTGCAAGTGTAACGGTGTCTCTAAAAAAAATCTTTTGAGGGTATGGTCAAACAAATGTACCCCTTCTAGCTATTAATAAAACTATTAGTAAACAATTAAATGTCATCTTGTAAAATATTTACAGGCCGTTCGAAATTCTAATAATTAGTTTAGTCGTAGCCCACTTTGAAGGCCGCATAGTCTAAGGCGTCACTCTAGGATTTCCGAAGATGGGGGGAAGAGTTGGGGGGAATCGGAGTTCAACCCCGGTTATGGGTACTAAGGGTGGTTTTTTTTTTTCTAAATTGTGTTTTACTCCCACCCCCATGTAAATGCGGTTACACTTCCTCTAAATCTAACCTTCTCTATCCTCAACACATTAGCTAAATGTAAAGTTCAGCGCATTACCCGAACTGGTCGTAAGATGCAGTGCTAAAATAAAAGTTAGTCATAAGTTTAACAAAACCACGATAAGAGTCGAACTCTGTGTCAATCTGTTTACCAGACCACTCAACAGCACGTCTTTGCAGCCCTCCCCCCTTTCCCGAGCACCCATACAATTGTGCATGTACCTCCTGGTGTACACACAGCTCAGTCGGTAGCGTGCTTGGCCAGTTAAAATAAAGAGTATCGGATTCGATTCACGACATGGCTGAAAAATTGATAAGGACAAATTATCTATAATATTTGAATATGCAGAAAACGACAGATGATTTGTCACCCTTTCCTGGGGTGATGAGGGGGGGTCAACCAGATGAGGGACTGAGTCGGCGGCCTAAACCGTCAGGAAGGGGGACAAAAAATTAAACTTCGAGTACCTTCTTAACAGTTTGAATTTGCCACGTTCCCATTGGTGCAAATTCAAACATGGTGAAGAAGAGTAGGACTGTAATGACCAGTAAATAGCGGTCCAACCGAGGGTTGGGCCGAGCAAATCGGGCAGTCTTGTTTAAAATTACGGGAGGACTCGGGTGAACTGTGTGACGCTCGGGTACAATGATGGTGGGGGGGACTTCACTATTTTATTAAGCATTAAAGTTGTAGTCAGATGATAACTAAATTAATAAAAATGTGGTGTGTTACAAATAACATTAATAATTCATTATACTCTATACTTTCAATATTTTAACGGCCCAATAAGTTCAAAACAAGACAAGAAAAAGGTATCGTAACAAAATGTATCGTTGGTGAAATGTGTGTTTGCCCTTTCACCGTGATAAATTAACGGCCGGGGAGCCAGGTGTTGTGTCTGTTCCAGATTTAATTTAATGTATAGGCCGTGTGTCGGTTCGGAAAGTGCACGATACATAAATACCCCAAATAAATAATTAAACTCTCAAATTTCCCAAAACTACAATCTAAATAAGCCTTATTTCTGCTTAATCTCGCTGATTAAGAGACACAGTTATATTACTGATAGTGAAACCGTTTATTTCCTCTATCCACACGAGCCACGTTACAGTTGATGATGCATACCTAAGATAATGTTGATTGTCATGGCAGTTCAAATATTTATGTTGCTATTGTTCTAGAAAGAAATCGCGAAATAATCATGGATACCATCAAATATGGGGCATGTTATATTTGAATAAATATTAGGAAACATTCAGGATTCTTGGAAGCTACCAGTGGCGTATGAACACAAAGGCACTCGGATACATTTTATTTATTTAATATATGGCATTAGGAAATCAAAAGTTCATTGCCGCACTTACAAAAGTACGCCCCCATCCATGAGCCTTATCCCTATATTGAGTTCTATCAAGTCCTCTCATTACACCTTATCTTTATCTTGAGTTAGTTCTATCCAGACCCCCTCATTACATCCTATATTTATCTTTAGTTAGTTCTATCCAGACCACCTCATTACACCCTATCTTTATCTTGAGTTAGTTCTATCCAGACCACCTCATTACACCCTATCTTTATCTTGAGTTAGTTCTATCCAGACTACCTCATTATACCCTATCTTTATCTTGAGTTAGTTCTATCCAGTCCTCTCATTACACCCTATCTTTATCTTGAGTTAGTTCTATCCAGTCCTCTCATTACACCCTATCTTTATCTTGAGTTAGTTCTATCCAGACCAACTCATTACACCTATCTTTATCTTGAGTTAGTTCTATCCAGACCCCTTCATTACACCCTATCTTTATCTTGAGTTAGTTCTATCCAGTCCTCTCATTACACCTATCTTTATCTTGAGTTAGTTCTATCCAGATCCCTCATTACACCTATCTTTATCTTGAGTTAGTTCTATCCAGTACCAACTCATTACACCCTATCTTTATCTTGAGTTAGTTCTATCCAGTCCTCTCATTACACCCTATCTTTATCTTGAGTTAGTTCTATCCAGTCCTCTTCCATTACACCCTATCTTTATCTTGAGTTAGTCTATATCCAGACCACTCATTACACCTATCTTTATCTTGAGTTAGTTCTATCCAGTCCTCTCATTACACCCTATCTTTATCTTGAGTTAGTTCTATCCAGACCTACTCATTACACCCTATCTTTATCTTGAGTTAGTTCTATCCAGTCCTCTCATTAACCCTATCTTTATCTTGAGTTAGTTCTATCCAGACCAACTCATTACACCCTATCTTTATCTTGAGTTAGTTCTATCCAGACCCCTTCATTACACCCTATCTTTATCTTGAGTTAGTTCTATCCAGTCCTCTCATTACACCGTATCTTTATCTTGAGTTAGTTCTATCCAGACCACCTCACTACACCGTATCTTTATCTTGAGTTAGTTCTATCCAGTCCTCTCATTACACCCTATCTTTATCTTGAGTTAGTTCTATCCAGTCCTCTCATTACACCCTATCTTTATCTTGAGTTAGTTCTATCCAGACCACCTCATTACACCCTATCTTTATCTTGAGTTAGTTCTATCCAGTCCTCTCATTACACCCTATCTTTATCTTGAGTTAGTTCTATCCAGACCAATCTCATTACACCCTATCTTTATCTTGAGTTAGTTCTATCCAGTCCTCTCATTAGACCCTATCTTTATCTTGAGTTAGTTCTATCCAGACCAACTCATATACACCCTATCTTTATCTTGAGTTAGTTCTATCCAGACCCTCATTACACCCTATCTTTATCTTACTTATCTGATAGTTCTATCCACCCTCATTACATCCTTATTGATTGTCTCAGTCAAATTATTGTAGTTCTAAGACCTCATTACACTATCTTTATTTGAATTAGTTCGATCATCCTCAACACGATCTTTATTTTATCAGAATCAAAGTCATGATACAAGTCCCATCACTATCTATTGAGTTCTATCATCCTCTCATACACTATCTTTATCTTGATTAGTTCTATCCAGACCCCTCATACCATTATCTTATTAGTTCTATCCATCCCATACACCCTTTATCTAGTTAGTTTACAACTCATTACACCCTACTTTATCTTGAGTTAGTTCATCATCCTCATAACCTCTTATCTGAGTTGTCTATCCACCTCATACACCCATCTTTATCTTGATAGTTCTATCCAGCCTTCATTACACCTATCTTATCTTGAGTTAGTTTATCCCACTCATTAACCTATCTTTATCTTGAGTTGTCTATCCAGCCCTCATACACCTCTTTATCTTGTTAGTTCTATCCATCCTCTCATTACACCCTATCTTTATCTTGATTAGTTTATCCAGTCCTCTCATTACACCCTATCTTTATCTTGATTAGTTCTATCCAGCCCATTACACCATCTTATCTATTAGTTCTACACCCTCATACACCTATCTTTATCTTGATTGTTTATCCATCCTCTCATTACACCTATCTTTATCTTGAGTTAGTTCTTCCAGCTCATAACCCTATCTTTATCTTGAGTTAGTTCATCCAGCCTCATTACACCTTCTTTATTTGAGTAGTTCTATCAGTCCTCTCATTACACCTATCTTTATCTTGAGTTAGTTCTACATCTCTCATACACCTATCTTTATCTTGAGTTAGTTCTTCCAGACAACCACCCTACTTATCTGATTATTATCCAGATATTAACCCTATCTTATCTTGAGTGTTTATCGTCCTCTCTAACGTATCTTCATATCAAACCTAACAGTATCTTATTTTTATTTATCCATCTTATTAACCTATTTATCTTGGAGTCTACAGTCTTCATACACCCTATCTTTATCTTGATTAGTTCTATCCAGACCACTCATACACCCTACTTATCTGAGTAGTCTATCCATCCTCTCTTACCCTATCTATTGAGTATTTATCACCTCTTACACCTTCTTACTTGTTAGTTCTATCCACCTCATTAACCTATTTTATCTTAGTAGTTCTATCCAGACCACTCATTAACCCTATCTTATCTTGAGTTAGTTCTATCCACCCCTCATTACACCCTATCTTTATCTGAGTTAGTTTATCCAGTCTTCATTACACCTATCTTATCTTGATTATTCTATCCAGCCCTCATACACCTATCTTTATCTTGAGTTAGTCTATCCAGTCCTCTCATTACACCCTATCTTTATCTTGAGTTAGTTATCCACCTCATTACACCTATCTTATCTTGAGTAGTTCTATCCACCCTCATACACCCTATCTTTATCTTGATTATTTATCCTCTTCTAACCTATCTTTATTGAGTTAGTTATCCATCTCTCATACACCTATCTTTATCTTGAGTTAGTTCTATCCAGTCCCTCATACACCCTATCTTATCTTGAGTTAGTTCTATCCAGTCCTCTCATTACACCCTATCTTTATCTTGAGTTTCTATCCAGCACTCATTCACCCTATCTTATCTTGAGTTAGTTTATCAACCCTCATTACACCCTTCTTTATCTTGATTAGTCTATCCATCTCTCATACACCTATCTTTATCTGATATTTATCCAGCACTCATACACCTATCTTATCTTGATTAGTTCATCCATCTTCATACACCTATCTTTATCTTGAGTTAGTTCTATCCAGCTCTCATACACCTATCTTTATCTAGTTAGTTCTATCAACCCTCATTCACCATCTTTATCTGAGTAGTTCATCAGTCCCTCATTACACTATCTTTATCTGAGTAGTTCTACCAACCAACCATACACCCTACTTTATCTTGATTAGTTCTATCCATCCTCTCATTAACCCTACTTTATCTTAGTTAGTTCTATCCACCACTCATTACACCCTACTTTTCTGATTAGTTCTATCCAGACCTCATTACCCTTCTTTATCTTGATGTTACAGTCCTCTCATACACCTATCTTTATTGAGTAGTCATCAGACCACTCATAACTATCTTTACTTGAGTTGTTCATATCCAGTCTTTCATACACCTATCATTTACTCTTATTAGTATCTATCCAACCACTTACACCCTATCTTTATCTTGAGTTAGTTCTATCCAGTACCCCTCATTACACCCTATCTTTATCTTGAGTTAGTTCTTCCTCCTCACATTCACCCTATCTTTATCTTGAGTTAGTTTCCATAACTCATACACCATCTTTATCTTGATAGTTCTACCAGTCATACACCCTATCTTTATCTTGAGTTAGTTCTATCCAGTCCTCTCATTACAACCCTATCTTTATCTTGGTTAGTTCTATCCGACACCTCATTACACCCTATCTTTATCTTGAGTTGTTTCAGTCCACCCTACTACTGATATCTCCACAACTCATTAACACCCTATCTTTATCTTGAGTTAGTTCTATCCAGACCAACTCATTACACCCTATCTTTATCTTGAGTTAGTTCTATCCAGTCCACCTCATTATACCCTATCTTTATCTTGAGTTAGTTCTATCCAGACCAACTCATTACACCCTATCTTTATCTTGAGTTAGTTCTATCCAGTCCTCTCACTACACCCTATCTTTATCTTGAGTTAGTTATATCCATTCCTCTCATTACACCCTATCTTTATCTTGAGTTAGTTCTATCCAGACCACCTCATTACACCCTATCTTTATCTTGAGTTAGTTATATCCATTCCTCTCATTACACCCTATCTTTATCTTGAGTTAGTTCTATCCAGACTACCTCATTACACCCTATCTTTATCTTGAGTTAGTTCTATCCAGTCCTCTCATTCCACCCTATCTTTATCTTGAGTTAGTTCTATCCAGTCCTCTCATTACACCCTATCTTTATCTTGAGTTAATTCTATCCAGACCACCTCATTACACCCTATCTTTATCTTGAGTTAGTTCTATCCAGTCCTCTCATTACACCCTATCTTTATCTTGAGTTAGTTCTATCCAGTCCACCTCATTATACCCCTTTTATCTCGGCTCCAGTCTAATGTTATCCTCCTATTTGTTTCTGTGTCTTCCCATTAGGTTTGCCAGTCAATACCTGGAAGAGGTTCTAGATTCTCCCATTCACGCTGCATGTCCTGCCCACCGTAACTTACAATTCCCTTCCCCACCCCCTCCGCGAAAGGGGATTTCAGTAATTTAACTTTGTGGGGAGGGAATTTTAGAGCATCTGAACATAATGTTAATCTATGATTTAAATGAGCCAATATTAGAAAATTAAAAAATGAATTAAAAAAATAAATAAAAGTTGTTACTAAGCCCATCGAGAAGAAACATAATATTTTTCACAAGTTTACTTAACAGAACAAAATGAAAATAAAACTGTTGTAGAGATCTACATTTTATCATTTTTATCTCTGTTAAGTTGGATATTGATGATTCAAAATTGTTATTAGTAAATTGAAACCAAATTCCAAATATATAATTTTGATTTTTACATACACATTAACAAAAAATGTATATATGGAAAAGTGATAAAGGTGGCTGAACCCATTTATGGGCGCCCACGTCAGCACCCCCTCATAATCTAACCACGCTCGCCTAGACTCGACAACCATTACGTTACCCACTGAGACACCGGAACGCAAGACATGGTTCCTATTTGTGCTCACGCGCCACCTCTGCTGTCATGGTGGAGAGAGAAAGCACAGTTATGCCTGCGACCAGACAGGTCAATGAGTAAGAGAGAGAGAAATACCCTCATTGTTTGTCCACCCACCGTTTCCCCGCAAGCCATTTCACTCACTCAAGGTCACCCACAACTACTCTCATAATTAGACGGTACACTAACAGAATGATAACATAGGAGAGTTTGGAATTACCTTTACCATTTTAATCATCTTGATTAACAAACTTTCCTTCTAAAAAAACATTGTTTGAAACTTATATAATATATTCATTGCTACATGCAAAATAAAATTGTGTTAATAATTATTATCATGAATATGTCATCTGTTTTACGACAGCTCCATTTCCTTTTGTCAGTGAGCTCCTCCTTCAGCTCCCAGAATGTTCTTCTTTCCTTCAAGTAACCCAATATTTGAATCCTCCTTATTCCTAAACTCCTATTTCACTCAAACTTTCCTTATATAACATCGAAATGTGTTTATTGAAGACTTAATCGTAAAATATTAAATAACTCCAATATTAATATTTTAAAGTTTTATATTAATTATTTATATTATTACTATTTTATTAGCCCGCGTCTTACTACCCGTTCGGGTTATACGCACTTACGCTAATGTGTAATGGTAGGGTGATTGTGAGATGAAATGGAGGACCTACAGTTTAATGTGGGATCCGAACCACACATTCACAAGTTGTGATTAATACACGTCTTGTCAGAGGTGAAGGAAGGGTTCGGCAATCATATAAATCTGTGCTGGGACCTAGGATCGAACCCCCAGTACAGAAGTCCGACACCTTACCCCTAGACCGCCAGGTCACCCAAAGTTTTTATAAAAATTAAAATGTTAAGGAAATCTCATCACAATACTTATTTTAGAAATCCAGAGAGTGCGAAAGGACTTCCCAACAAAGCTACAGTAGCCCCGTGGCTTCTTTGGTGATGACTGACAGTCAACATTGAGGTATATACCTAGATTATAACCGTCAGAAGTGAAAGCTGCTAAACACATGTATTTGCAGAGCATATGTTTCGGCGTAGGGATACATAATTTGGTCTAGTAATTTTTCAAAGCTTTTAGCTGTCAGTCAGCACCAACGAAGCCATGGGGCTACTGTAGTTAAGGAATATTGAGAACTCACGCACGCAGCGAGATGTCCAAGTATAAAATGATGACGCAACACATTTGTCACATAAAACGAATGGAATATAAAATGTATTGTAACCACCATATGTTAAAAGGTCAATGTTTAGGTTGTGTGGGGGATGTATTATGTATCATTGCGCTTCCATCTCTAGCGTATCACCCCTCTCCCTCTTACACATGACCCTGTCAGAGCCATATGTAGGCATCATGTGTGACCATAGGTAATAACAATACATTAATACATGGGACAGAGTAGTGTGGGTGTACACAGCCTTTATACAACTGTGAGACACGTGTACCCGTCCTTTATACAACTGTGAGACACGTGTACCCGTCCTTTATACAACTGTGAGACACGTGTACCCGTCCTTTATACAACTGTGAGACACGTGTACCCGTCCTTTATACAACTTTGAGACACGTGTACCCGTCCTTTATACAACTGTGAGACACGTGTGCCCGTCCTTTATACAACTGTGAGACACGTGTACCCGTCCTTTATACAACTGTGAGACACGTGTGCCCGTCCTTTATACAACTGTGAGACACGTGTACCCGTCCTTTATACAACTGTGAGACACGTGTGCCCGTCCTTTATACAACTGTGAGACACGTGTACCCGTTCTTTATACAACTGTGAGACACGTGTACCCGTCCTTTATACAACTTTGAGACACGTGTACCCGTCCTTTATACAACTGTGAGACACGTGTACCCGTCCTTTATACAGCTGTGAGACACGTGTACCCGTCCTTTATACAGCTGTGAGACACGTGTACCCGTCCTTTATATAACTTTGAGACACGTGTACCCGTCCTTTATACAGCTGTTAGACACGTGTACCCGTCCTTTATACAACTCTGAGACACGTGTACCCGTCCTTTATACAACTGTGAGACACGTGTAAAGTCTGTTCACCGTAGGAATTGTTTTCTGAAAGGCCTTTTTCCCTACCAGAAATCTATTATATAGTAGGATATTGGTAGGAAAAAATACCTTTCAGAGAGTAATTCCTACCGTGAATGGATTATACCCATCCTTTATACAACTGTGAGACACGTGTGCCCGTCCTTTATACAACTGTGAGACACGTGTACCCGTCCTTTATACAACTCTGAGAAACGTGTACCCGTCCTTTATACAACTTTGAGACACGTGTACCCGTCCTTTATACAACTGTGAGACACGTGTACCTGTCCTTCATACAACTGTGAGACACGTGTACTTGTCTTTTATACAACTGTGAGACACGTGTACCCATCCTTCATACAACGACGCAACACGTGTGCACATTCTTCGTAGAGCGATGAGGCTTATAATTATGGAAAGAGTGTCCTCTGAAAATGTTTGGAGGAAGTACGGAGGAGATTCACAAGTTCCGTTAACCGAGTCACGAGTTTGGCACGTGCGGAACATCGACAACTCTCACATGCCAGCTGTTGGCACGTGCCGCGAGCAAGATCACACAGCACCTTCTGATAGTATATTGGTTCGAATCTCGGTGACGTCAATGTCTAGCTTCACGTTGTAAGGTTTTCAGTTCTGAGGGTTACGTGTCCCCGCGTTAGGCGACCTTGTGACGTTCACATTCGGTAACACTCTTTGTGAAGTGTAGCCGAATAAATGAAAGGCTTTTATAGAAGAATATGAATGATCTATTTGTTCAAGAACTACTCGTTTTATGATAGGAAGCCTATGCTACCTGATATAACACTCAATAACAGTGTGTATTGGAATATGAAGAAATACGGGGTCGATAAGGCAACACAACACTTGTGCTCCCTTGTAAGTGAACTATAGAAGATAGGCAACACTTATATTCCCTTGTAAGTTAACTATAAAAGCTGGCAAACCCGTATCCTTCCTTGTAAGTGAACTATAGTGGCTGGTAAAAGCTTATCCTGCTTTCTGTGCAAGCTGTGAAAATATAACCAATATGTCCACTAAGAGCTCTCATAATGTTCTGTAGCAATGCGAGGTGCTAAGTGTTGGCAATTTCGTCACAGCCGTCATTGAGTTGCTAGAAAGCTGTACACGGAATTTGATTATAAGGTTTAAAACCATCCAACCCAACACCTTCTGAAATAGAACCAGTAAAAATGGTAAAGTTAGTTATTACTCATTACAGTTTCTTATTGTTCAAATGTGACGCCCGTTAATGTTGATATAAGTGATCGCTTCCGGTTACTTTGTCTCTCAGAGGACGGTGGTTATTTGTGAAACATTTTATTTTTTCATAAAAACGTAGTATAATGTGCAGCTATGAAATATGGCCAGCTTTTCTCGCCCGGATGCATCACCGCTCATCAAGATGTAATACAATGTTTATATTTAGAATATTAACATCGTTTATAGTCCGGGATGTATCACAGCTCGCCAGGATGTTGTACAATGTCCAGTTATAGTATTTGACTATCATTTCCCGCCCGGGGTGTTTCACCACTCAGCAGGATGTAGTACATTGTTCAGCTATAATATTTGACCATCATTTGGCGCCCGGGGTGTATCACCACTCAGCATGATGTAGTACAATGTCCAGCTATAGTATTTGACTATCATTTCCCGCCCGGGGTGTTTCACCGCTCAGCAGGATGTAGTACAATGTCCGGCTATAGTATTTGACCATCATTTCCCGCCCGGGGTGTTTCACCACTCAGCATGATGTAGTACAATGTCCAGCTATAGTATTTGACCATCATTTCCCGCCGGGGTGTATCACCACTCAGCATGATGTAGTACAATGTCCAGCTATAGTATTTGACTATCATTTCCCGCCCGGGGTGTTTCACCGCTCAGCAGGATGTAGTACAATGTCCGGCTATAGTATTTGACCATCATTTCCCGCCCGGGGTGTTTCACCACTCAGCATGATGTAGTACAATGTCCAGCTATAGTATTTGACTATCATTTCCCGCCCGGGGTGTTTCACCACTCAGCATGATGTAGTACAATGTCCGGCTATAGTATTTGACCATCATTTCCCGCCCGGGGTGTTTCACCGCTCAGCAGGATGTAGTACAATGTCCAGCTATAGTATTTGACCATCATTTCCCGCCCGGGGTGTTTCACCACTCAGCAGGATGTAGTACAATGTCCAGCTATAGTATTTGACCATCATTTCCCGCCCGGGGTGTTTCACCACTCAGCAGGATGTAGTACAATGTCCAGCTATAGTATTTGACTATCATTTCCCGCCCGGGGTGTATCACCGCTCAGCAGGATGTAGTACAATGTCCGGCTATAGTATTTGACCATCATTTCCCGCCCGGGGTGTTTCACCACTCAGCAGGATGTAGTACAATGTCCGGCTATAGTATTTGACCATCATTTCCCGCCCGGGGTGTTTCACCGCTCAGCAGGATGTAGTACAATGTCCGGCTATAGTATTTGACCATCATTTCCCGCCCGGGGTGTTTCACCACTCAGCATGATGTAGTACAATGTCCGGCTATAGTATTTGACCATCATTTCCCGCCCGGGGTGTTTCACCACTCAGCAGGATGTAGTACAATGTCCAGCTATAGTATTTGACCATAATTTCTCACCCATGGTGTATCATCGCTCAGCAGGATGTAGTAGTCTACAATGTCGAGCTATAGTATTTGACCATCATCTCTCGCCCGGGTGTGTATCACAGCTCAGCAGGACGTAGTACATTGTTTACAGATTGAATGGGCCGTGTGACAGATTGTACCACTTATTGATTAGGTTCAGTGTGGGCGGGCGAGAGTAAAGGGAACTCTTGTTGGGTGACTTCGCACCTACACGCTCGTCCTTGAGGGCGTGGGAACTGTCACAGGTCTGCCAGGTGACAGTCATTCAGGGATGTTAGTTAAAACTTTAAGGTGCCAGAATAGTCGAGCAGATACTACTAGGCGTCAGAAAATGAGCCGGTTTTAAAGCATTACTGGGTGAAGCTGTTCGGCATTAGGAGAACAAACGGGGGAGAAGGAAAATACAAATGACAATACAATCTGTTTTAACTGACATAATTCTATTCCCAAAGATCCATTCTACGCTCCTATAACAGTTACCTTTCGTTTTCTTAATGATCTACAGAAATGTTTACAAGTCTATATATGTATAAGGTCATAGAAAATAGTTTTGTATTCATTCCAGTTAATAGAAAAACTCGTGTACTGTTAGAAGTTTACTAGTGACCTGGTGGTCTAGGGGTAAGGTGTCGGACTTCTGAGCTGGGGTCCGGGGCTCAATCCTCGGTCCCGGCACAGATTTATCTGATTACCAAATCACTTCCTTCACCTCTGACAAGACGTGTATTAATCACAACTTGTGAATGTGTGTAATGCCAGGCCTCCACCGTGGTTCGGATTCCACGTTAAACTGTAGGTCCTCCATTTCATCTCACAATCACCCTACCATTACACATTAGCGTAAGTGCGTACAACCCGAACGGGTAGTAAGACGCGATGCTAATAATATTAATAATGTTAGAGGTTTCTACAATATTTAACCTAAGGGCAACATCCGATTGGCAATATCTCAGCTACCGAGGCACGTTCCTTAAAAACCTGCTCGAGTGGTCGAAAGGGAAGACCACTTCTAAGACGTCTTCGCAATAGACTGTACTACAAATGATGGGGAGATCAGGGTTCGAATCCCAGTCAGGTTTTACACTCCCTTCCCCCACCCCACGGAAATGCAGCTACACTTAATATAAATTCAACCTTCCTTATCACTAGCAAATCAGCGTAATTAGTACACAGGTGTTTTACCAGGATGGGTTATAAGAAGTGGAGTTAAAATAAAACCCTTAAAAAGACATCGCTCCCTCTTTTATCCGCCGACGGAAACCATTTCAAAACTATTCTTTAACTTTATTGTTTTATATTTTATTAAATCTTTAAAGTTAAAAAAAATTCAAATTTAAATTATTTATAAAACGAACGTGTATTCCTTCTCACCCGTCTGATGTTCTATCTGGGCTTTGCGAATTTTAATAAGACAAATGGGGTATGAGTGAGGAAGGTAAAATTTAGAAGAAGAGTATCCTCATTTAACGCGATGGGTTGGTGGAAAAGACACAATCAGATCACTTAACCGGGATCCGCAAACCCTTCCTTCCCCGAAACTGGAAAACCAGAACAGACGGGTTATGCGCTCACCGTAGCGGACGAAAGAGGATTCACACACACACACACACACACACACACACACACAGTCCGGTGTTGCCAACGTTTGAAACAGAACACTTTCGCAAATTTATTCAAACAAGTCGACACCATTTCACTGCAACTAGACTGAATTTTTTTCTGTGAAATTTTATTACACTAGAAAATACTGTAGGTTTGAAAGTTAAAAACATTCTGAAATTTGATATCTCTGTAAAAAAAAAAAGTCGGGAAATTTTTCCAAGTTTTGAAAACTAGAGTCTGAAGGGACGTGTGGCCAATACCGCCGTCGATTTACCAGTAAAATAGTTCATGTATCACCATTATTCTTGACTAGCAGCGCGAAATGAGTTGTTCAGAGGATAGCGGCCCCTTAAACCTAGCCAGTAATAGGCCTACAAGTACAGTAGTTAGGTGTAC
>JBCFYV010011172.1:12123744-12243042 GCA_039000515.1 Timema cristinae | reverse complement strand
TTTGCTGGTGAACATAAAATAAGAGGAGGCTTTCCCCCCGTATCCCATCCTCGACTACGCCACTGTTTTCATCAACATAGAGACGTTTTGTCTAACGCAAGTTTCGCACACTAGGGCCCGCAGGCCGCATCCAGCCTGCTAGATATAAACTGACCAGCCCCCTTGCGTCGTCTGCAATAATTTTATTTTATTGTCCAGCCTGTAGTCGCACACGTGCACAAATAAATATAATAATAGTTTAGTTTTAGTTTGTATGTATATAATTTTGAATATAACAATAAACATTTTAACACAGCTATTTCAAACTGTTCTATATTTTTTATCACTTTAAATACTTGATATCACCCGCCTCGGTGGCATAGTTGGCTAACATGCCAGTTTTGTGTTGAGCTGGACTACCAAGGACGTGGAGATCAAGGTTCGAATCTTTGTCGGTTGAGCTGGGGGGGTGGTTTTCCTTAAATGGTTTTCCACGTTCCCCTCACTCAAATGCGGTTACATTTCCTTTAGATTATATACTACCTAATTCCTTAACCTCTGGCTTGATTGAAACGCGCATAATCCGGACGGGTGACAAGTTAAGCTCAAGTAAAAAAATAATGTTTGAATAAATTAAAGTAGCCAGTAGCCTTAGTACTTTTTTTGTAATAGTCCTCAAGAAAGTGAAACGATCTTGAAACGGCTACTATTCTAAATGTATTGTAGAGCTCTTTATTGAAACAAAGCAGTCTAGTTAGTCTCTTCAGAACCAAATTAGTACAAGAAGTAGCCACGCTCGGCAGCACAGTCAAGGGAAAGTAGCACGATCTCTTCTGCTCGCCCGATAAGAAATTAATTATTTAATTCCTACTCGGCAAACTACTCAAACATTCTAAATACGTACCGGGTAGAATTTTTTGTTGGTTCTTAAAAGTAATTAAAAACTGGTTAGAGCACCAAAAACATTAATTTTGTGTGTGATTGAGAAACCATTTTCTCACTTGCCTAGTTAATACAGTACGCACCTGGATAACTTGTTTGCAAACTTTGTTCGGAAATTGTTTATTTATTATTAATTATTTATTTAGCACCACGTCTTACTACCCATTCGGGATATACGCTTAAGTACTAATTACGTTAATAGATTAGGAATTGGGAAGTTTGAATTTAGAGGAGGTAAACCCGCATTTGCCTGGGGGGAGAGTAGAAAACCATTTAGAAAAAACCACCCCCAGTTCACCCGACAGAGATTCGAACCTCGATCTCCCCGTCCTCAGCAGTCTAGCTCAAGACGAAACTAGCGCGTTAGCTAATCACGCCACCGAGGCGGGTCGGGAAATTGATGTTTCTAAAACGTTTCCTGCTTCTCAAAAATATAGGGAAAAAGTTTACAAACATGAGGGAAAAAATGGCTGTCACAATAATTGAAGATAAATTAAACACACATTGTTTCGCGTCTAGACTTCAATGATCAAATATAGTTTCTCATTCATTTTTGAAGTTATACTTCTTTAGGCGCGTTATGAAAAAATGATGAGAGTGAAATTTTAAGATGCGCGCGCATCACTGTAACACAAAAGTAACAGGTTGAAGGTAAACCGCTCATAAGTCTCGAAAAAAAAAAGCTACCAACAAAATAGAAATAGAACCTCTGTTAGTCGCGCATGTTGGTACGCTCATAGAGAAATGTATACTATGTTATTCCTTTCTCTATGGTACGCTCGTCGCCTCTGATCACTGTTTTCATATATATAATATTTATCCACATGTTTCTAGTTTCTACATTCACAACACGTGTTTTAGTTTCATACAAGTGCGAATTATATATGTGCTAATAAATTATATTCAGTAGTGATTTAAATTGAATATTTTGATTAATATTATTTACTATTCGTAAATATTAGTGAAAAAAATTGTGCTTATAGATTTTTTCAAGTGCTCCAATATAATTGAGGTTAACTATTGGTATGTATTATTTATTGATATAAATTAAAATATTATTATTTAACATAATTAATACTAAATATTATCATTTTATTGTTATTAATTATTTGCATGCAATTAAAAACTATTTTTTAATGATGCCAAAGAAGTATAACTTCTCGCGCGCGTACATAAGTACACACACCCATTTTTTTAGTTTTCCTTTCTATTTTAATAAAACTCCAAACAAAGGGATTTAAACTTTTTTTTTCCAACTTTATTAACAATATCTGATAACTATGAATCTATTTTATTTGAAAATTATTATTCTTTTAATATATTCTTTTTTTGTGCACCGCATCTTACAACCCGTTTGATATTCACGCATGTTCACCCTTATTGGGGTAGGGATGATAAGACTAATGTTTAAAGGAAATGTAACCGCATTAGAGTGGATAGGGAGTGTGCGAAACCATTTAGAGGGTAAAACTCGTGAGTAGATCTGGCCGGGATTCTAACAGCAACTTCTTCGTCCCCGGTAGGCCAATCAAGACCGATGTCACTGTCCACGTACCAATCGGTTAGGGTTCTGCTCTAAGATTGTGAGCAAGGAGAATAAAGTCAGGTTAATCCAGGGAGATAAACCAAGACTAAAATAAGGTAGCGGTTTATCAAGGGATGAGATGAATGTCTGGTGCGGGGGAGGTTAGGTAGCTGAGATATTGCTAATCAGATGTTGCGCTTAGGCTAAATATTGACAAAACCTTTTAACAGTCCACAAGTTTGCTGTTTACTGGAATGAACACAAAACTATGTTCTATGGCCCTAATATATATATATAATATATATATATATAATATATATAATATATATATATATATATACATAGACTTGTAAACATTTATGTTGATCATTAATAGCTAAATGCCCGGAAAACGAAAGGTAACTGCTATAAGAGCTTGGAATGGATCTTTGGGAATAGATGCTTATTATTAGCACCGCGTCTTACTACCTGTTCGGGTTGTACACACTTACGCTAATGTGTAATGGTAGGGTGATTGTGAGATGAAATGGAGGACCTACAGTTTAACGTGGGATCCGAACCACGGTGGTGGCCTAGCATTCCCACATTCACAAGATGTCTTGTCAGAGGTGAAGGAAGGGTTTGGTAATAAGATAAATCTGAGCCGGGACCGAGAATTGAACCCCGGACCCCCAGCACAGAAGTCCGACACCTTACCCCCTAGACCACCAGGTCACCTTTGGGAATAGAATGATGTCATTTAATAGGGAGGGTCACAACACAGAGTGTTGTCGCTTGTATTTAACTCCTCCCCTGTCTGTTCTCCTACTGCCGGTCAGCTCCACCCAGTAATGTTACAGACCCACTTGGTTTCTGGCGTTTAGGAGTTTCTGTTCAACTATTCTAGCGCGAGAACTACTTAGTGAACACAGACGGCTACACTGCCCCTGCAATATGAGCAACACGCGGTGGCAGAAACAAGAGATTGTTGACAATGATAAGAGCTTTCTAGTCCTTATCACAGTACGCGCTACCTGATGAATCACTGTTGTTTGATTTTGCTTGTGTTTTTTTTTAACACAGCGTCTTAATATACGTTAGGGTAGCTATGATAGTGTGTTAGAAATGGGGAAGGCTGAATTTTGAGGAAGTACACCCGCATATGTATGTAGCGAGAGTTGAAAACCATTTATGGAAAACCACTCTCAGTACACCTAGCCGGGGTTCAAACCTCGATATCCCCATCTTGTACAGTCCAGTATGTTAAGAAAGTGACGCCCTAAACCACACGGCCACCAAGGCAGGTGGATCATTGTTACCATCACTGGTTTTATATTAGCATGTGTATTTATACAAGCTTTTAACGGCGCTTTCAGCAGCGAGAAAGTAGCATTGTTGTTAAAATACAATAGCTTGTATCGTTTACTGGAACAATTTCTTTATTCTAGTCAAGTTTATCTTCCCTTTCGCCCTTCACCTACAACCAGTCTTTGTCATATCAAAAAATTGAAAAAGAACACTAGGAAACTTCTTAGCTCAAGTTAAAGATGAAAGCTCGCTGCTAGTTCTCGAATATGTTCTGCTGTGAGACTATCGACAAGTTTCTGTATTTTTTATAGGAAGTCTAGAGCTCTTTTTCATCAAACCTAGTTTCATATCTCTGCAAATATAATTAAAAATTCGTTGAAAATGATCTAATATCACATTTTCACAAATATGTTTATATTAATAAAACTCAAACTATAAAACAGTTGAGGGAAAAAAGCCCTGTTTGAATATCTCGACTTTATTTTGTCATGAACCATATTTTGAAATAACGCGTTGTAGAACTAATTATTGCGTTAGATATGAACGTCTGTGCGGCAATTTCTCGCTCACAGAGGCGGCCCCCTTAAAATATAGCCAGTCCTGGATGATAGTATATTTACACTGTTGGAGTAAGGAAAACATCAAGTTTATAGTAAGTGCACCTGCATTTGCATGATGGAGAGTAAGAAGCCATTTAGAGGGAGGGGGGGGTGCGTGTTACACTTGGGTAGAATTCGAGCTCTGAGCTATCACCGGCAAACAAGACAGAACGAAACTGACGCCTTTGCCTGCGTTTATTACCACATAGTTCACCATAGCCCAGTTAATTGAACTACTCCAAGGCATGGGGAGGGGGGGCGGGAATTAAGGGGGATTAAACTCTTCCCGAAATTATTATTAGTGATGTGCCTATGATGGAGAAAACGGGGTTCGGATACCGAGCAGGTGTACTTAGATGCGATTTTTCGTAATGGTTTTGTCCCTCTCTCTACGCATATGCGGGTACATTTCTTAAAGGTTTTATCAAAGAAAATATATTAAACTGGACATGTGAAGCAGTTAAAAATGAAATTGTGCGTATAAACCGAACGGGTAGTAAGACGCGATGCTAATAGTAATAATAATAATAAAATAATAATAATAATGAAATTGTCCAATATGAAGATACAGTAGCCCCGTGGCTTCTTTGGTGCTGACTGACAGTTCACAGCTGACTTCAACATTTAGGTATATACCTAAATGTTGACTTTCAGAAGTGACAGCTACTAAACACGTGTTTATGCAGATCATATGGTTCGGTGTAGGGATACATAATTTGGTCTGGTAACTTGTTAAAGCTGTCAGCACCAAAGAAGTCATGAGGCTACTGTACAAACTCCACACTCGGGCTATCAGATGTGCTTTTTCTTTTAATTAATAGAACAGCTTTGATGACCACATTTTTCAAAGTGCAATGGTCAATTTTTGTATTCACACTATATTGTATAACCTTTGAAGAAAATGTAACGTGATGGCATTTTATTAAAGTTGATGTCATCAACTCTTTTATCATTTATTTATATATGTGTATATATATTTTATAAAATAAACATGACAGTGTAATACCCTTCTTTGCTTAATGTTTTTCCTTATTTAAACAAAGAAGGAAAATTAAATCATGCATAGGTGATAAGTTATTCATATTTAAAACTTGATCTAAGAAATCAATTTTAAATGACGCTATAATTTATTTATTATTTATTTTTAAATCAAACCGTGCGATGAAAGAATGACCGAGTCAGACTAGTAAAAGTGCATGTTCATTCAATAGTTTCCAAAACAAATCAAATAATAATAACAAAAGAACACGGAAGTTCCGTATTGCGCATGCGTCAACCTCCAGCCTTCCCGAGAAGTTTGGCGAGATTCTCGTCACGAACCAAAGCGTGTGCGCGCGCAGCACGACGCCATTCATGACGCATCCTTCCCCTCCTACACGTAGAGCGACCGATCACGGTTTGTTAAGGCCTTTTTATTTTACATACAGTCACATTTCTTTATAAAAGTTAAAATCTGATCGTATTAGACCTATTTCTATTGTTTTCTGATTTAATTCTAAACTCTAAATAGTGTGTAATTCCTGTTTACCAGGTAATATATGTTTTGTTTAAATATGCTGTAGCAGAAATTATGTAAAGGCTAATCTATTGTGTAAGTAAGGATTAGGAAGGTAGCTAAGAGTAAATACACTTACGTGAAAAAAGAGTCCAATTATAGTGAAAAATCAAATGTATAAGCCACACTTGGCCGAGATTCGAACCACGACCACCGGCAATACAATATATTGCAAGATTGTGGCCAATACATTATCACTTATGTAGGCTATACATTATTTTATTTTAACAATTAAACTTTCATTCATATGCACTATTTCTGTAAGATAGATTCATAAGTTGTGGTTTTACTTCAAACTAAACATAAACCATTAATATTGTTTTAATGTGAGTACAATTACCGTTAAAAGTACATAAAAATGTTAATGACAGATTTATAATAAATAGTTGTAAATAAATTATTGGCTATCTCAAGTTTTATAAATTAATTTTTTATCACAGCGACCTAATACCCTTTCGGACTATAAGCTTATGTACTAATTGCACTAGGAATACTTAAGGTCATATTTAGAGGAAGTACCAGAATTTTTGTAGAGGGAGAATGTAAAACCATTTAGGGAAAATCACTCTTAGTACACCCTACCGAGATTCGAACCTCTATATCCTCATCACGGGAGTAGTGGGTTGGACCACGCGGCCACCGAAGAGGGTTACCTAAATTTAAAGGAATACGTTGTAAGGTAAAACATAATATTGAAAGCTGTTTAATCTCTTTAAAAAGTCGTTACTTACCTCTTGTATTCAGTGTTTCAGCTATCTCCTTCCAAATATTTTCTTTAATAAGAATATCATAATCTTTATGCTGCAAATTATACAAGCATTCATATTCTTGAACCAACATTATTAAGTTTTCTTCATCCATAGTTATGGCTTATTGTAAACAGTTGTGTTAACAATGTTGGAATGTTCCGCGCCACTGTCAGATTGTAGATAAGAATTTTCGTGAAGGTTCGCCGCTTGCCGGAAGAAGCCGAAATAGGTGAAACGACATTAAGGCGAAATCATCAACATTCACACTGATAGGACTGTGTTGGGACTGTGTTCGTACCGTGCTGGACCGTGACCTTGGGAAATCACTTTTGAAACGATCCAAGACGACAGTCACAGCAACGCCTGAGCACAGTCCTATGAGTGTGAATCATAAACGGTCTTACAAGATAACTCTTGTGGGAATGACCTATTCGAGATTGTTTGCAGCACGACACAGTACCAGCAGAGTCTGTGCACAGTCCTATCAGTGTGAATCAAACTTTACAGTGTTCCAAACTCGTTTATTCTTGTCCAAACAAGTTTTTTATGCGTGCTTGTTGATTTTTATGTGTGCTCATGGTTTTTTATGTTTGGGTAGGATTGGGACGGTGTTGGAGTTTATTTTATTTATTTATTTGTGTGGGAGTTTTTTGGCATGCAGTCTACGGCGGCGGGCACGGGAACACTCAGCACGAACCTCTCCTGACAGCAGCGTAGCGTAGAATGCGACCACTGACCAGATTGCAGTTGTTCGTCGCCCTTTCACTCCCCAAGGGGGGTAACACGAACCTTTCCCGACGACCGCTAGCGTAGAGTGTTAGAAATGGTACCCGGCTGTGAGACCCCTTTCACTTCCCCTCCTTTCCCACTTCCATCAAGGCATGTGTTACAACCCCACCCGATTCCCTATGTGGTAATGGACTTTTCCACGCAAAGCATTGACACAGCTCTGATTATGGGGCCACGGCATGCTCAGATAGGGGCCACAATCCCCCACCACAAAAGTCTACTAAAATTGGTTGTACGTTATCGTCCATCGACATGCACGGATGTAGGTATCAGCCATGGAGATGATTAAGAAAATGTTTCGGAGGGAGAAATACCTACAGTTTACACGGCGGGGATTCAATTTTTTCCCCGCCAGAATCAGATGAGCCTGACAATTAGATAGCGCGCACACCGGGATTCGAACCTCGATATCTTTAGAACCCTGTCTGTTAGAACGGTCGTACTTCCTCCCGAGTGCACCCCATCATTTTCGAAGGGTTTTGAAGGTGGACCAGATTTTTCTAGACCAGGTAAAATGTGTACTCGCATTTGCTTAGTGAGAAAATCAAACGTCAATCACCCTGTTATCGGCCTTCTAGTGACGCCTTAGACCATGATCTTCAACCTTTTTTGAATCAAGGGCCACTTTTCCCCAGCTAAAGTGTTTCGGGCCACACCTTACATAAAACATGTCACACATAATCTAATTTCCAATTTATGTTTGTACAGTTGTATTCAATGTAATTTGGCCGTACTGTTAAAATAACATAAAACCTAAAACAAATAATAATAAAAATTTTAAAATTAAAGTTCAAAACTAAGTTTATTTAATAGAAAATAAATGTTTACCCATATAAAAAGGTGGTGTTAAAATGTTTTCGGGTCTAATTTTAATGAGACACTTGGCAGTGCTTTTTATTAACTAATTTTTCAATATTGGCTTTAATGCTAGATGTACTAATTCGAAGGGAGCTTTCCAAGTGGGCGTCAGTTAGTCGGTTCCTCAATTTCGACTTCACAATGTTCATCCTTGAGAAAAGTTGTTCACAGCTGTAGGTACTACCAAAAAGTGATGCTGTTAGCAGAGCATGAGTTCGGAGATTTGGAAATTGTTTTTCTTCGACATATTTTGAATAAAATGTCAAAAGATCTACATTCATATATTTCTCTTTTAAATTTGTATTATACTGCAACTCAATAATCTCCATTTGCACATTGCTCGGCACGTCCTCAACATCAACACTAAATGGAGTGGAAAATATGTTGAACAATTTTTCATTGGATTTGAAATGTTGGGAACGCATATCAAAATCGGACCTTAGATCTCTAAGTACGGTAATGTATTTTTCATTGTTATGAAATTCACATTGGGATAATGTTGAAAAGTGTGTTAATTCACCTTTTTGTAGTTGAACTTCCCACAGACCAAGTTTGTTTTCAAATGCCTTCACTTGGTCAAAGAGGTTATGTATCAAACTGTTCTTACCTTGTAATCGTATGTTCAGGTCGTTTAGGCGCATAGAGATATCAGTAAGATAAGCAAAATCAGCCATCCATTCAGGGTCGTTGAACTGATGGACAGGATTGCCCTTACTTGCCATGAATTCACAAATTTCTTCTTTCAGGTTGAAAACGCTCTTCAACCAGTTTCTTGTCGGCCGTTTTCAGCAAGGCGACACGTTGCTGCGGATTCATGCGATACATCGCACGTAGCAGAGGGGCCTGCTTCAGCACTTTGGGACTCATGGTTATGACATGATCTTTAATCGGGAAGTGTCGGTGTTTTTATAACTTTTGCGTGTTAGATACACGCAGCACCCAACATTTGTGTGGGTTCGATATCTGAACCATTCCGGTGTACCTTGTTTGAAATCTAGCAATATATACCCATGAGGAGTACTTGTAGCATCAGGTAAGCCTCTTGTAAAACACGGGGAATTTCAGGACAGACTTGTCGTGCAAAGTGTTGAATCTGAGCTTTATCCCTGGGATTTTTAAAAAGCACGATATAATGTGCGTTTAAGGAAATGTCTCTTTGGCCCTTGCCCTGATGGAATATATTTTGTGTAAGGTACATGACGCTAATATTTTGGTGGTGGCATCCTTTGGTGAAAAGATCGACAACCACTTCGTTGGCTTCACTCATCAGGTCGTCCAGGATAATCAGCTGTGGAGAGTCATTACAGATGCCATCCATTTCCGACAAACCCTTACAGAATATGACGCGGGGACTTGCCCCGTCTTGTTCGAATCCCGGTTGTCATAAAGCACAATACCATGTGATTTTATCAAATTTATCGCCACACATTGTGTCCAAGTGACGGATAAAGTCTGCTACAAAATGCGACTTTCCACAGCCGGAAGGGCCGCTTATGGTGGCCGAAAATTGATGTTTCAACTTGTCCATAATGTTTGAAACTGAACTTATAAGCTATATGAACTTGTATTTATAGGATAGGAGGGAGGTGCTGGTATAGACGTTAAAACACAAACATAACAGTATTTACAATATTTATTTAAATCATGAAAATGTATACACACAGTGAAAAGTATACTGTGAATATTTACACTATATATTTATTAGACGTTAAAACACAAACATAACAGCTTTTACAATATTTATTTACAATGATGAAAAGTATACTAAGAATATTTACAATATATATTTATACATAGGGGGAATAGTGGCCTCGGTACTAAAGATGTTCAATATAATATATACATAAAGCTGGTTTCAATTTAAAATAAAATAAATATATTTGACTAGATTTAAAATAAATAAATATATATATATACAAACAGTTTATTATAATTGACTAGAAAAAAATAAGGTAAGTGGAGGATTGTACTGGCAAATAAAAAATATATAAAAAATTAACCCGGGTGCAAATTTTTTTTTTTAATATGCTTGTTTTCATGCAGAAAAAAATATGAAAAAATTTCACAAATCTTTGAAAAATGGTATGTCAATGGAACTGTTTAGAGTGAAAGAAAAAAAAAAGTTGATTATTCATTCTGTCTAAATGATAAACTTTTAGTCGTGGCGAGTTCGTTTACAAGGACTTTGATACCCAAACGGCAAAGTGTTATCATCATCGACTATCCGACGTTTGGTGTACACGGGCCGGTAGACTTTAGTCTGCGAAACAGTACATACAGTCACAAGACCTTTTCTTACAATTTTGTGCGGTATCTGTATGTATCTTTCCGAAACCTGTTCAGTGACCATCGCTTTCAAAACGTCAAAATTAACGTTGTTCCGGTTGCCATAGTTTATGGTGATCCCACGAACCTTGCACACCGTTTTTGTTTTGGCAGGATCGCTACGAACGCAAACTCGGTACGCGTAATTCTTGGGACCGCCAGATATAAAGGCGTTAATGTAGCTTCCCGGGCCGTAATCCTGAAGTTCATCAGTGAGGTCACCTAAAAATTATCCGGTCGGTGGACTCCAATCGCCAGGGCGTTCGGTGAATAGAACGCTATCTGTATCATGATACAAAACGCGGTCCCCCAATTGTTCAAGGATGCTGTATAAGTGCAACCTAGCCATAACAGTCGTGTAGCATACCACCGCCACACTCGTGTTAGGGTTAAAGCGCAACGCGTCACGCGCACCCTTGTATTTGAGGAACATAACCTCATCATTTACATCAATGACGCTGTCCATGGTGATGTACGGATCCGTCAGGTACTTGTGGATGCCCTGATAGTCGTTAACAACGGCTACGTGTGGTAAATTGGGTCTTTGCCCAAACTTTACCCATAGTGAATTTAAAAAGAGTTTAGCCAGAGTGGGGAGACCAGGGTATTTACAAACAGAGCCGAAATCGAGTTTTACCCCTTCTCTTTCCTCTAATTTTGAATATAGGCTAACTTTTCCTTTTGTGAGGTACACCACTCTTGTCATCCGCTGGCTTCTTATTTAATTTTTCAAAAAAGTATCAATGTACCCGTGAAACAATCAGCAAACGTGTCTGACGATCGTAAATAGATACATTATACTCAAACAATTCGTGTACTGCTTCAACGGTGCAGCCTTTTCTCAACGGCTTTCCGGATCTCATCAATCACCCAGACGCCTGTCAACCAGCGATATTTTGACGTTGTGCTGACACGCGCCTGGGTTTTTCTCTTCCCCGCATTTCCTGCAAAAGACGAACATTAAATTGTCATGCATCCGTGTAGGCAATACGGACATGAATAAATCACGCGGAGGCGTCATTGTAACTTTGGCTATGCCTTCTACTTGATCTATAGACGGACAATTTGGTTCCAATTGAATTTTGGGATGGCCGACGGGATATTTTTTGTACTTGCAAACGTAAGGATATAATAACGCACATCCAAGAACTTGATCTTCTCCCCAAAAGAAAGGTCTGCTTCGTGGAAGAGCTTGACACAATTTGTACGCCCACCAAAGAATGCGTCCCTAGGGCTGAGAGGCTCCTTGATATACACCTCGTGCCGGAGTACAAATTGTTTCAAGTCCTTGTCTGCGTTTCATCGCATTAAACGTACACTCCCACATCTCTACAAACGTGTAGCCGGCATTCACAAACTTTTCAACATAAGCCATGGTCGCTTCATAGAGCGTCTCCATGGTCTTTCGGGGACTATTTTTTATAGGGGTGGTCCTGTCAGGATAACAGAGAGGACACCCATGCCAATGACAGCCCCAAAACTGAAAGACGGTGGTGGTATCTCCAGCTTTAACAACGACGTATACACGTCACCCTAACACATATTCCTGCCGACCGTTACCGCATGAATAATAGAGACACCGCGTTGATGGGCCTCCCAACAGAGCCATTGTACAGCGATGTGCGACTGTTGGTCTACACACCGATAGCCACCGTTAGGATAATACCGATAGTATCCTCCTTAAGATGACTTCGGCGGTAAACCAACATGGCCGCTCCAGCTATCGTACACGCCTCTCTGAAAGGGTCCACCTTTACTTTCTCCATGGGCATTCCTCTAAATTTCAGGCAGGCCTTCCGTAGGATCTCTACATCTTTCACACAATACAGTTCCAAATCACGTTTAAAATCAAAGACATAATTTTCTTTGACCAACGCGTCATACCACTTCTCAAAGTGCTCCTTTCCCTCAACTGACATCTCACCGATGCCGTAGTCCTCCTTTGGCAACAAGGGAACCCTATACCACACGTTTTCTTTTTTGTTGAAAAAATGGGGGAAATGTCCTTTGGCCAAAGACTCGTCCAAGCCGAATGTTTTGGGCATCTTGGACAACGACATCGGGAGAAAGTTCAGTGAGCCAATAAAATGGAGCGGGCCGTAAGGCATGGACATGATTTTCCCACCGCTCATTATGAGCTCTGGAGTCCATTGTTTTACCTCCATCATATATTTTAAAATAAAATTTCTATCATATGCTTTCGCATTATGGCCTAGGAGGATATATCCTTAAAATTTGATGCTTTAATTTGTTCTATAAATTCAAAAAATTGGGCCATTTTGGTATCACCCTTGAATA
Organism: Timema cristinae; assembly: GCA_039000515.1. Taxonomy (NCBI): domain Eukaryota; kingdom Metazoa; phylum Arthropoda; class Insecta; order Phasmatodea; family Timematidae; genus Timema; species Timema cristinae. Next base: position 12,230,136 of record JBCFYV010011172.1, on the reverse strand, counting down.
TGCTAGTCCTATCGCCCCCACATTCTGTGCAATGATGGTCTTTTGCATCTATATGAACGCAGGCCTTGCAACACGTCTGCACGACACATAGGTTAGGTTCGTGCAAGTACGTGCCAACCGCACCTTGAAGAAGCGTTTCTGGTATACATTCAAAATCATAGAATACAAACATGAAATTGCTCTTTTCCAGTAACGGCATGGATGGGGCCTGCTTCATATAGCAGAAATGACCAAAAGGACGATAGGTCTTGCATACTCTACGAAAAGTCTCATAACACCTATGTGAATATTATGCTCTTTCCAAACTGGAAAATTGCCCGCATACCTCGCAAACCTTTTTGACATCACAGACCGACATGTGACCTCTGCAAAAACTGGGACGTTTATGGTTATCAAAACATGTCTGGTTTGTGAACCAACGCCCACAGTCTTTACAGACCACAGATCGGCCTCCGCTACAAGCCGCTTTAGCGTAGCACTTTTTGCACGCGTACTCGCACTTGTGTTTGTTCTTGTTACTGAACGGCACACTGCCCTCACAGCAAAAGCACCCACACTTAAATGCGGCTGTCAAGGATACTATGACATCAAAATGGTTTTGCTTGTCGTCGTGAAAATACAAATCAAGGTATACCTTAAAGGAATGTTCAGGAGAAGTAGGCCCCTCATATAGGACCTGTCTCCCCCTACGTTTCCTGAACACCGTGATTTTGTTTTCGGAGAGGTAAGTTTGAAATTGTTTCAGTTCAGTTATTCCACCACCTTTCAAAAGATTCACACGGGAATCACGGCATAGTTCCTCTGCTTTGAGTCTTTGAATAAGACGAGCCATTTTGATTTGTCTAAAGATATTCACATCCATGCCTCCTGGTTCTCTTTTAATTTTACATATAGCTTTGGCGACAACCAATGCACGGGTAAGGCAAATTGTGTCGCCATTTTGAATCGTAATGATTCCTTTATTACTACGGCTATATGTGGTAGCGGGAGCGATTTTATCACATTTATGATTACCCCTCCCGCGCGGCTCCTTAAAATGGATGAGCTTACGTACAGTGGTGCCGTACTCAAAAACAAACTATTACTTTGTAACACGCAACTTACGTTATCAAGCACGGCTCGAGCGTCTAACTGATCTGCTAGCCTAAATGAGACATATACAGGGTTCAACGTCGAGTTCATGCTATTCAAAAGTAAGCCGACATGGTCATCGGCGCTAGCGCCATGATCCTGCAGCCGATTGAGCAAATTAGTAATTTGTTCTTCAAGCCAGCTTAATGCGTCACGATCGCTTGCTGTAGTACCAAGATGTACGGTAATTTCTCTACCAGTATAAAAGAAACGCCTCAATTGTTTAATTCTCTCTTCGACGATCCGAAGAGGGATGCCATTCGACAGGGCCCCACCTACTGGTTTACCGGGCCACTAAATCCCGATTGCGGGGCTGAAGACGGTCCCGCCCCCACCATATCAGCGCCTTGAGGGGAGGCCGTGATCTCCGTCTGCCACACCGCAGCTTGGGCTGTGGTATGGTGAGGGGGACTAGTTGTCAGTGTTGGTGGTGGGGTCGTGCTGCAATTTGTTGCCTCCATTTGAGCTATAACACCAAAAGCACATGTCAAAGTAAGCACTTTAAATAAAATTGTTCCAAACATGCATTTTTTTATCATATTTATTTTTATTTTTATTTAAAATGTATAATACTTTTCAATTTCAAACTACTTTCGGTATTAATATAATGTTACATTGTTTCCTAAACATAATTGCTTTAGCTGTAACCAACATTCACAAAGTGTGTGTTATAAATAACTCGAACCCTAAGACAGCTACCAGGGCCGTTAATTTACTATGAAGTGTGTAAACATAAAAATTCATCCGTGTAATAATAAATTTTTGCGAACATTAAACTTCTTTGTTGCTGTTTTAGTGGCTAATTTGATTAGTGTAAATGCTATATGTATTATGTCAGCATATAGTTTCATATTTAAAATGTAACAGCATATTAATTTAAAATAATTTCAAGATCTTCATAATTGTATTACTTAAGATTTTTTTTTTTGTAAAAGTTAAATATATAAACATATTTTTTGCGAATATTAAATTTCTTTGTTGCTGTTTAAACGGTTAGGGCAGTTATTTTATCGCTATTAAAGCCTAAACAGATATAATTTCTCACGGATACGGGAAATGAATCCGGGACCATTTAAATCCGTTAATGGAAGATGTACAAAATACCGGTCAGCGAAGTTATTTTATCGCTATTAAAGACTAAACCAGCATTTTCGCTTATGCCAGGGATTCAAACCCTGGAGGATTTTTAAGCGTATAATCGAACAGACGCGGCGCTAAATTAGGTAGGATTTTTCCTTTTTTTTAATAATCGGCTAAAGCAACAATAAGTTTCCTGTTAATTATAATGCAGATATATATATATTATTTAAATACTTTTTTCCCTGCTCTAAACTGTATGCAAACACCGTCTGATATTCCGAAAGTGAACACGTTTACAACCTTCTCGGAACGATCAGCTGACAAGAGGTTTCGGTATGCTGGCGAAATAACGGTGATTTGGTAGAAAGAGAGAACACACAAATAGTCTATTTTCAAACTAGTGGCCATAGTATGGTTACTTGTAGACGGTACTTACATATTAGGTGGTCGATGGAGTGCAAATCACCCCAAACATCGGGAGGTGAATTTCCACAGGCGTCTGTGGGGGACTATGGCCTGTAGAGGGGGGCCAGCGAGAGGATGCCAGGGGGTCATGTGAGGTCGGCGGCGTCTGGCCTGAGGACCCAACGACGCCGTGCCGAACACTGGCCGCCGGGTTCGCCTACGGCTGGGCAGACACCAGCACGCCCGTCGCTATGTTGTCACGCAGATCCCCAGTAGTCTGAAATTAAATAAATACATATTAATTAACATTTACAGAAAAAAAACATTGGCAAGTCTATCGTAGGCCACTAATTACCCATGGACCAGTTGTTTTCCGCCAAGCAGATCCCTTCTTCGGTAAAATACAACAACCGGTCCAGACTATTGGGACCCGCAGGTTGAGCCGCCTCGCCAAACGTCTGGGGCTCATCATCTAACAAAGAATAAGAGAATACCGCTGTACACCAAAGATGTAATAAGCAAAAAATATTATTATTATTAGCACCGCGTCTTACTACCCGTTCGGGTTATACGCACTTACGCTAATGTGTAATGATAGGGTGATTGTGAGATGAAATGAAGGACCTACAGTTTAACGTGGAATCCGAACCACGGTGGAGGCCTGGCATTCCCCACATTCACAAGATATCTTGTCAGAGGTGAAGGAAGGGTTTGGAAATCAGATAAATCTGTGCCGGGACCAAGGATTGAACTCCGGCCGCCAGCATAGAAGTCTGACACCTTACCCTAGACCACCAGGTCACCGCTAGCAAAAAATAGAAACCATTGAATATGCAAAACGGTTTTAAAAACATATATGAATTTATCCAATTTTCTAGCACGTCGAAACTCATCTTGATGATTATCTTAGCCAATCACAAATTGAAATGACCGATTGAATTATTTTAGTTCTATTTATACCCATATCAAAGGGTTTGCCGCCTGTAATGGCCTAAGTTGTGCAATGCGCATCTGTGATTGCGCAATCCTCGTCAGATTCTTGTAAGTTCCATTATTCGTCATAAATCTTCTAGCAGCCGACGAGTATGGACGTGCCTGGTCGACGCTCTGTTCACGGTTGGCGGAACACCGGGTGTGTGTGACTTAATCGGCTAGTTATGGCAAGGGTTTGAATTCCCTGCTTGAAGTGTATGATTTCCCTCTTCCGCCTTACTCCTCCCTGTGTCGGATGAACTAGGGTGTTTCTCTACACTCCCTCAGCGCAAATGATGGAAACAAGAAATTACAAGTACCAACATTTCAGGGTGTGCAATAAATATTTTCACTTTGAGAAAGGTCCCAGATTTGAATCCCGTGTCGATCAGTTAGCTATGCATCCGGAACATTTTCTTCGTTCTGGGGGACCTGAGTTTAAATCACGGTCGGGTGAACTAGGGCGGTTGTAGGATTTGAAATATAAATTGATTGTTGATATCTTTGATAGACAGAACGCTTCCTTTTGTCTCCATGTTTTCTGATTCCTAACGATTTATATATATTATATTATATTTAATTATATATTTATTTTTACAAACAGAAGTTCGGATTTTAGGCACACATAATAGCTATTGTTTTATTTTTTTGCGTCAATCCCAAGATTCCTGCTAGAGAAAAAAAATGGACTTGCCGTTTAAGGGGCGATGTTTGAAAATATACTTTTGCGAGCTGTGTGTGTGTGTTGCGTCGCGCGTGTGTGTGCGTGTGTATGTAAATATTACATGGTCTGTCCTTTTTACAGAATTTATATTTTCCCCCAATCTCTTGTCAATCAGGAGCTCTGTGGTAAGCGGCTGATTGTAGTTTTATGCCAAAAGATGGCGGTAGCATCCAAAACGGTTTCTGCTCTTGGGCGGGGGCTGCAGCTTCAGTGTTAGTTTTTCCTCTAACAGGTAGCGCGGCGATCTCTATATTGTCGTTCTGTTGCAGCTCGCGCACCCAACGATTAGATCTAATGGATAATTGTTCGATAAATATTTATTAGTGTTGTGATTTATGAAAACATTTTCTTACGAACTTAATAGTTCTAGTTCCTACGTTGCATGAAATAAACTATTAATATTTCTAATGAAAAGTTATAAATGAGAAAATATGTTTTTATTACTATTATTAAACTATTAGGAGTGAAGATGTATATATTGTTAGCTAATCTAAATACCTGTTTCATATTCGATATAGATACAATTTAAATTCTAACACTTACCATGCAATAGCTATTTCATTTATTTGTTTGGAGTTTTTTACTTTAGAGGGTGGTGGTTTTTTTGTCCCCCTGGGCACCGTTTTAATTTATATTTTTTATTATTATTATTATTATTAAGCACCACGTATTGCTAACCGTTCAGGTTATACACACTTATGCTAATGTGCAATGGTAGGGTGTTTGGGGGACCTACAGTTTAACGTGGGATCCAAACCACTGTGGAGGCTTGGCATTCCACACATTCACAAGTCTTATCAGAGGTGAAGGAAGGGTTTGGCAATAAGATAAATCTGTGCCAGTACCGAGGATTGAACCCCAGACCCCCTAACACAGAAGTCATTTGAAAACCGGTTTGGGACGTCTGTCACAACAAACCCTCATGTTTTAATCCCATGTAAATGACTGAGTAACCACAAATAAAAAAACTTCGGTATAATAAATATATCGCTTTTTTAACACGAGAGAACAAGTTTTTTTTTTTGTTTCAAACGTCCCAGGTTTGAATCCTGTGTCAATCAGTTAGCTTTGCATCCGGAACATTTTCTTCGTTTTTGAGGTCTGACTGCATTCGATGAACTCAAGAGGTTGATTGTTGAATAACGGGATCACGAAGACAATGGGGGTCACTGCTATTAACAACAGGGCCTACGGTTAAAACCAGATGTTTAAATTTACATTCGATGAGCTCAAGAGGCCGAGTACCATATAACGGACAATGAGGAGTTAACGAGTCTGTAATGGGGTCGATGCTATTAACAACATGGCCTACGGTTAAAACCATATGTTTAAATTTGATATTTCCAAGTCCATGAACTTTGGGGTTGGTGGGGGGGGGGGGAGAGAAAGAAAAGCAGAAGAGGGGTGAGCTGCTGGGAAGTGGAAGACAGTCCAGGGAGCAGTTGTTCATTCTTCGTCCCTCCGTCGTCAGAAGAGCTTCATGCAGCACCCTCATGACGAAACGTCACGGACCTTATGCTAATAAACAAATAAATATAAAAACTCCAACGCCTCAATCCTAGCCAATAATTAATTAGCAATAATCAATTAACAATCATTAATAATTAATCACCAAGAACCAACATGGTTGGGGTGGTAGGCGAGGGGGTTTAAGGGAGGGAGGTGGTTAGATGGTTTGGGGAGGGGCTGTAGGGGGAGGACATTTCGTACTTGGGAAAAGAGGTCAGGAGGAGGGGAGGGACTATTTATAGCAACCAATCATAGAGCAGGAGGGTCACGTGACCAAATCTGGCCAATCAGAGGAAAGTAGGTCAGACTGTGATGACAGGTCAACTGGGCCTACTTTAAATTTTATTCTCTCTAAATTTGGTAATTTTGGCCTTTCTCACTCATATGTAAATTGGTTCAGCAGTTATTTGCAATTACCAAACCCTTCCTTCACCTCTGACAAGACGTGTATTAATCACAACTTGTGAATGTGTGGAATGCCGGCCTCCACCGTGGTTCGAATTCCATGTTAAACTGTAAGTCATCCATTTCATCTCACAATCACCCTACTATTACACATTAGCGTAAGTACGTATAGCCCGAACGGGTAGTAAGACGCGGGTGCTGCTATAATGATGATGAAATAATAATAATAATAATAATAATAATAATTAATATAATAATATAATAGTTATTTGCATGAAAGATCATTCACTATTAAATTGATTCACACACCTCTAATACATTTTTAGCCCCCTGTGACATACCACAGGGTTCTAATTTAGGTCCTCTTCTCTTTAATGTGTTTATTGATACATTGGTAAATATTTGAACTCATCTAGTTATTTACTCTTTACTGATGATGTAAAATTATTTAAAATTATCAAATCTATTCCAGATTGTATAGAGATACAAAATGGTGTAAATGGTATTCTACAATGGTCTCTGGAAAATGGAATGTCTATTAATAAATCTAAGACCAATTCTATATCTTTTACTAGGAAAACTAATCCTTTCTTTTTTACTTATAAACTGGGCAATGAAAACATAGTTCGCACTCTTTATAATAATGATATTGGTGTTCTCCTGGATAACAAACTTTATTTCCACTGTCATGTTGACCATGTAATTTACCATTCATTGAAATTACTTGGACATATTAAATTTATTACTTCATCATTTAAGAAAGTTGACCATTTTTTAAGTATGTACTACGGCCTGGTTATATCTAAGTTAGAATATGCTATTGTTGCTTGAAATTCCATTACTTTAACTGACTTTATTAGGTTGAAAAACGTTCAAATAAAATTTGTCGCTGCGTGTTATGATAAATTCTTTACCAACTGGATTTATTATGATTATGACAGAATTCAAAACCTCTTAAGGCTCCAAACTCTAAGGTATCACTCGTGTTAGACCAGACTACCGAAAACAGGGAAATCAAGGTTTGAATCCCAGTCGGGTATATTGAGAATGTTTTTCCCCAACATAGTTTTCCACTCTTCCTCCACGCAAACGCGGGTCCACTTTCTCTAAATTCAGCCTTAATCATCCCTAGTTCATCAGCGCAATCAGTACGTATGTGTAACCTAAACATGTAGTAAGACTCGGTTATAAAAAAACAGCTTTGGTGACTAGATTGTAAAAATGTCCCAAGGTCCATCCGAACATATTTTTGACATGATGGGGTCCATTACCATAATCACATATATTGTGTAAACTTTGAATAAAATGTGATGTAATGTAAACAAAAGGTTTTATCAAATAGTTTATAAAACTAGTATTTGTCTTTTATAAAATGAATATTACAATGTAATACAGCTCTTAAGCTAGGTTTATATGCATGCATTATTATGATTATTATTAGGTGTTCTGTCTTACGACAGGTCCATTCATTTTGTAAGTGAACTTAGACTTCCAATGCACCCTGTCTTCTGCTTCCTTCTTGAGCTCCCAGAATTTTCTTCTTTCCTTAAAGACATCCAATATTTGAATCCTCCTTCTTCCTAAACTCCTCTTTCACTCAACCTTTCCTTCTATGACGTCGTACAGAATCTAGTTCCTACTAGAGATGTGTCCGATCCAGTTTGCTTTGTACCGAAGAATCCCATCTTCTCACCCACTCTTCTTAGTACTAGTTTATTTGTCACCCTGTTTTTTTTTGTCCCCCTAATCTTCTCAAGTCTTCTGCAGCCTCACATTTCAAAACTCTCCTAGTATTTCTTTTCCATCTTCCCAAGAGTCCTAGTCTCTGCTCCAATTGTAGCGATTCATGAGTTTCTTCCTCAGTTCCAAACTCAACTCGCTGGTCAGCAGTGACCTCTTCTTGTTAAGAGCTTCCTCGGCCATGGTGATCCTGGACCAAATTTCCTTGGTGCAGTAAGCATCCTTTGTCGGCAGAATTCTCAGGTACTTGAACTCCTCTATGTTTCCCAACTCCTGGTTTCTAGTTTTGATTTTCAGCGGCTCTTCATTTAGCCATGTGTGTAATGATGGACTGTCACTCACTAACGAGTAGGATTGTCTTCAACAGATATTATCAGTTGAGATTGTGGGTTCTTAGGTGACTGTGAAGGCCAATCCTGAAGTCACAAACTCTCCTACATTGTTGGCACACGCAGTGGCGAAGCGTGATGACTCATGAACACTCATAAAGGAGCACACTTAACGATAACGAAAATGGGATGTTTATGACGTTAGAGTTTGGTCCGAGTACTAGTATAATGGTTATAAAAGACCCTTTCTCGCAGCCAACCGAAAGATGAGCTAGCAGTGTGTACACCTAGAGATGTGGGACGGGAAATGTTCTATGTATTTTACCCGGAAGATTTTCCAAAACAGAAAATGTTCAGTTATCGTTTCTGTAAAATAATGTCAACTAATTAGATGGATAATAATAACAGTAATAATAATAAGGGGTAGTTATAGTAGTAGTGGTAGTAATAAAAACACATGTTTAGTTGGCCGCACGGTCCAACGTGCTGCTCTCGCAATAGACTAGACTACCGATGACGGGGAGATCGGGGTTAGATTCCGGTTGAGTGCACCGATGGAGGTTTTCCCTAAATGGTTTTTCACTCACTCCACACAGATGCGGGTGCAATTTATCTAAATTCAACCTTCCTCACCCCTAACACATTAGAGTAATTAGTAAATAGGCGTACAACCCGAACGTTTATTAAGGTGAGGTCGAAGGGAGCGCGAGTAATGTTACTGTTTTTATAGCATTAAACTCCTTTGGCCAAAATAAATCAAATATTTCTCCAGTAGCAACAGAGTTTTGTTTTCTGCACATGCTAATATCAACAAATTTGGAATATGCGTCAAGGGTGTCCTGGAATTTATTTTCAAACATTTCTCTTTTTATTTAAAAAGTGTTGACAAAATTCCAGTATACCCTTGAGAGATTTGAGAGATATTCCAGATCTGGTGATATAAGCACGTGCAGAAAAATAAACTCCATGTTGCTACTAGAGAAATATTTTATTTATTTTAGCCAACAAATTTCAACTCTATAAAAACTGTAAACATACTTGCGCTCTCTTCGGCCGCACCTTAAGATGAGGTGCTAAAATAAAGTAGTAAAGAAACAAATGAAGCGAGCCTTTGTAGACCCGTTATGTACAGAAATCATACTTCCATTTTTGTATCAGTAATAAATTAACTAAACTAATTAGGTTGGCTTGACATTTGTCTCCCCCTCTCCACCGTGGTTCCTAACTACTTCCCCCCTCCCCTCTTATTATAACCCACTCGTCTGTTAACACACTATATTTTGAAGTACAATAGGCTCTAGGGGCCCCCTCTACTATTTAACACCTCCACCGTAAACCACGCCACTGCGGTAAATGTTCCTATTCAAAATTTCCCGGAAAATATTCATCTCTATATGTGTGTACACCCCTGTTTGTGCATACAGGTAGTTTGCCATGTGTTTGCACCCCTGTTTGTGTAGACAGGTAATGTGCCATGTGTTCTGGGCTGCACATGTAGAACTTCCGGTCATTCGCGTCTGTGAGGGCGGAGAAGAGTTGAGAAAAGAGGATAGGGGAGAAGAGAACAATAGCCAAGATATGAGTAGTACCCAGGGTCAAAACCGACCAAGTCAACCTTCTTGTTTGTTAAAGTCGCTAGGTTTGTAATAAATTAAGTTCAGACGTTTTGTGATTTCTGTACAAAATATACACGTTAAGATTTTTTTTATAGTCTCAACTACTTTTTTATGATATCAAGAACCCTTTCATAATATCGTCTATAAATTCTGATACCAATCTTGATTATATATAGAGAGTGTTTGAAGTTTGTTTTTTAATCTTATCGATTTTTTAGAACTAGAGAAATTGCCGACGAAAAAAAAAACGTTTTCTGCAGTTATTATAATTGATTGGATATAAATAAACTCGAGAACTACTAGGCGAGTTTTCGCGGTTGACTTGGTTAAGTCTTGGTATCGAGTGTTATAGACCAAGTGGTTGTGACCAAGGTGAAGCGCGAAAACTACTTTGAGTTGTTTTTCGTAAACAAAAATAACCGCTAGGGTACAGTAAATCTAACAGCTGGTAGGTTAATATTAATGTAAACCTAAATGTATTGCAAATCGACGTAAAATGAACGATTTTATTGTTACAGTAGCCCCATGGCTTCTTTGGTGCTGACTGACAGCTCACAGCTAACTTTTAACGGCTTTGAAAAGTTACCAGACCAAATTATGTATCCTTACGCCGAACCATATGATCTGCAAAAACATGGGTTTAGCAGCTGTCACTTTTGGCAGTCAAAATTTAGGTATAGACCTAAATGTTGACTGTCAGAAGTGAGCTGTGAGCTGTCAGTCAGACCAAAGAAGCCATGGGGCTACTGTAGTTAGATTGGTGCTTATTTGACTAGTCCGGACATTTCCACACGACATACCATGCTATAAACAAGTGGAGGATCCGGGGTGGAGAGGGGTAGGGAAGATGGAGGTGAACACAATGAAAAATCTTGAAACCAATACCCCAATGTTGTAAATAATGACTAACACCTCACGCGCACTATCTCCTACATGACCTAATAACTCTTTAAAATCTTGATTATTTGAAAATTTAGATTTATACTTGAAGGATCCTTACGAAAACCAATTCCCTTCTAGCACTCCCCCCGACAAGAGGCCTTAGATCCTGTTGCAGAAAACAATTACGTATGTAAAAGTAAATAGGCCTAGAACATAATTATTTTATCCTTAACTGAACGGTTCTTAAGTACTTTCTTACTGTCAGAACTTTCTAGTCGGTAATTTCTGTCCAATTATGTACATATAACTGTTGAAATACATTGACTACAAAGTTAGATTCTGTTAAGGTGGGACGGAAGGACACACGAGAAAAGGCCGATAGGTTTGTTTTGTTGGTTTTTTCAATTTTTTGGCCAAAATAAATAAAATATTTCTTCAGTACAAACATAGGGTTTAATTCACTTCACCTGGTGATATCAACATTTGTTGAATATCTGTCAAGGGTGTCCTGGAATTTAATGACAACTTTTTCTCTTCATTTAAAAAGTGTCTCACCTAATGCTGCTATGCTCGTGACATATATTCAACAACTGTTGATATCACCAGTGTGAAGAAAATTATAAATTTAATGTTTCTACTGGAGCAATATTTGATTTATTTGCCATAAAAACTGCAAAAATTCTGGCTTTTGCTCGCGTCCCCTTCCATCCCACCATTTGGCGTGGGAACGCAGCAGAGCCATGGGCGCAAACTGTTATCTTCTAGAATATTTATTGTTTTGCCATTTTCTTTTCGGAGACGGTTTGTTCAAGAAAAGAAGCATGTTGATTAAGTTATAATTTTTTTATATATACACACCTCCTCTATAATTTTAACAGTGATCAAATATCGATAAAATCACATTTTTTCAATAGAAATTTGCCGGCTTCATACAAAAAAATAAGAAAATGTAACAATTAATAAACATCGATATAGTTTCTTAGAAGAGATGTTGAACATATTAACATAAACATTTCACTCTTTCTCGAGAATACTGATATTTCCAAACGTAAGATTTTTCAGCAAGACCTGTCCGGTAGCTAGCGCCATCAGTGGTGTCCGTGATTCATCTATTATTGTTGGCGCGGAAGGATATTTTGGTCGGTCATGACCATCCCACAAAATAGGTTTTAGACTTGCACTCGACAGGGCCAAGGGCCTTAAATCTAACACATGGCTGTACCGTCCCGGTCATAATCACTCGTAACCAGCCGCGATACCAAGAGAGCGAAAACGATACTAGCTATGCTACCAATTTAGGATGAGGAAGGTTGAATTCGTGTGGAGAAAGAGTTGAAAAATGAAAACTACCCTCAACACGCCCGACCGAGATTCGAGCCCCGATCTCCCTGTAATCGGCATTCTTAGTTAATTGCGAGAGTGACGTCTTAGACCATACGGCCATCGTAACGGGTCACACCTTTGCGGCACACCGGTTGAAACACGCTTAAAAAATATGATGGTTAAGTTAAATAAAAAAGTATTCAAATGTAAGTAAACGCGATCTATATTCTAGATAGTGGAGGGATAGATAAGGGGGGGTGTTAAACTCGAACATGCCGAATCTAGCAATCAAGTCACGCGAACATAATAAACAGTCCAAAAAGGGAGCTAGGATTTCCGCGTCGGGCCAAATATAGCCAAGTGTAGCGTGACGTTTCAAAACATGGCGGCGACAGCCATTGTTCTAACGCCTTTGTTCAGTTGTCTGCGAGATGTGAGACTACTCGTATGTTCAATCCAAACTTAGGGGAATGTTTAGGTTGTTTTGTATCGTATTTCTTGATCTGATGGGAAAGATGATTTTAAAACTTGGGTTATGTTTTAAAATAAAAATTAAAGAGTTAAGAATTCATCCACCCCTTACGAATAATAATTACAGTACCATACGAGTGGAGAACATTACCAATTTTTTTTTTCAATGCTAGAAATTACTAAAGAATTGCAACTACCCCCTCGATAGCAAACACTACCCTCATATTGAACACAAAGAAAATGGACATTTAGTTGTGTTAAGACTTAAAGAGAGGCAATCATTTTAATTTTAAATTAATCTATATTTTTTTGCTAGTCCAGATGTTTGAACAGTTCTCACTGTATTTTAAGGAAAGTGCATTTCAAAGGTTCAAGGGCCTTTAGGACCTTCCCCTTTTCTATACCCCTCCCCAGTAACCTTGTATGTAAGCCTATGCTTATGACCAGGGCCCTAAAAATTGATTCGATTACCTAGATTTGTTTTTAAAAATGTAATGAAATAATATTGATTTATAAATATCCGCTTGAGAAGTAATAGCTAGCCCCTTCCAACGCAACCCTCTCAAGCCTAGTTGCAGTCTCACCAGGAATGTGTATTTTACAACCAGACAAGCATTTTCTTCTTAGTACTTTGACAACATTTATGTTTGAGTATTTATGCATTTATTAAGGTATCGATATTATTTAAAAATGTACTTGTGCAACATAAATGAAAAAATATAACTTTAAAAAAATGCTTAAACATGACTCAAAAAGGAAGCAAACCAAGAATATATGACCTATAAATCAAAAATGACAAGAAATAACCAAATAATGCCCTATAAAATGGCCTTTTACAAGGGGATTATGAACCTTGTATGAGATCTTATTATTATTACTATTATTATTTTTAAAACAAACTACAGCAGTACCATCTTACAGAGATGAAACGAACTACCTGTTCCCTTTTGAATAGCTCTCAGCTCGCAGAAGTAAAAACATTAAAATGGAACTTTCTCTATCCTAGTAATTGTGTTTTAGTTAGTAATGACGTCTGTAAACACAGCTAGGAATGAGGTCCGTTTCCTTATTGGGCGAATAAACGGTCAGGATCCCGAAGTTTCCGGTGCGAATGAAGCGTGTTATTAAAACTGGCGAAGAATTAGCTGGGATTTTTTGTAGTTTTTTGTTTTTTTTAGCTCTGTGGGGAACCCGGATATCTCGGCCTACAGAGACAACTGATGTGACTGACAACCGAGACAACGCAGCGATAGAACCACTTGTCCAAATATTTACTAGCAACATTTAACTAAGTTGCATACTTGGATATTTTGAAGGTGTTTTGCGAGGCGAGTTGCATCTTAACTGGACGCACCTAAGCAGTCCAAGCACTTTCACACTTGGACGCCAAAGTACGAAATAGAAAGAGAGGGAAGAATACAAGCAGTTCACCCTACAAGGTTCTCTCGTTTATCTGACGATAAAACTTCCCCTCTTCCGCTAACGAGCTACACAGTCTCACTACTATTTGCGTCTTGAAACCAAACATTGACTTGCTTTTTATGATTACCTTTTTCTTTTTTTCTATTCTAAATAGACTATACATTTGCTTCACGGATTTTTGTAATCCACCTCCTGGCAGGAAGATTCCTACACGACATTTTCAGGAATAAATCAAATATTCCAAGTTGTAGATGATTTGTATGAAAAAAGTTAAAAAAAACTACTTAAAGATAAAAATAATGTTGTGATGCTGTACGACTATTTTTATAATAATTTAAGAATCCATGATTTTTGTTTCAACTCGATGAACAAAACGTAAATCTTAACGCGACCGGCCATGACGTCACAGGTGGGCCCCGTCCTTTTAGCACACCAACAAGATAATCTTGAAATAAAATCTTGCAGTACAATTTTCACAGGAAGCCCGTTATTTGACAGCTATAGTAGGACGGGGGTATGAATAACATTAACTGTCAACATGAATAACATTAAACTATATTATTGTGGTTGTTTTTTAGGTAATCATTGTATCTATCAAACGTGACGGTTGAAGATCACATGACTTGACGTATGAATATGTGAAAGTAGATCTTCTAAATTTTCTAGAACCCACTTCGGTGGGTATATGGTTTAGGGCGCCACTCTCACAATAGTCTGGACTGACCATGAAGGGGTTATCTTGGTTAGAATCCCAAACGGGTGTACTGAGGGGGGTTATTTTACCTAAATGGTTTTACACCCTTCAGTCACGTAAATGCGGGTGCACTTCTTCTAAATTCAACCTTGCTCATCCCCAACTCAATAGTGTATTAAGTACATAAGGGAAATGCAACGATATATCGAGAGAGATGTTTTAGTATTCGATATACCAATCATTTAAAACAAAAAAAGTCTCCAATTTTTTTCGAAACAAGGGTTGAGATACGTTTTTTTATGGCCATTTCTCTGATATTGATATCCCTGTGGTTATTTTTATAAATAATATTTTTTCTTGGCGATCCGAACTATCAACGATCCGGATTTTCGACGCCCGAACTATCGTCGCCAACCCTACATATGCGTATTGCCCGAATGGGTAGTAAGACGTGGTGATTTAAAAGAAGCTCTTCCAGCTGTCAGATAAGGAAGGCTCTCCCTGTATAATTCCTAGGCTAGTGTTAAGATACTAACGAGGGATAAGGATCGATACATACCGCAACCGGATAACTCGTGGAATGACACCCAACACGACGCAGACTTGCGTGCCTCGCGTTTCTTGCCAAGTCTGATTCCATAGACCACAAGCAGTGGCGTCGCTAGAATCACAGCTAAGGGGGGGGGGGGGGCCTTTCAATAGAGATGTTTATCTTAAAACTGGATTATCATTTTTATCACAAAAATAATTCTTCTTATATCAAAAACTCGTTAATTGTACCGTTAGAAAATACTGGTCTTTTATGAACACTAATATAAACAATAATGACCAGAAAAAAGGCTTAAGCCTTGTTGTTCACTTCAAGGTCATCCAATTTCCGAGAGAAAGGTTGATCATGGAGCATGTGTTTCTACAAGATCAAAAAACTTTTTAAAATAACATCTACCTATCTTTAACTTTCTTAAACGGAGTGTGGGAGGAGGGCCCTTGAATTGAGATTAGAGGGCTTCACCCCCCTTTAAAAAGTAGAACAGATATGTTAAAACCTCAATATTATAATCCCCTTCTTGAATAATAATGATATGAAAAAACTTTTTAAAAAAATTTCACTTTTAATTGTCATTATTTGTTTGGATTTAATTTTCAGTATTTCAAAATTTAAAAGATTTTAAGGTTTTCTTCAAGTATTTGCAACTAACTTTTATTTCACACTCCACCTGTTGTCCCCCAGCCCACTATTTGGCGGCTTTATGTATATTTATAAAACGCTCCAGGAGCGTGAAACCGGCCCCTCCCCCTAGCAAATAAACCACCAGCCGCCACTGCGATTGAGAATTTACCGGGAAATGTCCATCCTAGTAATGTCAAGCTCAAGTTCTATGTCCTGCTGGAGGTTCCAGGAACGTGTGCTAAGCAAGTAACAAAGGCGCTCTTCCAGGAAACGAACCGAATGTCCTTAAGATAAGACTCATCAACGGCACTTTGTGAGCCAGGACATAATACAGCTAGGGTTGATGCAGTGGTTTCCACCTGGGGGTCGCAGCGTGTTCCGGGTTGCGTCGCAATGCCTGTTGACGCTTTAGATTTACTTTTTTTAAAGATTATTTACAAGTATAGGAACGTTTTATTTAGCACCACGTCTTACTACCCATTCGGGTTATACACCTATGTACTAATTGCCCTAATGTATTAATAACGAGCGAAGTTGATTTTATAGGAAGTGTACCCGAATTTGCGTGGTGTGGAGAGAGTGGAAAACTATGAAGGAAAGATAACCCTCAATATACCCGAATAGGATTCGAACCCCAATGCCCCCCATCTAGTATATTGCGAGTGTGAAGAATTTTACTATGCGGCTGCCGAAGTGGGTTAAGCGGTTAAAATGATATAAACTGTTGAGTTACTGTTTAATTTGGTTATCAAACTCTTGACAGTACTGATTTGGTTTACTGTGAGGCGATTCTACACTAGCGGTTAAAACGCGGCGGTTTTGCCGCTAGCTTATTTACGCCCCCAAAATCTTGAATCTACACCCGACTGTCAAAACGCAACTGTTACACAGCTACCATAAAACGATACTGATTCTACACTAGCGGTTTTTGCTTCCAATTGTACAGAATGGTTTAAAAATGGACATTGTACAGTCCGGCTGTATTGCGGGACTTATTTTGTTGGAGGAAAAAAAAAACTCGTCCAAAGAACGTTGGTGTACTCACCCCACATTATCGAACCGTCTCTCAACAGGACAGTTTCATATTATGTTTATGAACCACAGAATGTACCCAAAGAAGTTATTTTTTGTACTACATAATGTTTGTGGTTTCATTTGATGAACTACTTGTTTTAGTGAATGAAAATATCGCAAAACGTGATACCATCTCGAGGAAAAGTATTTATTATTCTGCTGAAAGACTTGTTGTGACATTGAGGCACAAACTGCCTGTTAGCGGTCAAAACGCTGGTCTAGACGAAAACTTATTTTATAACTTGATAACAAGGGGTTTATTCAAGGGCGCGGTTGCTAGCGTTTTAACTGCTAGTGTAGAATAGGCCTTACAGTTCCGTGATCAGACGAGTGGCGCTGCTAACATAACATATTACTAGAATATGTATAATCTTTATATAAGTAGTTTATAGCAATTAAATCAAGCACGCGGGTTCGACATCACGGTCGATTGGTCTGGTATGTCAGCGACTAAAGGGTCACTATTTGAATCCCCGACACGACGTACAACGGGGTGGGGGGTGATTTTTCCTTAACGGGCTTTTCTCTCTTTCTCTCTCTATTTAAATAAGGGGACACGTCCTCAAAATTCTACCAACCCCAATAGTGTGATTAAATGCATATAGCCCAAAGAAGTAGTAAAACGCAGTGATTTTTTAAAAAACTTAATTGAACCTTCGTAGGTTATTAAAGAGGTCAAACCCCGGCAAAAGGTTGAAGGCCATTGGTTGGCGAGTTCAAATAATTAGGAACGATTCTAGCTAGTGATAACGAAATCAAATAGGAACATTATACGGTCAGGAAATACTTTCTATTATTCGGTCAGTGAGTTAACAACTCGCCTGCTGTCGAGGAATGTAAAACTCAATCATTTTATCGGTTGTTCTCTTTGACTGTGAAACGTGCTCTCTTACCTTACATGACGAAAACAAACTTAAAAGAGTGTTTGGAAACTCTTAAGCACCTGGGAAAATATTTGTTCCAAACAGGGTGAAGATACTGGAGAGTGGAGGAGGTTAAATAATGATGATTTACACTTATCACAAGCCATTGTTAGGATAACCAGGTCTCGCAACCCAAATGTGAGAAGCTAGAACAGTGTCCTGGGTACCCACAGGCAAACCCAAAGGGAAGAAATAGACACAGATGGGAAGATAACATAGGAATGGAACTGAAAGAGAGAGGGTGTAATGAGGTGGACTGGATAGAACTAGCTCAATATGGAGAAAGGTGGCGAGCTTTTGTAAGTGCGGCAATGAACTATCGAGTTCCTAATGCTGTAGCTTGATTAGGAATGTGAGGTATTTCACGGCAATGAACTGGGTCGACCCATCACTACACTCGAATGTACGGATATAGAGTGACAGAGGTAACGGTGAACTACAGACACAAGTTTCTAGCGCCGCAGTTTCCGAAGAACGAATCCTCAAGAAACTCGCCGCGATTGGCTTTTAGTCGAGTTCATTGTTCTCGACACAGGCAGGTAAGACTCTCACAGCTCGCCCGGAAATGAGAGCCCCACCATGAGAGTTATCTTGTTCACATCCAAAAACTCGGGAAAGGGTCTCTAACAAAAACCCACATCCTTAAAGGATGCATTTTTTTTTGTCGATCTATACTTATTTTTAAACGTGAAACGATTTCATTCGACTGCATTTTCTTCAGGACTACAGCAAACCCCATTTTAACGAAACAGTATTAGAAATTTAAAAAAAAATGACTTCGATGATTAGGCTATCATATCAAATTTTAACATTTTTCAATATTGGAGCCGCAATTTATATATAATTTACTTTAGTCGGTGAATGATTGGACGCTAAAATAATATATCAGAACGTCCTAAACGTCCAGAAACCAAGTAGGCTTATAACGTTCCTATGTGAAGCTGTCTAGCTGTAGAAGAACAAACAAGGCTGAAGGAAAATACAAATTACAATACAATATGTGTAGTTTACCTCCTATTAAATGACATCATTCTATTCACAAAGATCCATTCTATGCTCCTATAACAGTTACCTTTCGTCTCTTAATGATCGGTGACCTGGTGGTCTAGGGATAAGGTGTCAGACTTCTATGCTGGCGGCCGGGGTTCAATCCTCGGTCCCGGCAAAGATTTATCTGATTACCAAACCCTTCCTTCACCTCTGACAAGACATCTTGTGAATGTGAGGAATGCCAGGTCTCCACCGTGGTTCGGATTCCACGTTAAACTGTAGGTCCTTCATTTCATCTCACAATCACCCTACCATTACACATTAGAGTAAGTGCGTATAACCCGAAAGGGTAGTAAGACGCGGTGCTAATAATAATAATAATCTTAATGATCAACAGAAATATGTGGAGTCTTGTACTTTTCATAGAGAAAATGTCGACTTTTAAACTGTGTTTACAAGTCTATAGATGTATAGGGTCATAGAACATAGTTTAGTGTTCATACCAATAAACAACAAACTCGTGGGCTGTTAAAGGTTTTGTCGATATTTAACCTAACAGCAACATCTGATTGGCGATATCTCCCTTACCTAGGCGGCCCCCTTAAGGGCAGCGTTCCCAATACCATAGAAAAGTTGTTGAAGTCTCTGGGGAAAAAAAGGCGAAAGGGAGATTTTGTTAGGCACAAAAATGAAAAAACGTCTGAAATGGTCTTTATTACAGATTCTGTGATTTGAGAGATATTCAATTGAACTGAGCTGTAAACGCAACTTAGAATTATTCCATTTTCATTTCTTGCTTGATTCTGTAAAGCCCGGGGGTGGTTCGTGGTGCCCTTTTACCGCCCTCCTCCTATCGAGACATTAAACGTAAAACATGACAACCAATTGTTTTATCTCAAATCTTTAGTTTTATGAAATTTGAAACAAACGATTAAATTATTCAGTTACTCAAGATCAATTAATTCTAAAAACGAATGTCGCCGAATCTCACTAAGGGAAGCTACATTTCTCAGATGACGTCAGTCTTCTCATAAAGAGAACATATTGAGAACGTTTTATATAATTTAAATAAAAACTTATTATGAAAGTTTACACGCTCATATTAAGAGTAGAATCTGAATATTCTTTAAGGAGGGATGCCACTATTTTCTTGGGTGACCTGGTGGTCTAGGAGTAAGGTGTCGGACTTCTGTGCTGGGGGTCCGGGGTTCAATCCTCGGTCCCGGCACAGATTTATCTGATTTCCAAACCCTTCCTTCACCTCTGACAAGACGTGTATTAATCACAACTTGTGAATGTGAGGAATGCCAGGCCTCAACCGTGGTTCGGATCCCACGTTAAACTGTAGGTCCTTCATTTCATCTCACAATCACCCTACCATTACACATTAGCGTAAGTGCGTGTAACTCGAACGGGTAGTAAGACGTGGTGCTAATAGTAATAACACTATTTTCTTAATATCAAATTCCCTGTGTTTTCCAGAAGGAATTCCCATTCTTCCAGGCAACTTAGATTGAAGAAAAGGGTAACCCAGTAAAATTTCATTTCCCATCAAACTAAGTGTGAAGTCATGTAGCTTATGTTTAAAACCGGGTGATTTAAGATTGATGGGACCCGCTTCGGTGGCCGCGCGGTCTAACGCACTATCCTCGCGATATACTAGAATGCCGATGACGAGGTGATCGAGGTTCGAATCTCGGTGGAGTGTATTGAGAGTGGTTTTCCTCTCTCCCTCCAAGCAGAGACGAGTACATTTCTGCTGAATGTAACCTTCCCAAGCCCTAGAGCCATTAGCGGTTGTTAGTACATAAGCGTATAATCGGAACGGGTAGTAAGAAGTGGTGCTAAAACACATTGTGTTGACTACAACATGTAAATACTAAGCATTTCATCAGATATCACAGTTTCTTACAATTCTCTTTTAACTTTGAGCTCATTAGCCAATAAAATATATTTCAAATGACTAAATTTTTCCACCGCTTTTCCGAAAAGTGTGTTCGGATTCTCCGTAATTTTGGTACCTAAACTCGATCTAACGGGGATTTACTGTTTTGTATATTTTTAAGAAATGCGATTGTTATTTAAATATATATTTATGAAGAATAACTTTTTTTACATGACCTTAATTCATAGTGATAAATTTATTGTTTTAATTACGGTATTTAATTTTATCCGCCCTGAGCCCATTTTCCAAAAGTTTCAAACCCGGCCTAAATACTCCTTGTGGACTCTCCAGAAACCAGCGACTGTGTAAATCACAGGTAACAGGTAACAGACAGAAAGACACGTGCGTGAGTCACCGACTGAGGAAACCTCGTCAACAATACACCTCCCGAGGCCAACGGAAATGTTTCGTCGCTGCAGGGGTGAGCAAATTAACCGCAGGTTGGCCAACCACGGCTGCCTAACGTTGATTAGTTTGTGTTTGTTTGGCAAGTTCCATAGAGAAACACAAAGACCTAATTTGTGCACACTACTTATTACAACTTTGTTTGAGTGTTTCTCTGTTCTAAAGATGAAGTTTGGTAACACAAACACAAAATGTTCATATTCTTGAAATCTATTCACATTTGATACCTGTTATGTATATATCAGAGAGGCAGAAGTGTTTTCATGGGGTCTGCTCGACTTGACCAATGAGATTCCAATCCAAACTTTTCCCTGATTTCCTAAAATTCCCGACTCAAAAGTGTCACACCCACCTACTCCCTCCCCTTTTTACGTCTTTTTATTAATATTTGTATGAATAATAATAATATGTTTTAAAATATAAATATATTTTTTTATTTGTATTAACATAGTCTACTAGGAATTAGAAAATTATAAACATATTACATAGCTACAAAAAAAGTTTTAATCACATTGTAATTTACTGATTTAATGATTATTATATTTCATAATTTGAATAAAACAACATTTTTCCGGATTCTTGTTGTAATTTAACAAATTATCGACCACTTCAAATTCCAGGCTAGTTTTCAGTTTTCCCGGATGGTAGAAACCCTGATTTTTTTTTCTTGTACTGAAAAATCTAAAAGAAGCCAGATGATTAATTGATAGAACATCAACTTATAGCTCAGAATTGTAGTTTCTGACAATGTTGAAGATGCAATTATTTTGCACAGGGTGCCTAATGTTCAAAGTTCAATATGTGTTGAACAGCGCCTGGACCAGTTTTAGGGGGATAAGACTGTTCAGGTAATCTTCACGTTCTCAATAGGACCGTTTTGAATACATACAACACAATAGTTATTTTACTATCCAGGCGACAACTGTCTCTTAGATCTAATTAGATCACGTAAACTACCCACGCTACCATATGCCTGCAGGTTTTTACCCTACACTTGCTTACACTCAATGGGGTGACATTATTTCTTCTTCAGTCTGTTTGGAGTTGCCCCATCCTAAAATACTAGAGTCATATCTTTCTATCATGCATCGTAAAGTGCACAGGTTTCGACACGACGCACACACATGAAACCCGACCCTAGTTTGGTTTAATCGCACATGCGGAGAGAGCCGTAGTTAAGCCGGCTCTCACACACGGCAGTACTTCAGGGGACTGGAGCTTTTCTGCTTTTGTGTGTAGGTGTTTCGAGAAGAATAAAAGATGTAATAACCGATTTATTTCTTGTTACGAGCTGTTATCTCCAGGAAACTTGTTAAGGCTCAGAGGAACTCCTTGTTACGAGCTGTTGTCTCAGGAACTTGTTAAGGCTCAGAGGAACTCCTTGTTACGAGCTGTTATCTCCAGGAAACTTGTTAAGGCTCAGAGGAACTCCTTGTTACGAGCTGTTATCTACAGGAAACTTGTTAAGGCTCAGAGGAACTCCTTGTTAAGAGCTGTTATCTACAGGAAACTTGTTAAGGCTCAGAGGAACTCCTTGTTACGAGCTGTTATCTCCAGGAAACTTGTTAAGGCTCAGAGGAACTCCTTGTTACGAGCTGTTATCTACAGGAAACTTGTTTTAAGTGCCGACACCGCTCAGAGGAGTGTCTACTGTTTCCTCCGGTCTAATGGGACCGCGGCAGGGCTAAGAGGAAGTGTTCCAAAGGATGTGGGGACGGACATTTCTCACAGTACACTCTGGTGCAATCAAATAGAACCCACGAGAGTAATGAACCTCATGTTCAACTAGTCTTGTTTGCTCAAGAAGGGGAGGTCGGGGTTTTAATCCGGCCGTATGAGCCGAAGATTAACTTTTCTATACGTTGTTTGTGTGTGTGTGCCGGGGGATGAGGGGAAGGAGGGCTTCTACCCTCTTTGCGGGTCCATTTTCTTTAAACAACCCTCCTTGCCCTCCGTAGGTAGTTAATATCCCGCATCAGTGGTCACGCAGAACCAAATGTCGGGTTCATTTAGTCAGTAGAAAGTCGGTAACACATCCGTACCATACAATGTTTGCAGTAAGAGACGGTCGTACCACTTGGTTCCCGTCTTGTAAATGATCACCGGTCGCCATCAAGGGAATATCGCCTCCACTCGACAGGAAACATCAGCAGCTTCCAATAAGAGCTTGGCTGACAGATCTGCCTGTAAACACTGCTCCCAACAAACTATCTCACTCATCTAGGGATGGGTTGTGAAATCACAACCTGCTCCTT
Source organism: Timema cristinae (assembly GCA_039000515.1). NCBI lineage: Eukaryota > Metazoa > Arthropoda > Insecta > Phasmatodea > Timematidae > Timema > Timema cristinae. The sequence goes on along the minus strand of JBCFYV010011172.1, from coordinate 12,206,670 downwards.
TGTCACTGCTCCTCTAATGTCACATTCATAACCTGTTCCTGACAGATGAAAGGAGGCTGTTCCTTTTTGTCACTGGTCCACAGATCAAATACACAATGTAACAGGTCCAGAGTAAACTTGTTCCTCGTATCTCTGTCACAGACAGCGCTGGAACAGGTCCAAAGTAACCTTGCTCCTTGTCTCTGTCACAGACAGAGCTGGAACAGGTCCAAAGTAACCTTGCTCCTTGTCTCTGTCACAGACAGCGCTGGAACAGGTCCAAAGTAACCTTGCTCCTTGTCTCTGGCACAGACAGCGCTGGAACAGGTCCAAAGTAACCTTGCTCCTTGTCTCTGTCACAGACAGAGCTGGAACAGGTCCAAAGTAACCTTGCTCCTTGTCTCTGTCACAGACAGAGCTGGAACAGGTCCAAAGTAACCTTGCTCCTTGTCTCTGTCACAGACAGCGCTGGAACAGGTCCAAAGTAACCTTGCTCCTTGTCTCTGTCACAGACAGAGCTGGAACAGGTCCAAAGTAACCTTGCTCCTTGTCTCTGTCACAGACAGCGCTGGAACAGGTCCAAAGTAACCTTGCTCCTTGTCTCTGTCACAGACAGCGCTGGAACAGGTCCAAAGTAACCTTGCTCCTTGTCTCTGTCACAGACAGAGCTGGAACAGGTCCAAAGTAACCTTGCTCCTTGTCTCTGTCACAGACAGCGCTGGAACAGGTCCAAAGTAACCTTGCTCCTTGTCTCTGTCACAGACAGAGCTGGAACAGGTCCAAAGTAACCTTGCTCCTTGTCTCTGTCACAGACAGCGCTGGAACAGGTCCAAAGTAACCTTGCTCCTTGTCTCTGTCACAGACAGCGCTGGAACAGGTCCAAAGTAACCTTGCTCCTTGTCTCTGGCACAGACAGCGCTGGAACAGGTCCAAAGTAACCTTGCTCCTTGTCTCTGTCACAGACAGAGCTGGAACAGGTCCAAAGTAACCTTGCTCCTTGTCTCTGTCACAGACAGAGCTGGAACAGGTCCAAAGTAACCTTGCTCCTTGTCTCTGTCACAGACAGCGCTGGAACAGGTCCAAAGTAACCTTGCTCCTTGTCTCTGGCACAGACAGCGCTGGAACAGGTCCAAAGTAACCTTGCTCCTTGTCTCTGTCACAGACAGAGCTGGAACAGGTCCAAAGTAACCTTGCTCCTTGTCTCTGTCACAGACAGAGCTGGAACAGGTCCAAAGTAACCTTGCTCCTTGTCTCTGTCACAGACAGCGCTGGAACAGGTCCAAAGTAACCTTGCTCCTTGTCTCTGTCACAGACAGCGCTGTAACAGGTCCAAAGTAACCTTGCTCCTTGTCTCTGTCACAGACAGAGCTGGAACAGGTCCAAAGTAACCTTGCTCCTTGTCTCTGTCACAGACAGAGCTGGAACAGGTCCAAAGTAACCTTGCTCCTTGTCTCTGTCACAGACAGCGCTGGAACAGGTCCAAAGTAACCTTGCTCCTTGTCTCTGTCACAGACAGCGCTGGAACAGGTCCAAAGTAACCTTGCTCCTTGTCTCTGGCACAGACAGCGCTGGAACAGGTCCGGGGCAGTCTTATTCCTTTATGCTCCAGATAATTTTGGAGCAATCGTACAGTAGAAAGGAAGTGGATGCTTTGTGTTCTTGTCACTGCGCTGAGATCAAGTCCAGCGCGACCTTACTAATCTATTATATAGGCCCAGCTTAGAGATGGTTTGGAGAGTCACAAATGAGTTTTGAAGGGGGAAAGCTTTCGTAGTACAAAACATTATTTCCACAAGACAAGCACAGTATGTGATGTATTCTCATAATAAATTGTTACGTTGATGAGTGACATTGAAGGGACCCATTTGGTGATCAAATGATTTAAGGCAAGGGTCAGCAATCTACTGACTAACTGATTTTATCTAGCCCAAAAAATATTTAGCAAACAAACAATTTGTCAAAAAATAAACTTAATAGCTAATTACTAATTGGGAAATGTAAAATTGAACTTTTTTTTTCAATCTACTTTTTTTGCTTTAAATTAGCCAAACATTTTTTTAAAATCAATAAAGCCCACATCATCAAAAAGATTACCAGCGTCTGGTCTCTGGCTTCACTCTCGCACTAGAATGGACTGCCGATGACAATGAGATTGAGGTTTGATTCCGGTTGGGTGCACCTAGGGTGATTTTCCTAAACTTTTTCAACTCTCATTCAAAACAAATGTGGGTGCATTTTCTCAAGAATCAACCATCTTCATACCTAACACATTGGCGTAATTGACAAAAATGCGTAAAACCCGAACGGTTAGTAGACGCGGTGCTAAAAAAAAACTAGGCTGGGAGTAGGTACGAATACTGTCACTGTGACAAAAAGGAGCAGGTAAAAGGAACAGGTCCAGTGGTGGAGCAGTAACAGATTACTCCTGCTCCACTAAAGGAGCAGTTTTTCCCATCCCTACACTCATCAGCTCGGCGGACGGGGTATATCAGGTACTAGAGAGTGTGGCGCATCAGCCAAGCGGACGGGGTATATAAGGTACTAGAGAGTGTGAAGCATCAGCCAAGCGGACGGGGTATATAAGGTACTAGAGAGTGTGGAGCATCAGCCAAGCGGACGGGTATATAAGGTACTAGAGAGTGTGGAGCATCAGCCAAGCGGACGGGATATATAAGGTACTAGAGCGTGTGGCGCATCAGCCAAGCGGACGGGGTATATCCAGGTACTAGAGCGTGTGACGCATCAGCCCAGCGGACGGGGTATATTCAGGTACTAGAGCGTGTGGCGCATCAGCCCGGCGGACGGGGTATATTCAGGTACTAGAGCGTGTGACGCATCAGCCAAGCGGACAGGATATATTCAGGTACTAGAGCGTGTGGCGCATCAGCCAAGCGGACGGGGTATATCCAGGTACTAGAGCGTGTGACGCATCAGCCCAGCGGACGGGGTATATTCAGGTACTAGAGCGTGTGGCGCATCAGCCCGGCGGACGGGGTATATTCAGGTACTAGAGCGTGTGACGCATCAGCCAAGCGGACAGGATATATTCAGGTACTAGAGCGTGTGACGCATCAGCCCAGCGGACGGGGTATATTCAGGTACTAGAGCGTGTGACGCATCAGCCCAGCGGACGGGGTATATTCAGGTACTAGAGAGTGTGGAGCATCAGCCAAGCGGACGGGATATATAAGGTACTAGAGCGTGTGGCGCATCAGCCAAGCGGACGGGGTATATCCAGGTACTAGAGCGTGTGACGCATCAGCCCAGCGGACGGGGTATATTCAGGTACTAGAGCGTGTGGCGCATCAGCCCGGCGGACGGGGTATATTCAGGTACTAGAGCGTGTGACGCATCAGCCAAGCGGACAGGATATATTCAGGTACTAGAGCGTGTGGCGCATCAGCCAAGCGGACGGGGTATATCCAGGTACTAGAGCGTGTGACGCATCAGCCAAGCGGACGGGATATATTCAGGTACTAGAGAGTGTGACGCATCAGCCCAGCGGACGGGGTATATTCAGGTACTAGAGCGTGTGACGCATCAGCCCAGCGGACGGGGTATATTCAGGTACTAGAGCGTGTGGCGCATCAGCTCAGCGGACGGGGTGTATCAGGTACTAGAGCGTGTGGCGCATCAGATCAGCGGACGGGGTGTATCAGGTACTAGAGCGTGTGGCGCATCAGCCCAGCGGACGTGGTATATCAGGTACTAGAGCGTGTGGCGCATCAGCCCAGCGGACGGGGTATATTCAGGTACTAGAGCGTGTGGCGCATCAGCCCAGCGGACGTGGTATATTCAGGTACTTGAGCGTGTGGCGCATCAGCCCAGCGAACGTGGTATATAAGGTACTAGAGCGTGTGGCGCATCAGCCCAGCGAACGTGGTATATAAGGTACTAGAGCGTGTGACGCATCAGCCCAGCGGACGGGGTATATTCAGGTACTAGAGCGTGTGGCGCATCAGCCCGGCGGACGGGGTATATTCAGGTACTAGAGCGTGTGACGCATCAGCCAAGCGGACAGGATATATTCAGGTACTAGAGCGTGTGGCGCATCAGCCCAGCGGACGGGGTATATTCAGGTACTAGAGCGTGTGGCGCATCAGCTCAGCGGACCGGGTGTATCAGGTACTAGAGAGTGTGACGCATCAGCCCAGCGGACGGGGTATAGTCCCAAGTGGGACATAGCCACCTAGAAGAGAAGACTCGTCAGTCAAGTGGGTCATTGCCGACAAGCCGAGCTCGGCTCTATATCACACATCCCACAATGCATCAGCGCTAGAAACCGCAGAGGCTTGGCTCGTGGCACAATAAAACACTGGAGACGAATGTGGGTGCGATACACGTTACGTTTCATCGCGATATACTCGACTGCCGACTATGAGGAGATCGGGGTTCAAATACTGGTAGGGGGTAATCAGTTTTTCCCTAAATGGCTTTCACCTTTCTTAGAGTAAATGCGGGTACACTTCTCAAAACTTTACCATCCTTGTCGCTAAGACATTAGTTTAGAATAATAATTAGTACATACGCGTTTTTTTTATCTCTGTACAGAATTGGTATGTTGTTATTGTTATTATTGTTATTGTTATTAAGGTGACCTGGCGGTCTAGGGGTAAGGTGTCGGACTTCTGTGCTGGCGGCCGGGGTTCAATCCTCGGTCCCGGCACAGATTTATCTGATTATCCAAACCCTTCCTTCACCTCTGACAAGACATCTTGTGAATGTGGGGAATGCCAGGCCGCCACCGTGGTTCGGATTCCACGTTAAACTGTAGGTCCTCCATTTCATCTCACAATCACCCTACCATTACACATTAGCGTAAGTGCGTATAACCCGAACGGGTAGTAAGACGCGGTGCTAATAATAATAATTATTGTTATTATTGTTATTATTATTGTTGTTATTGTTATTATTATTATTATTATTATAATTATTATCAGCGCGGCTTAATACCCGTTCGGGTTATACGCACTTACGCTAATGTGTAATGTTAGGGTGATTGTGAGATGAAATGAAGGACCTACAGTTTAACGTGGGATCCGAACCACGGTGGAGGCCTGGCATTCCACACATTCACAAGTTGTGATTAATACACGTCTTGTCAGAGGTGAAGGAAGGGTTTGGTAATCAGATAAATCTGTGCCGGGACCGAGGATTGAACCCCGGACCCCAGCACAGAAGTCCCGACACCTCACCCCTTGACCACCAGGTCAGTATGTTAATAAATTTTGATAAAATTATAAACTAAATATTAAAATTCGTCATTAGGTGAAGAGAAATGATCGAGCCCGAGGCCCCATCTTCACACAGATAAGAAACTATTAAGCCTAAATACGGGAATTTAAAATAAATATTTCACTTGGTCTTCGGTCAATTCTGAATGTTATATCTAGTGAACCAAGATGTGACTCCATATCAAGGTTAGGGAAGAAACCCCACTCCCCCCTTCTTCCCCCCTCCCTCCAGGGGTTCACGTAAATTCCGCCCCAAAGATTTACTAGCCCCAAGCTCCTGTGTAAATTCCGTCCCATCATTGGCAAAGGCGGTGAAAATTCCGTCCCGTGCTGAATTTACTAAAACATTTCGATTTTGCAGGGCCTGGACTCGTAAGACTTGTAATGACTTTGTAGATAAAAAAGAAAACCTCTCGGCTGATCAAATGACAGAATAATATTTTTAAGAGAAATATCCATGTTCGCTTTTGTCAAAAAGGTGTCACGTATATTTTTACCTGTACCATTTTCTCGATGAGTATGTAATATCATAATCAAAGAGGACAATAAACTGTGACAATGTGTAAAAAGAAATACTTAGAATTAAATTTTATTACAGGAACAAGAAGATCACACAAACAAATCATGACGATGAATCAGTCTTCAAAGCATTATCAAAAACAAGGTGAGGAATAGTTTCTGCGTTTTAGGTTTAACTTCCAGGTTAAAGTCGATAAATGTGTTGAAATTTAAATGTAACTAAATTGTTTTCGTTAACTTATATATTAATTTACTATCATTTACTATACTCGTTATTCTTGAACAAAGGAAGGATTAGGGACGGTCAATTTACATAGCGTCCTTTATAACGACGGAACGGAATTTACCAAAAGCTGTTCACTGTCCCCACTGGACTAGACATACCCATGGAGGCGTGTCAGTGAAGAACGAGAGGTGTATATTTTATATGTGAAGAGAGTGTACAGGTGAATCGATGAAGACTCGGGAAGACACGTGCCAGGCACTCATACGTCAAAATACACGTGGATTGCTCGAGCAGGGGTGGGGGTGGAGGTGCCACGTGCCTAGTGAGGGACTGAAATAAGGACAGTTAAGGTGGGATAGAAGGGGTGCGAGAAAGGCAGGTTATTTGCAGTTTTTATGTCAAAACATTTTTGTCAACAAATAAATCAAATATGCTCCAATATTAAGATCGAGTTTAATTTTCTTCTATGATGATATCAACAGTTGTTGAATGTCTGTCATGACCATAGCGACATTGGATGATAAACATTTTAAATGAAGAGAAAATATTGTCATTAAATCCCAGGACACCCTTGACAGATATTCAACAACTGTTGAAGTCACCAGGTGAGGAAATCAAACTCTTATGTTTCTACTGGAGCATTATTGTATTTATTTTGGGTGACCTGGTGGTCTAGAGGTAAGGAAGTGTCGGACTTCTGTCCTGAGGGTCTGGGGTTCAATTCTCGGTCCCGGCACAGATTTATCTCATTACCAAAACTTTCCTTCACCTCTGACAAGACGTGTATTAATCAAAACTTGTGAATGTGGGAATGCCAGGCCTCCACCGTGGTTTCGGATTCCACGTTAAACTGTAGGTCCTCCATTTCATCTCACAATTACCCTACCATTACATATTAGCGTAAGTGCTTATAACCCGAACGGGTAGTAAGACACGGTGCTAAAAAAATAAAGTAGTAAAGAAACAAATGAATACGAGCCTTTGAAGACCCGTTATGTTCATAAATCATACTTCAAATTGTATCATTAATAATTTAATTAGAATAATGTTAAGGTTGTCTAAATATTTAACCTCCCTCCCCCCTATCCACCGTGTTTCCTATCTACCCCTCCCTTGCCCCCTTCTTGTAACCCAGTCGTCTCTCGTCACACTATATTTTGAAGTATTAGTCTCCTCAACAACGTACCCACAAACCGCCACTGCAGTAAGTGTTCATCTCCACTCATGGCTATGCTAGAGCGCCACTCAAGGTGTTTATCAGAAGAGGATTTACACGGGCCTTGGGGCGGCGGCTATAGGGGGTGGCACATTTTTGATAGCATTATTTTTATTATTAGAATTACGTTTAAAAACTATTGACAACACTATCAAAATAGTTCAAGTTAAAGTCAGAACGACAGTATTTCTTTTTAAATAACTATACTTTGCAATCGCTTTGTAACTGAGGTCAGTCTCCCGTTCTTCATAATGTTACACAAGCTACTGTAGGACATGTACAGACATGCCTGATTATATTTCATAGAAATATTCTCCCGAATACTAACTTCTAACCCCCCCCCCTCCCCCTCCACAACATATTTCCTACGAAACTTCCTAAAGACCGTGGACCTAGACAAAAAGATATTAGGTGGTCGGGGGGGGGGGGCGAATATTATAATTGTGCCTAGGGGCGCAGTAATGTTATATCCGCCACTGGTGTTTGTTGACTGACTACTGCTGTATCTGTGTTTACAATATTAGCTCTAAACATGTTAATACATGTGTCGTGCAAATTATAAAACTTCAATCCAATGTTTCAGTTCCCTACAGATCTCGTACTCAGAACAGATAATCTCGACTCCAGGTTTGGTCAGTATCGACAGTTAGCTGGAGGAAACTATATTATTATTATTATTATTATTATTATCGCCGCGTCTTACTACCCGTTAGGGTTATACGCACTTACACTAATGTGTAACGGTAGGGTGTTTGTGAGATGAAATGGAGGACCTACAATTTAACGTGGGATCCGAACCACTGTGGAGGCTTGGAATTCCACACATTCACGAGTTGTGATTAATACACGTCTTGTCAGAGGTGAAGGAAGGGGTTGGCGAGGAAACCATAATATCACAGTTACTCAAGTAAGAGAAGCAGAAAATAAAATAAGAATTAAGAGTGTTTTGGAGCTGCACCCAGCAAGATAAGGGGTAGGGGGGTCTTTTTCAAGCTATTAACAAGATTATTTAGAAGACTATGGATTTATATAATTATGTGTGCGGTGATGTTAGTTTTAAACTCTCCAACAATACCAAATGTGACGTTAGTTTAACTCTCCAACAATACCAAATGTGACGTTAGTTTTAAACTCTCCAACAATACCAAATGTGACGTTAGTTTAAACTCTCCAACAATACCAAATGTGACGTTAGTTTAAACTCTCCAACAATACCAAATGTGACGTTAGTTTAAACTCTCCAACAATACCAAATGTATGTCTGTTATTGCTAAGCAACAAACGTAAATGTATCGAAAGTACATCCAAAGCATTAACAGAGGCGGGTTATCTGTTCCATCAGATTTTATTTTGGTAGTTTGTAAATATATGGTAGGAATTATGTAAACCCTTTTAACTGAAAATTTTGAGAAATTGTTTATAGTTGCTAAAAAATCGTTAACTGATAATTAGCGACTAAAGCATAAAGTCAATTAACACTGACCCATCTATTCAATTATTGCTTGTTTCTTCACAAGATATTTTAATTTTCTAACATGTATAATTATTTAGCTTTATAAGGCTTACAATAATGCTAAGTAGTCAAAGCCTGGAGTATAATGATCAACATCATAGTAAATTAATTTGTGTTGAAACTATAGTAATTACCTGCAGATTTAAAAAAAATGTTTGTAAATATTATTTGTGTAAAATTTAAATTTGTAATTAATAAGGTTTAACATTTAAAACATATAGTAAGTTATATTAATTTATACTTTGATGAGTCACTTGTTTAACCAGCCAATGGCTGACATATTGTAAATGTTATGTGACAAATAAAATTATTGTCGTGTTTACATTATGAAAACGTAATGTTCCAATTAAAAGTAATGATTAGTTTAATCTAATTGTTAAATGCATTTTTTTTTTCTAGTTAACCTAACGTGTGAGTCATTATCGAGCCCCTTTAATAATATTTTGAAGTGCCAATAATTATTATTAAAAATCAGTAAAATCAGGAGAAATATATAACCACGTAGCAGAGCGATCAACAATGGCGAGAAGAACTATTGCGGCGTTGCCACATCAACAGCCGCGGCCTTCCACTAGAGATGGATGTCTATGGTATAACACAAACGGGAAGTAACACGCGGTATTAAAAAATATTTATTTTTCATTTAGCACCACGTCTTACTAACTGTTTGGAATATTAGGTCCACCATTTGTGGATACGATTCCGAGTGGATACAATTCCACTCCCCCGAAACAAACAAACAAACAACAGCTTCGACTTTGCTTGGAAACAAATTTTTGCTTCGAATTTACATTTGGGGTTAATCTCCTACAATGATAATTATTGGGTTTTACTTTCTCTCAACCCCTCGGAGAAAGTAGTATTGTGATCGTCAAAAAATCTAAGTCTAGATTTTGATAAATGTCGACGTTTCATGACGCCCGGAAACCGAAAAAGGGGTTTTAGTGGTACTGTCTCCAGGGGTGCAGAATATGTTCAGAGCTCCAATATTTTCCCAGAACATAACATTTTCATTAAAAAAAATCCTCGAAAACCATAGCACTCTAAATAAAACAATATTTGAAAGAGGTTGAAGAGAATAAGGATTATTACCCACTAAATAGTTTGGAAGATTCAAATTTAAATATATTTTTAGTCATAGTTGTTTTTATAGTAGACTACCTACCTTATAAAAATGTGGTTGTCTCCCAGAAATGGCAGTCTTCCCATTTCCTCGTGTGCATTACATATTTTTATTAATTGTTCAATTATACCAGAAGGCTTACCAGTACCAACATTTAATTTTACATCTTGATAGTAAGAAGCAATGGAGTGTAATTCCAGGAGGCCTTGACTTAATTATTGATTTTCATAAACTTTTCGTGTTTCGTAGACTCGCCACTACTGCAAGGTCTATCACTATCAACCACACTAGGGGAAATACTATCGCTATTTACGACTATGAGTTTTTACTGATCACATAATTTACGTTTTACAAAACTTGCAATACTCTCTTTATCATTACTTATAAGTTTTTCTTGGGGATGCTTTTTAGATACGTGATATCCGAGTTTATTACGTCTGCCACGTAATTCACAATAAGCACAGTTGACGTCTTATTTGCTCTTAAAAGTCGACATAATAAACATTTGTTTCACTAAACCATCTAATTTTTTTTATAAATATTTATCTATTGTACAAACCTTAATAGGTCCACTAAAAACAATGTCATGGCTACACAACTATTACAATACGCATGTCGCGAGTTTAAATAAACTTTGCGCACATCCCTGTGTGATTAGGCCGCGATATAAGGGTGACTGAATTCGCCATAGCTACCAAACACCCGCGGTAAGGTAGGTGACTGATGACTCATCACTCAATCACGCCATTAGCCAGGTTGAGTTATTAGATTTTTCCTTTGCCCCTTATCTCAACCTCTGACTTATTTAGAACTCTGACACAGTATATTAGCCCCTAGACACCGCAACTCTTTGTGCTTACACCGACACTGCCTCACTATGGTACTGATAGTGTGGGTGTTGAGTGTCATCGGCCTTAGTTTTCCATACAAATGAAACCACCATATCAGAACCAGAATGTACTAAACGCGTCAACAAAATCGTTGGACTTTTCCTTTCCCAAAATTTCCCCAGGATGGCTTTAATTTCCCCCGAACCTCGTTCGGACCTATTTTGCACCCCTGGGCCTGTGTCTACCTCGGCCTAGAGACGAAACTATCTCACCGATTAAACTAAAACTTGGAATCTGGGGTTTTCATGAGGTTCCTCCGAGGCAGGGTCACCCTTAGGGGTGTGCAAACGTACAAAAACCCCGTGATTGTTGGGGCCCCGCCTTGCTTGGGTGACAAAAGGGGGGGGGGGGGGGGGAACAATTTGGATGGGAAATGTTTGCTTGCGCGCTCGTATAGGCGATCTGGTAAATATCGTTAGTGTGTAAAAACAAAGGAAGACCTAATCCTGTGGTTTGATTTATTGAACGAGTGAAACGCGTTCTCCGTTTTAACTCCACCGATTTGCTGAGGGTACTTTAAATCATAGGAAATTTACAAAAAAGACCCTATTTCTGCAACAATTTCAGATACGGAATAACTTATCATTGTAAAATTGTATTACTATTAATAAATCTTTTTTTGAAATATATTTTTATAAAACATTTAGTTTCTGAGCTATAAGTCAATATGTATAGGCCTATTTTTATGGTTATTTTTATTAGATTGAAAGTTATGTTCTTTGGTAGATTTGGATGTTGATCTTTTCTACATGTTTTTGTATATTATTTCGTTTCACAAATATTACCACTAGTTTTTAGTAAATGTATATATTAATATAAAAGAGAAATTTTGTACGGTACATCGTACCATGTATTTACAATAATGTTGCTGTTCATAATCTTACAATCATTCATACATAAAAGAAGTAGATATACCTAGTCGTTTAGCAGACGGAGTTATTTATGTTTGCAACCCAAAAGCTGTATTCTACAGTAAAAATTGGGTGACCTGGTGGTCAAGGGGTAAGGTGTCGGACTTCTGTGCTGGGGTCCGGGGTTCAATCCTCAGTCCCGGCACAGATTTATCTGATTACCAAACCCTTCCTTCACCTGTGACAAGACGTGTATTAATCACAACTTGTGAATGTGTGGAATGCCAGGCCTCCATCGTGGTTCGGATCCCACGTTAAACTGTAGGTCCTCCATTTCATCTCACAATCACCCTACCATTACACATTAGTGTAAGTGCGTATAACTCGAACGGGTAGTAAGACGCGATGCTAATAATAATAATAATAATAATAATAATAATAATATAGTAAAAATTGTCGACATTGGACGTGTTCTATTTTCTACGAGTTGTCATTGTATACAAAGAGTTGTGCAAAGCATATCTTGTACAATAAATTGTGTCGTTGACCCTTTTAGAGCAGCATTACGAGATATATTGCAGTTTATCCAGACAGACGATGTACGATACTCAGCGATTTAGAGTATAGCGTTCACTTCCTCCGAAAAGTATTTATATCATTATTACTAGCCCCATGTCTTACTCTAATGTGTAATGATAGGGTGATTGTGAGATGAAATGGAGGACCTACAGTTTAACGTGGGATCCGAACCACGGTGGAGGCCTGGCATTCCACACATTCACAAGTTGTGATTAATACACGTCTTGTCAGAGGTGAAGGAAGGGTTTGGTAATCAGATAAATCTCTGCCGGGACCAAGGATTGAACCTCGGACCCCCAGTACAGAAGTCTGACACCTTACCTCCTAGACCACCAGGTCACCTCTCCGAAAAGTAACAAAAATATATTTAGTAATAGAATAAAAACATATTGTGTCAGATTTAGAAAGGAAGAAACATTTTTGACAGTTAAAAATGTTGGTCTACAAAAACTATTTTCACTTATTCGCGAGTCAAGTCATTTTATCTGCATCCGTCTCTAATTTTCAAAGATAATATCAATGAATGTAATTGTATATGGTACACATTGGTAATTTTGTGATAGAGCTAAGTCCGTGAAAGTTTTCCAAACTTATCTAACAAACAAGCCAATGGTGTTTTAGTTCTATCTTTCGCTTATAGATGGCAGAAGATGTTCAAATGAAACGTTAGGGCAAAATGGAATGTTGGTGCTAATGTGAATGCTATTATCAAATGAATATTAATGCCAAATGGAATGTTTGTGCCAAGTGAATATTAATGCCAAATGAATTTCTATTTTCAAGTAACCACACAATTTTTCCATTTCCTAATCTGCTCGCGGCCCCCAGTTTGTAAGCGCCGGCCTAGAGAAACAAGACTATGGACTGGTCCCATCCCGGGTTGACAGAGTAGAGGAACCTGAGAGAGATAGTTGTGGAACACCCTGTGAGTGCCACTTGCCGCTCTCAGGGCGTCTGGTCAATGTCACGCTGACACCACACTAGGGTAGCACTGGGGGAGATAGTTGTGGAACACCCTGTGAGTGCCACTTGCCGCTCTCAGGGCGTCTGGTCAATGTCACGCTGACACCACACTAGGGTAGCACTGGGGGAGATAGTTGTGGAACACCCTGTGAGTGCCACTTGCTGCTCTCAGGGCGTCTGGTCAATGTCACGCTGACACCACACTAGGGTAGCACTGGGGGAGATAGTTGTGGAACACCCTGTGAGTGCCACTTGCCGCTCTCAGGGCGTCTGGTCAATGTCACGCTGACACCACACTAGGGTAGCACTGGGGGAGATAGTTGTGGAACACCCTGTGAGTGCCACTTGCCGCTCTCAGGGCGTCTGGTCAATGTCACGCTGACACCACACTAGGGTAGCACTGGGGGAGATAGTTGTGGAACACCCTGTGAGTGCCACTTGCCGCTCTCAGGGCGTCTGGTCAATGTCACGCTGACACCACACTAGGGTAGCACTGGGGGAGATAGTTGTGGAACACCCTGTGAGTGCCACTTGCCGCTCTCAGGGCGTCTGGTCAATGTCACGCTGACACCACACTAGGGTAGCACTGGGGGAGATAGTTGTGGAACACCCTGTGAGTGCCACTTGCCGCTCTCAGGGCGTCTGGTCAATGTCACGCTGACACCACACTAGGGTAGCACTGGGGGAGATAGTTGTGGAACACCCTGTGAGTGCCACTTGCCGCTCTCAGGGCGTCTGGTCAATGTCACGCTGACACCACACTAGGGTAGCACTGGGGGAGATAGTTGTGGAACACCCTGTGAGTGCCACTTGCCGCTCTCAGGGCGTCTGGTCAATGTCACGCTGACACCACACTAGGGTAGCACTGGGGGAGATAGTTGTGGAACACCCTGTGAGTGCCACTTGCCGCTCTCAGGGCGTCTGGTCAATGTCACGCTGACACCACACTAGGGTAGCACTGGGGGAGATAGTTGTGGAACACCCTGTGAGTGCCACTTGCCGCTCTCAGGGCGTCTGGTCAATGTCACGCTGACACCACACTAGGGTAGCACTGGGGGAGATAGTTGTGGAACACCCTGTGAGTGCCACTTGCCGCTCTCAGGGCGTCTGGTCAATGTCACGCTGACACCACACTAGGGTAGCACTGGGGGAGATAGTTGTGGAACACCCTGTGAGTGCCACTTGCTGCTCTCAGGGCGTCTGGTCAATGTCACGCTGACACCACACTAGGGTAGCACTGGGGGAGATAGTTGTGGAACACCCTGTGAGTGCCACTTGCCGCTCTCAGGGCGTCTGGTCAATGTCACGCTGACACCACACTAGGGTAGCACTGGGGGAGATAGTTGTGGAACACCCTGTGAGTGCCACTTGCCGCTCTCAGGGCGTCTGGTCAATGTCACGCTGACACCACACTAGGGTAGCACTGGGGGAGATAGTTGTGGAACACCCTGTGAGTGCCACTTGCTGCTCTCAGGGCGTCTGGTCAATGTCACGCTGACACCACACTAGGGTAGCACTGGGGGAGATAGTTGTGGAACACCCTGTGAGTGCCACTTGCCGCTCTCAGGGCGTCTGGTCAATGTCACGCTGACACCACACTAGGGTAGCACTGGGGGAGATAGTTGTGGAACACCCTGTGAGTGCCACTTGCCGCTCTCAGGGCGTCTGGTCAATGTCACGCTGACACCACACTAGGGTAGCACTGGGGGAGATAGTTGTGGAACACCCTGTGAGTGCCACTTGCCGCTCTCAGGGCGTCTGGTCAATGTCACGCTGACACCACACTAGGGTAGCACTGGGGGAGATAGTTGTGGAACACCCTGTGAGTGCCACTTGCCGCTCTCAGGGCGTCTGGTCAATGTCACGCTGACACCACACTAGGGTAGCACTGGGGGAGATAGTTGTGGAACACCCTGTGAGTGCCACTTGCCGCTCTCAGGGCGTCTGGTCAATGTCACGCTGACACCACACTAGGGTAGCACTGGGGGAGATAGTTGTGGAACACCCTGTGAGTGCCACTTGCCGCTCTCAGGGCGTCTGGTCAATGTCACGCTGACACCACACTAGGGTAGCACTGGGGAGATAGTTGTGGAACACCTGTGAGTGCCACTTGCCGCTCTCAGGGCGTCTGGTCAATGTCACGCTGACACCACACTAGGGTAGCACTGGGGGAGATAGTTGTGGAACACCCTGTGAGTGCCACTTGCCGCTCTCAGGGCGTCTGGTCAATGTCACGCTGACACCACACTAGGGTAGCACTGGGGGAGATAGTTGTGGAACACCCTGTGAGTGCCACTTGCCGCTCTCAGGGCGTCTGGTCAATGTCACGCTGACACCACACTAGGGTAGCACTGGGGGAGATAGTTGTGGAACACCCTGTGAGTGCCACTTGCTGCTCTCAGGGCGTCTGGTCAATGTCACGCTGACACCACACTAGGGTAGCACTGGGGAGATAGTTGTGGAACACCCTGTGAGTGCCACTTGCCGCTCTCAGGGCGTCTGGTCAATGTCACGCTGACACCACACTAGGGTAGCACTGGGGGAGATAGTTGTGGAACACCCTGTGAGTGCCACTTGCCGCTCTCAGGGCGTCTGGTCAATGTCACGCTGACACCACACTAGGTAGCACTGGGGGAGATAGTTGTGGAACACCCTGTGAGTGCCACTTGCCGCTCTCAGGGCGTCTGGTCAATGTCACGCTGACACCACACTAGGGTAGCACTGGGGGGAGATAGTTGTGGAACACCCTGTGAGTGCCACTTGCCGCTCTCAGGGCGTCTGGTCAATGTCACGCTGACACCACACTAGGGTAGCACTGGGGGAGATAGTTGTGGAACACCCTGTGAGTGCCACTTGCCGCTCTCAGGGCGTCTGGTCAATGTCACGCTGACACCACACTAGGGTAGCACTGGGGGAGATAGTTGTGGAACACCCTGTGAGTGCCACTTGCCGCTCTCAGGGCGTCTGGTCAATGTCACGCTGACACCACACTAGGGTAGCACTGGGGGAGATAGTTGTGGAACACCCTGTGAGTGCCACTTGCCGCTCTCAGGGCGTCTGGTCAATGTCACGCTGACACCACACTAGGGTAGCACTGGGGGAGATAGTTGTGGAACACCTGTGAGTGCCACTTGCTGCTCTCAGGGCGTCTGGTCAATGTCACGCTGACACCACACTAGGGTAGCACTGGGGGAGATAGTTGTGGAACACCCTGTGAGTGCCACTTGCCGCTCTCAGGGCGTCTGGTCAATGTCACGCTGACACCACACTAGGGTAGCACTGGGGGAGATAGTTGTGGAACACCCTGTGAGTGCCACTTGCCGCTCTCAGGGCGTCTGGTCAATGTCACGCTGACACCACACTAGGGTAGCACTGGGGGAGATAGTTGTGGAACACCCTGTGAGTGCCACTTGCCGCTCTCAGGGCGTCTGGTCAATGTCACGCTGACACCACACTAGGGTAGCACTGGGGGAGATAGTTGTGGAACACCCTGTGAGTGCCACTTGCCGCTCTCAGGGCGTCTGGTCAATGTCACGCTGACACCACACTAGGGTAGCACTGGGGGAGATAGTTGTGGAACACCCTGTGAGTGCCACTTGCCGCTCTCAGGGCGTCTGGTCAATGTCACGCTGACACCACACTAGGGTAGCACTGGGGGAGATAGTTGTGGAACACCCTGTGAGTGCCACTTGCCGCTCTCAGGGCGTCTGGTCAATGTCACGCTGACACCACACTAGGGTAGCACTGGGGGAGATAGTTGTGGAACACCCTGTGAGTGCCACTTGCCGCTCTCAGGGCGTCTGGTCAATGTCACGCTGACACCACACTAGGGTAGCACTGGGGGAGATAGTTGTGGAACACCCTGTGAGTGCCACTTGCCGCTCTCAGGGCGTCTGGTCAATGTCACGCTGACACCACACTAGGGTAGCACTGGGGGAGATAGTTGTGGAACACCCTGTGAGTGCCACTTGCCGCTCTCAGGGCGTCTGGTCAATGTCACGCTGACACCACACTAGGGTAGCACTGGGGGAGATAGTTGTGGAACACCCTGTGAGTGCCACTTGCTGCTCTCAGGGCGTCTGGTCAATGTCACGCTGACACCACACTAGGGTAGCACTGGGGGAGATAGTTGTGGAACACCCTGTGAGTGCCACTTGCCGCTCTCAGGGCGTCTGGTCAATGTCACGCTGACACCACACTAGGGTAGCACTGGGGGAGATAGTTGTGGAACACCCTGTGAGTGCCACTTGCCGCTCTCAGGGCGTCTGGTCAATGTCACGCTGACACCACACTAGGGTAGCACTGGGGAGATAGTTGTGGAACACCCTGTGAGTGCCACTTGCTGCTCTCAGGGCGTCTGGTCAATGTCACGCTGACACCACACTAGGGTAGCACTGGGGGAGATAGTTGTGGAACACCCTGTGAGTGCCACTTGCCGCTCTCAGGGCGTCTGGTCAATGTCACGCTGACACCACACTAGGGTAGCACTGGGGGAGATAGTTGTGGAACACCCTGTGAGTGCCACTTGCCGCTCTCAGGGCGTCTGGTCAATGTCACGCTGACACCACACTAGGGTAGCACTGGGGGAGATAGTTGTGGAACACCCTGTGAGTGCCACTTGCTGCTCTCAGGGCGTCTGGTCAATGTCACGCTGACACCACACTAGGGTAGCACTGGGGGAGATAGTTGTGGAACACCCTGTGAGTGCCACTTGCCGCTCTCAGGGCGTCTGGTCAATGTCACGCTGACACCACACTAGGGTAGCACTGGGAGATAGTTGTGGAAACACCTGTGAGTGCCACTTGCGTCTCAGGGCGTTGGTCAATGTCTACGCACCCAACATAGGGTAGAATGGGGGAGATAGGTTGTGGAACACCCTGTGACGTTGCCACTTGCCGTTCAGGGCGTCGGCAATGTTACGCTGACACCACACTAGGTTAGCACTGGGGGAGATAGTTGTGGCACAACTGCAGTGAGGTGCCACTGCCGCTCTCAGGATGCTCTGGTCAATGTCACGCCTGACACACACTAGGGTAGCACTGGGGAGATAGTTGTGGAACACCCTGTGAGTGCACTTGTGCTTCAGGCGTCTGTCAATAGTCACGCTGACACACACTAGGGTAGCACTGGGGAGATAGTTGTGGAACACCTGCATGTGTAGACTTGCACGCTCTCGAGGCGTCTGGTCATGTTCACGCTGCACCACACTAGGTAGCATGGGGGATGATAGTTGTGGAATACCCATTGAGTGCACTTGCCGCTCTCAGGCGTCTGGTCAATGTCACGCTGACACCCACCTAGGTAACTGGTGGAGATAGTTGTGGAACACTGTGAGTGCCACTTGCGCTCGGGTCGTCTGGTCAATGTCACGCTGACACCACACTAGGTAGCACTGGGAGATAGTTTGAAACACTGTGAGTGGCCACTTGCTGCTCTAGGGCAGGTTGACATGTCACGCTGACAACAACTGTAGCACTGGGGGAGATAGTTGTGGAACACCCGTGTAGAGTACTTGCCGCTCAGGGCGTCTGGTCAATGTCAACGCTGACACCAACATTTGTGACATGAAGAGAGTTGTTGGAACACCTGTAGTGCCACTTTGCGCTCTCAGGGACGTCTGGTCAATGTCACGCTAAACCACACTATGGTAGCACTGGGTGAGAGTATTTGTGGAAACTCCGTGTGAGTCATCTTGCCGCTTCAGGCGCTGGTCAATGTTTCAGTGACACCACACTAGGTAGCACTGGGGAGATAGTTGTGGAACACCTGTGAGTGCACATTGCGCTCTGGGCTTCTGGTCAATGTTCCAGGCTGTACACCAATGGAGTACCAAGGGGAGATATATTAGTGGAAACCCTGTATGCCACTTGCCGCCCTCAGGGTTGTCTGTCCGCTGACAACAGACACGACTAGGGTAGCACTGGGGAGATAGTTGTGGAACACCCTGTGTGCCACTTGCCGCTCTCAGGGGCCTGGTCAATGTCACGCTGACACCACACTAGGGTAGCACTGGGGGAGATAGTTGTGGAACACCCTGTGAGTGCCACTTGCCGCTCTCAGGGGCGTCTGGTCAATGTCACGCTGACACCAACATAGGGTGGCACCTGGGGTGAGTGTTTGGACACTCCGTGAGTGCCACTTGCCGCTCTCAGGCGTGCTGGTCAATGTGCAGCTGACGCACACCTAGGGTAGCACTGGGGTTGAGGGGCGTATGGGGGTGAACCAAGCACCCACTTCAAGGGACACGCTGTCGAAGAAGTATAATCAATACTTACTCCATTCTAGAATTGGAATCAAAAGTATACAGAATTATTTTTTTTAAACTGTGTTTACTACCCATAAGGTTCATCGCATTTATGTCTAACTAAGCGAATGTGTAGCGAGACAAGGAGGATGAATTTAGAGGGAGTGTAGGTCACATTTGCGTGAAGGGAGTGTGGAAAACCGTCTAGAAAAACCCACCCCCGTAGATACAGATGGAGTTCTAACCCTCACCTCCCAGATGAGCCTGACGTTTAATTCGCGTGCCCACCGACGCTACTAGCTATTTGATACTATCTATTTAAGATCTGATATTATCCCAGATGTTTATGTGGGTTATAGAAATATTCGAAGCAGTATATTAAATTTTATAGTTAGATATTCCCACAATAAAAGATTTTAAAACCCCGCCTCTGTGGCGTAGTTGGCTAACGCGCTTGTCGTGTTGAGCTCGACTGCCGAGGACGGGGAGATCGAGGTTCGAATCTCGGTCTGGTGAGCTTGGGGTGGCTTTTCCTAAACGATTTTCCACTCTCCCTCCACGCAAATAAGGGTTCACTTTCTCTAAATTCAACCTTCCCAATTCCTAATCTATTAGCGTAATTAGTACTTAAACGTATAACCCGAACGGGTAGTAAGACGCGGTGCTAAATAAATAAATAGTATTTAAAGTGAAAAAAAATTGTTTGCACAGTATGAAATAGTTTTTAAGTGTTTTTTGTTATCCAAAATTATGAACTCCATAAAATTAAACTATTATTATGTGTGTGGGGCGCCTACATAATTACAGGCCGGATCGAGCTCACGAGTTTGCGAACCCTAACCTGCCTTTCACCCTGCAAGACGATACATTAAAATTTAATGTACTGAGTTTTAATCTCAGTACCAAAAGGAGGAATTTCCCCCCAAAAAATAATTTAAAACTATTAGACTTCATCCACTTTGTTTTAAACTGTGCCAAGTTACGCATTTTAATCAAACTCGTGGGAGTTGATTTTGAGAAAATATATTTTAATAGTTTCCCTCTAACGTAAATTATTCTAAATTTTAGGTGGAGATCGGTGATAAAAAATAAAAAAAAAATCTGGAAAAACTTAAGAAACTCCTAGATTAAGATAGATATCAAGTTTCAACTAGATCGGTAAAAGGGGTTTCGACTCTAGGGATGATGAACAGATACAAAAATAAACGGTATTACGAAAACTACTTTTTCGAATTAAGGGAGAAATAAAACAGCGACATCCATCAAACGGTGATCTCCTGGTTCCGAACAGTCCTTATTGCGAAATGAGGACATAATATTTTATATGGGGAGGAGTCAGATTGCGGACACGCCATGTTGATATGACATCCCACCACTAATTCGATAATACGGGGCGGCCCACGTGGTCCTAGCAGTCGTATGTTCATTCAGCCTCATCAGACTTTATTTAACTAAATTACATTCACGATTATTTCTAGGTTAGGTTATATTAGGTTGTGTCAGGTTAGGTTAGGGTAAGTTAGGTTAGGGTAAGTTTGGTCAGGAGGAAAACCCCGGTGATCGGTAGGTGCTGCCAGTAACCCCTTCTACCTTGTCACCCACCACCCTCACGTAGGAATTTCCGCAAATTGCTCTTTTACTTGTTCGCAATCTTGATATTGAATTATTTAGGTGGCCATAACATTTTGGGTGTTTTCACAATCAGGAAACAACCCATCAAAATCTCGAACGCGATACTTATCCCCTAAGGATCGTGAGAAAGTAAAAAGTAACGAAAATAATTTTTGTTTTACTAATTAACCACTATGTTTTGATGTATTTATTGTTCCTACTTTTGAAAGCTATAAATATAGTGATTATTTCGTTTAATACACGTAGGAAATACACTTTGTCGAAACTTACAGTAGCAGTAAATTTATTAGTTGACAACTATGAACCAATGAACAGAAACATAAAGAAACAATAAGTACATGGAAATATATTTGGAAACAGCCTATATGTAGGGAAAGTTTGCCAAAATACTCCATTGAATGCAGTGTTAATTAGATAACAACAAAACAATAGTAAACTTAGGATTCATTCAATGTAAAAATAGTTTATTCTGATAGAATTAATGCCTTTACAAATTAAAAATATTTAGAAAATCATCAACTTAAATTGTAATGAAAACAGGTGTTTCATTGCAAAACTTGAGTTTCATAACGTAGGACCAACTAGTTTTTAAAAAAATTAGAAAATGTAGCACTCACCTATAATACGTCTACAACAGGAAATGTACATTTTAATCCTTTAACATAACACAGAATTTTAACAAGTCCACCATAACATTTCAAATAATAATGAAAACACCAAAGACACATACAGCACACTTCAACATCACAGAAACACTATTTCATTTCTTGATGACTTGTTTGTAGATATTCAACATAGCTTTAATATGACAAGAAATTTCTAATACGATACTTTACACTAGGTGGTAGCACTCTACAACACTACATTGTACAAAGATAGATTCCCAGTCTTGTCACGTCGCGAAATTATACTGGGATTGAATTAAAAAAGTAAATAATATATTTTTTATTGTTTTAAACGGCTTATTCAATCATCTGTAACGATATTTTATTAAATTAATATGTTCTATGTTTAAATTGGTAGTATTGATATCCACACAACAGAGGTTTACATCCTTTTGTTAAATAAATTAACAAACGGGAACTAAAACTACTGCTTAAAGATAATGGGAAGTTTTGTTTGAACATTTTCTAATTAAAATGAATAAATATTGTCACAACCAATGCCACACTACCCACTACGCAGACTAGGCCCGTGCCTAGGGCGCAAGATTTTCAGGGCCACAACATTAAAAAAAATTTTTTTTACAAAAGCGCTTTTTCTGAGGTACAACATCACAGGATGTGAAACCGAAACACTCCTCTTCAACATGAATAAACATAATTCCCACTAAAACAATTCACGCTGACTCAGCTGTAGCTTTCTTGTTATAAAGTGCTAGTGTGTTTTAGCGTTACATTGTGTTTAATATTACTATCTGTCTGTTAATAATTGATTCACTCATATGCGAAGCTGGGCCAGACATAGATGAGCATAGCCATTTTGTACAGTGGCCACATAATTATAGGAGATATACTGTAAATAGTAGGAAGTAGTAGAAGGCCTACAATATTATTATTTGTATTCATTAACAATAACAATATGATGATGTTTTGTTGGAGGGGGAGAGGGGTGCCTTCAGCCCATGTGCCCAGGGCACCATATTTCTGAATGAGACCCTGGTCACAACCTATATTTAAACAAAGAATTTAAATTAAAATAATTTTGGTTGGTGGGCGAGTAACATCAGGGCATTAAAAGGGAAGCTGCTGATGCAATTTGCATCATTTGTAAAGGACAGAATATCTAATAATAATGTACTGTTGGTTGTGGCGAGATCATAAAAATATCCAAAATAAATTACTGGTCTCAATTATTTTGAAATGCATATAAGAAAATGTGTTTTAATTTTTCCGAAACTTTTAAAATAAAACTATTACACTCAAAAATAAAAATAGATAGGCATATTTTTGCAACTTATATTAATTTAACCAATAATTATTCAATTTGATATTATTTATATATTATCCTATTTTACCGAAATTATATCTATCTAACAAATTAATACACCCATCTTTAAGTGGAAAAAGATAAATTTAGTTCAAATTGAACAAATGTAGATTTAGTGAACAATAATAAACTCTTATTTTTAAAATATAATCTAATTCTAATACAATTAATTACAGTATAGAATTAAATTGCCTGTATAGTTAACAAATTCCATATTAAAATTTACAAAAATATTATAATTGGTAGATTTTCACGGACTGATGAAATCGGCATTCTCTAATTCAAGCTTCATATGTTTTTAACATTTCTCAACTATTTTATTTATTTAACCACATAAATAAATATAAATAAAATATATAAATTTCAAAGTTTAAAAATGGTAGGACGAACTAGTCTTCCTACCCTTGGTGCACGTTTTCTTGGGAAGCAAATGTAAGGCAACATGTTTGTTATTAGTTTGAAATGATTGAATTAGATGATCTCACCCTCACAGTACCAAATTTTTCCAAAAATTTATATTAATAATGTAAATCTGGTAAAATTACTCTGCATTAACAACATTCTTGCTCTAAATATTATCTTTCAACTTTTGATATTTTATTTTTTAACGGCTGGTTTTGAGGTTATTTTAACAACAATCAACACTTAATAAAAACCCAAATATAACGGTACACAGGATGTATCTTAATTATTTACTAAAATGTCTCATTGCCTTGCCTTGTGCGCTTTCCCAGATCAAGGGTAGATTATAGTGCTGTGGACCTAAATAGCACTAACTAGTGACAAGTGTGTACATTAGTCAACTTGTAACACGAGGATCCTCGAGACTACTCTGATACAGCCAGTGCCTAACTACACCATGACAGGCTCATATTTTGTTTGAACATCTTACCTATGAAGGTCTCAGGATCTATAAGCAAATTGGTTTTTCAGAACATCAAATTTGAAAACTCCAGAGACGTGGCGATCATGCAAGTTTTCCTCACAGTCTGGTCAACCTCCAGTGTGTAGATCATCGACTCAACCGCCACTTACACAACCTCTCCCTGGGATACCTCCCCCAGTGTACGCAAGCTTGAAAGACGAACATCATACTACTCAAGTAACAACCTTGTCAAATGGGTTGCGAGTGGCTTCGGAGAATAGATTTGGCCAGTTTTGTACAATAGGAGGTAATGTTTTAACGAGGATAGAACAATCAACTTGGATGGGGGGTATAAAAATTCAATAAAAACAATCATCTATAACCTACTAAGTAATTTGACTAATGCTATTTTAAAAATGGTTCTGACCTCTTTAGTTATCTATTTAACATAGTTTTTTCCTTCCAAAATACTTTTAAAAATTAGATTTGTAATAATCTTGACATACTTTTGTTTTCCTTTCTTAATGTGCTTTCTTTTCAGGTTGTGTGCTGTTCACATTTTGGCAACAACATTAAATATACCTATTTTAATTCAATATTTAAAATCTACTTAGGTTATTCTATTCTCTTTATGTTAGGTTAATCATAACAGTTTCTTTAATAATATACTAGTCTAGTTAATGTCAAATAAAGCAATGTTGAATTTAATTTTTACATCAATAAATCACCTGGATATAGAGTGGAAACCTTGTCGTAGGTAAAAACACCCCAAGTCACCAAGTTTGAGAATCAAACACTAGCCCCTCCCAAACTAGAGTCAAACACGCTACCTTCTAGACCAGGGATGGCAAATCTTTGGCACACATAATTTGGGTGACATGCTGACATTAAAATAAACATTAAGTAAAACATTTCTCAACATGTTAATGTTGTGAAGTCAACAATTAGAAATTGTCTCGTACTTAAGCGCATCTCACGTGTTGTTGGGGACAACAAGTTATGAACCAAACATAAATATCTTGGCTAGCAAAATAAAACAACATAGGCTTTTTCAAAATAAGATGAAAAAGATTCTTTTTTGAGTTTACATTGTTTTATATTAATTTATTGTATTTTTTCCACTAAATATGCTACTTCCCAAATCTTTACTTTAAGTTATTGAAAATAATAATCTAAGACACTCAATTTTACAATTTAATAAGTTTTCCTTCTTAAAAATGTAGGCAATATTAAAATATTTACAATTTGATTTAAGTCATTCATTATATTTCATGATATGAATTCATATTTTTAAAATCTTTATTAAATAAGAGATGGCACACTAGACTAGTCCAAAATTTAATCAGTCCTCAAGTGGCACACTGGTTGGAAACATTTAACTATCCCTGTCCTAGACGAGAGAGAGATATATATATATATATATATATCTCTATCTCTCTATCTCTCTCTCGTCTAGGACAGGGATAGTTAAATGTTTCCAACCATATATATATATATATAAACCATGAGCATAATTAGTACATAAGTGTATAATATGAATGGGTACCTAGTAAGATGTGCTAGAAAAAATATTCATATTCATGCTATACACTTATGAACTAATTACACTTATAGTTTTAGGGATTAGGAAGGTTATATTTAAAGGAAATGTACCTGCATTTGCTTGAAGATAGAGAGTGTAAAACTGTTTTGGAAAAACCACCCTCATTACACCTGACCAAGATTTGAACGTAGGTAGTCTAGTTTGTTGCGAGAGTAGCACATTAGACCACATGGCCACCAAAGCGAGTCTTGGACAATGTTAGGCACTATAACTTTTTACATCAATGTTCTACCAACATAAGTTTGATTGGTTTGTTTTCATTTTCAGTTGTGATCGACTCTGGTTCGAGATATGAAGTGGCATATCCCAGTGGAATATCACATTTCTTGGAAAAATTAGCTTTTAATGTGAGTTTATTAAAAACTATTATTTTGTGTGTACAACGTCTGACTACCCTTTCGGACAATTCACGTGTTTTCACTAATGGGATAGGTAATTAGGGAAGGAGGGTAATTTAGAGAAGATGTAGATGCATATGCATGGAGAGAGAGGAGAAAATCATTTAGGAAACACCACCTCAGCACACATGAATGTGAATCGAATTCCTACTTCCAAATCACCAGCTAACCAGACAAGACATGATTGATCAATGCATGAGTATATAATTTGTTATATAAATAAGTAGTTAATAATAATAATAATAATAATATTTAGCACCGCGTCTTACTACCCGTTCGGGTTATACGCCTTAAGTACTAATTACGCTAATGGATTAGGAATTGGGAAGGTTGAATTATAGGAAGTGAACCCGCATTTGCGTGGAGGGAGAGTGGAAAACCATTTAGGAAAAATCACCCCCAGTTCACCCGACCGAGATTCGAACCTCGATCTCCCCGTCCTCAGCAGTCGAGTTCAACACGCCACCGAGGCGGGTTAAATAAGTAGTTACTGTAGTTTGTAAAAATGTGATTGGTATCAATGCTACACCCTAAAGTAGCCATATTTTAATGAATTAGGTGTGAAACTTGATTTACACTTGCAGCATATAAACTAATATATTAATTAATCACTACTCTAATATCAATAATCTGGCTAGATGTACAAACATTGTGTGTAAAAATGTACATGTGTTTATTGACAATTTATTTAAAACTTATCATCCCTATATAATTGGATCCTTGGTCTACTCTCTACCCATTATATTTTGTCTGGTGCAAAAATATCCTTTTGTGTTTATTGTTTATACAACATAAAACAGTAGCAACATTTTAAGGAAAAATGATTAACTTACATTTTCATAACTTTAATTACATGGAGTATACAGGCAGGAAAAAGTCAAAGAATAAAGGAAAATATAAGGGAATTTAACTAAAAATAAGTAGGCCATGAACTTTGTGTCCTCTTTGCTTGTCTGGTTGTAAAATACACATTCCTTGTGAGGCTGCAACTAGGTAGAAAGGGTTGCATTGTAAGGGGGTAGCTATTACTTCTCAAGCTGATATTTGTAAATCAATAATATATTCAACAGAATGAAATAGTTTGATTTTAGTTTTTAATTTTTATTTGTTAAGTACATGTTTTATTTAGTCGTGTGTATTTATTACGAATTTATGTTCATATTTAAACAATTTTTGAAATTTTGAAGTAATTTTTAGAAGCTTAAGGTAATTTTATAGGAATTTTTTTTATAATTTTTAGGACATCAATATCTGAATCCGTGTGATCAGTATAATAAATGCAAACAATGTCACTCGCCAAAGAAAACTGTGAAATGGTTAAGTCTGAATAAATTAGTAAATGTTGTTTGGAAAAGTCTTGTAATTTTATAATAAAGGTTGTTTAGACACCTTGTAATAAAATATTACATTAATTTGTGTATTTGTAGCAAAATTGAGTCTTACTACCCATTAGGGTTATACACATATGTACTAATTACGCTAATGGTTTTAGGGAGTAGGACGATTATATTTAAAGGACGTGTATTCACATTTGTGTAGAGGGAGAGTGGAAAACCATTTTGGAAAAACCACCCTCAGTACATCCGACTAAGATTTGAACCTCGATCTCCTCGTCATCGTTAGTCTAGTCTAGTGCATGAGTAGTGCGTTAGACCACGCAACCACTAAGACGGGTGATTTGTGTATTCAAAACTCATTAGTAGGTCTCGAAATAATAATAAGTAAAGTTTGTAAAGTACTGTAATTCAAATTGTATTTATCTATGGGCTAAATATATATTTCGTTCCTACATTTATTTATTTGTTTCGGAGGTTAATAATATGTTCTTGTTTTCAGTCCACAACAGAGTTTGCAGACAAGGATAAAATCTTATACGAGTTGGAGAAACATGGAGGCATATGCGACTGCCAATCGTCAAGGTGATTTCACTTTATCTCAGCTTTGATAAAACTATCTGTTGATGATCATGGAAATTTCAAGGATTACTTTTTTTTTAAGCTGGGTTACACTTTTAAGTCCCCTTGTTTGGTGTGACTCTGACTTAAACTATGGTATCTAATATTATGAAACAGAGTAAAGAGTGTGGATTATTATGAAATGCACCAGCCAGGAATCAAACTCTGTTATCCAGGATCATAGTTAAGCCAAGAAAATGGACTATGTATCCGTAAGGTACTTGGTAGTCCTAAGAGATTGACATTATTTCTTTTAATCCATTAGTTATAATAATAATAATATTTAGCACCACGTCTTACTACCCGTTCGGGTTATACGCTTTAAGTACTAATTACGCTAATGGATTAGGAATTGGGAAGGTTGAATTAGAGGAAGGGAACCCGCATTCGCGTGGAGGGAGAGTGGAAAACCATTTAGGAAAAACCACCCCCAGTTCACCCGACCGAGATTCGAACCTCGATCTCCCCGTCCTCAGCAGTCGAGCTTGAGACACGACAAGCGCGTTAGCCAACTAAGCCAACGAGGCGGGTCATTAGTTATAACATTCATACAATTAGTTAAGTGTTAAGTTACTGGTCTGGGGCCTGGTTGTTAAGTTCGTCCTATATTTATAATTGATTCTGAACTACCAATAAGCAGTATTAGAGCTCTTAAATAAGTTTAACCCAAAAAAATTGAGACACTTTATTTTTAAGTATTTAAGTCTCGAATCTTTGAATCTCAAAAATTCTCAAGGGTTTTTGAAATTCAAGGGGCCATCCCAAGGGCTTAGTGCACTTTGTTCTTATCAATATCAACTTAAATTATTTGTACCATTTCAGAGACACTTTTGTGTACGCAGCTTCGGCAAACATCCACGGGCTTGATGCAGTGACCCGTGTCTTGGGGGAGGTTGTTTTGAGACCACAGATTGCTATCTCCGAAGTGAGTTCATTTGAAAGAATAACACATCACTCTACATGATATTTCTCCTTATTGTTAATAAACTATGTGTAATTATTATTTTTTCACTTATTGTTTTTTTGTTGTTTTTTATATAGTTGGAAGGGACCCGAACAGCCATAAACTTTGAGCTGGAGACCCTTTCTATGAGGCCAGAACAAGAGACAATATTAACAGACATGATACATGCGGTAAATTTGATAACAAACATTCTTAAATCTTTAACTCAATCATTAATTAAATGATGGAGTTAAGGAAAATAATTGGTTTGCTATAAAAGTTTTCTATAAATTTATACCCTGATTTGTGGTGAGTTAAATATTTATTTTAGGTTAAAAACTATGACAAATTAAGTATTATTTAATAGGTTTGTTACAATAAATTAGAAAAAATAAGGTTAAAATTTAATTTATACCCTGCACACAAAAGCTGGGTAGAAATATATATAATTTAATTTACTTAAACTTTTTTTTAGCACCATATCTGACTCACTTTCCAGGCTATACACATATATACTAATTATGCTAAATGAGCTAGGGCTGAGGAAGGTTGAATTCAGAGGAAATATGAAGGTAGAGGGGAAAACCATTTTGCAAAAAACACTGATCTCCCTGTCATTTCCAATCTAATCTAACATAAGAGTGACACCTTAGACCATGTTATCATGGAAGTAGGCTTTTTTTTCATCTTTTTTTGTATCTTTAAATATTTGGGTTTGGTCACAATATGGCCATTATTATAACCGGTTCAGACAACACACTTAATTCAATGTTTTCTTGTAGGGGGAAATATATGTCTTATATTGAGGGAACATTTTTTAATAATGGAATATAATTGTTAGTTTGTATTTAATTTAAAAAAAATTGATTATAGTTTTTAAGATCAAGCAGTCAATTATGTGAAAAGATCTCATTTGACATATGTATTATTTACTCATAACTGCAACGATGAACTTTAAATAGGTTTTACTAACCATTTTACTGTTTCAAAATCTAGAAAAACACAGCTCGTGAAATTTTGGTGTGTCTATTAATAGTTATCTTGGGACTGTTCCCGAAAGAGTTTAAAGTCATGTTGTTGCCAATGCAGGCCGCATACCGGCAAAACACGCTGGGGCTCCCAAAGATCTGTCCCTCTGAGAACCTCCCAAAGATCGACCAGTCGGTGCTGTTCACGTACCTAAAACACCACTACACCCCGGAACGGATGGTGGTGGCAGGAGTAGGGGTGGACCACGACACCTTCGTTGAAAGCGTCTCCAAGTACTTTTTGGACCAGAAACCCATCTGGGAACAGGACTCGGGACTGGTCATACCGACGCCCGGGTTGGCCATCGACAAGTCACTGGCGCAGTATACCGGTGGAGTTGTGCAGGTTGGAACGGCGCTTATTTGTTATTTTTACGTTAAAGGGCAGTCGATGAAGGTTCCAGACTATTTATATGGTAGGAAAAAACTTATCACTTTGGGTGTGTTTCAAGAGCGCGAGGTAAGGCAGGTGTGACGGGAACATGAACTAAGGTCAGTGTTTTTAAAAAAATTGGCCAAAATAAATAAAATATTGCTCCAGTAGAAACATAGAGCTTAATTTTCTCTACATGATGATATCAACAGTTGTTGAATATCTGTCATGGGCATAGCAACATTCGATGAGAAACTTTTTGAATGAAGTGAAAAAGTTGTCATTAAATTCCAGGACACTCAACAGATATTCAGTAACTGTTGATGTCACCAAGTAAAGAAAACTAAACTCTAGTTTTGTACTGGAGCAATATTTGATTTATTTTGACTGAACTAACATTTTGATATAAAAACTGCAAAAATACTACCCTTAACTAGTGTTTTATACACCACACTTAAAGGTCTCTTTTTCTTAACAAAATCGTTTTTGGTCAAAGTTAATAAAATATTTCTTTGATCATTATATTTATTGTTGTTTTCTACACATAGTAAATTAATAATATCATCAAGTTTTTGAATATTTGTCACAATCATAGGCAACGACTCTGAGGGTGCTTTGCATACTAAAAATCCCCCAAAAATATTTCGGGGGGGGGGGCTCAGTACCCCCAATATTTAAGCCCTTTTAAAACCTTAATATTACGGCGCTAGTTCTATCTTGGGTATAGAGTTGCGCTGTGAACAGTGTTTTCTAGCGTAGCAAATGACAGGTGCTGCCATCTGATATGTAAGCAAGCGTGATTAAGTTGGTAGCGCTCGCAACTCGTGAATCGACAGCCTGGCATTTGTCAACATGTTTACATGATAGTTTGGTTAGTGCAGCAGTATTTGTATCGTATTGTATTATGTTTGTGTTGTGCACATTTGTTTTCTCTTATTAAGTTTATTTTAATTAATTAAACATACATTTAGACTAACAGATTGCAAACTAATTTTGGCCATTTTATAAATACGACACCTGAAAATTTGTAAATGTCATACCACCCTTACACCTCTTTATAATGAACACCCCCAAAGTTTTTTTACAAGTATACGCCTATGGTTACGAGCATTGTGGAATTTGACTAGAACTTTTCCTCTGGCATTTAAAAAGTTTCTCATCAAATTCTGTGATGTCCTTGACAAATATTTCAAGACTTTTTGAGATAATTATGTTTAGAAAATCAAACCAAACCTATCTACTGAAGCAGTTTTCTAATTATTTTGTTAAAAACCGTTTTTGGTTATAAAAGTATAAAAAATACTCTCCTTAACTCGCATCCCTTTCATCCTATGTTAAATGTCTGTCTGCATTCCGCCGTCTCGGGAAATATTTAATCGGTGGATTGTTGTTTCAAAATATGACTTACACCAAAATGGCTTTCAATACCTTTCATCTAATAAGTAGACCTTACTTTTATTTAAGGCCTAATTTTATGGATTGTAATCCGTCGTTAGTTTGTTACGTTGTTTTCCGTGGCTTAGGATGAGTGCGAGGTCCCAGTGTATGCAGGTCCATCTGGTCTGCCCGAGTTGGCCCACCTGGTGGTTGGATTGGAGGGATTCCCTCACCAGGATCCAGACTTTGTGCCTGTGTGTGTCCTCAACATGATGATGGGCGGTGGCGGCTCGTTCAGCGCCGGGGGCCCGGGGAAGGGCATGTACACCAGATTGTACACCAATGTTCTTAACAGGTGTGAGAGCAACATACATCGGCCAATTCTTTTACAGAGTTAAAACGCGCGGAGTTCACTTCACTTTATGTTTATTCTAAGTGAAGTTTAATTGAAGGTTTGAAATATCCCCAAAGCAAAATTAAATTTAGATTATTTTATTGCTTTTTTTTGTTAAAAAACTCAAACACTACTGTTATGGTTTGGAGGTATATAAAAGTCTGACACTTTAGCTCATTTGGTAGCATGTCTGCCTTCTGAGCTAAGGGTCCCGGGTTCGATTCCCGGCATGGCCAAAAATTTAGAAAAATTAGTTTTCCTCCTATTCACGTTGATAAATTAATGGCCGGGGACTGGATGTTGTGCCTGTTCTTGTCTGTCTTCCTGTCTGTCTTGTTTGTCATGGAGGGAAAGTGGAAAAATCCCTTCAATACACCCGACTGGGATCAAACATCAGACACTAAACATCATTTACAAAATGTTTTATCGCAAACATATTTCGGCCTTAGCTGATCAAGCAAGTTACCATCACAACACATATTTCAATAAATCTATACCTGCTTTGCTGTCAAATGATCTAAGGTGTCACTCTCGTGATAGACTGACCTGTGGGCTGCTGATGACGGGGAGGTCGAGGTTTGAATCCCGGTCTGGTGAAATAAGGTGGTTTTCCCACTCTCCTTCCATGAAAATGTTGATGCACTTTTTATAAATTCAATCGTTCTCATCCTTAACACATTAGCGTAGTTAGTACATGCATGTATAACCCAAACAGGTTGTAAGATGCGGTGCTAAAACAATTAGTCCATTGTATTTGTAATGTACATGGAGCACAGAACTGCAAAAATTGAACCTAACTGTGTGTTTTAGACTCTTTATTATCTAATAATGTTATTAGTAAAGCTGGACTGCCTCTGGGGTCTAATGGCCAGAGTTCATGGCAACAGATCTAGAGGTCCCGGGTCCGATCCCCGGCTTCCATAATGTTTCTGTGAATCACTGGGTCTGGTAACGGGGCTAAGCTCATCCTCGTGAGGACAAATGAGGAGCTACTTGAATAAAGAAGTAGCAGCTTCGGTCTAGAAAACTTAGATTAATGGCCAGAGGGTTCGTTGTGTCGACCATATGGCACCCTTTAGCTGCAAATGTTGGCTCTATCATCGGGCGGCAGCCGCTCGGTTGTGGGCTCAAGCTGTTATTCGTAAAGGTTCGTAGTTGTCAAGGCAGAATTTTGTTTTGAAGCAAAGTTTAAGCATTCAAAACTTCACACAGCTCTATTAGAAATACTCTTAATCGAAAGAGAAGTTGATGAAGCAAGACCATTGGTAGATTGAGGACAAGGGAGGAATCTATCATAAAATATCAGGGTTATGTCAGCCGGTACAAGATTTGTTGATCTCACAGTTATCCTTATTCAGGTACCACTGGATGTACAGCGCGACGGCCTACAACCATGCCTACATGGACACTGGTCTGTTCTGTATTCATGCTAGCTGCCCCCCCACCCATGTGTCAGAGATGGTGGATGTGGTCGTCAAGGAACTGGTCGCGATGGCCGGGATGATCGGCGAGGAGGAGCTCAATGTGAGTGTTGAACATCTTTTAACTGTGCACACCTCAATAAATATTTACAGGGGAGGAACTCATTGTGAGTCTTGAACAACTTTAACTGGGCATACCTCAATAAATAGATCAACTTTTCATGTCTCTAGAGCCAAATCCATTTATTCTATTCTAATCAAGACAGCAATATTATATGAAATATTTTAAAAACAGAATCTACATTCACATATATTTTTTAAGAAATCACAATTAATATAAATCTGGTCCATGAAATTAATCTCTTTCAATTGTTTACACATTTCAAAGTTATAAAACTCTCTAGTTTATATTTGTTTGTTGATGTGATCAGAGGGCAAAAACGCAGTTGCAGTCCATGCTGTTAATGAACCTGGAGGCTCGGCCGGTCGTGTTTGAAGACATAGGCCGACAAGTGCTGGCCACCGGACACAGGAAGAGGCCCAGTTATTTCATTGACGCCATTTGTAAGTCTTGTTTTAAACTGAAACTGGAGTTAATGTAGGATATGAATGGAAGCTGACCTGAAAAGAGATATAAGATATGTTATTATCTATGAATTAGTTATTTTGCCTTATTCATCATCATCATCATCATCATCATCATCATCATCAACACAACAACAGTTTCCAAACTGTGACTGGGTCAGTTTATTAAAATGCCTCCATCTTTCTTTCCTTCCACAACTCTTCCTTCTTTAATTTCTTACATTCTTATCCTCTACTTTAAACACTTTCTGTCATCTGCTCCTCCCTTGTGGTCTTTTTCTCACATAATTCATTCCCAACATTTTCTTTGGTATCCTCTCTTTTTGCATCCTCATTACATGCCCAAACCATTTCAGTCTTGCTTCCTCTACTGTCTCATGTACTCCAACATCCTCATTACATGACCATATCATCTCACTCTGCTTCCTCTACTATCTCATGTACTCCAACACCCTCATTACATGCCCATACTATCTCAGTCTTGCTTCCTCTACTATCTCATGTACTCCAACATCCTCATTACATGCCCATACCATCTGAGTCTTGCTTCCTCTACTGTCTCATGTACTCCAACATCCTCATTACATGACCATATCATCTCACTCTTGCTTCCTCTACTATCTCATGTACTCCAACACCCTCATTACATGCCCATACTATCTCAGTCTTGCTTCCTCTACTATCTCATGTACTCCAACATCCTCATTACATGCCCATACCATCTGAGTCTTGCTTCCTCTACTATCTCATGTACTCCAACATCCTCATTACATGCCCAAACCATTTCAGTCTTGCTTCCTCTACTGTCTCATGTACTCCAACATCCTCATTACATGTCCATACCATTCAGTCTTGCTTCCTACTATCTCATGTACTCCAACATCCTCATTACATGTCCCATACCATCTGAGTCTTGCTTCCTCTACTATCTCATGTACTCCAACATCCTCATTACATGACCATACATCTGAGTCTTGCTTCCTCTACGTTCATGTACTCCAACATCCTCATTACATGACCATACCATCTCAGTCTTACTTCCTCTACTATCTCATGTACTCCAACATCCTCATTACATGCCCATACCATCTGAGTCTTGCTTCCTCTACTGTCTCATGTACTCCAACATCCTCATTACATGACCATACCATCTCAGTCTTGCTTCCTCTACTATCTCATGTACTCCAACATCCTCATTACATGACCATACCATCTCAGTCTTGCTTCCTCTACTATCTCTTGTACTCCAACATCCTCATTACATGTCCATACTATCTCAGTCTTGCTTCCTCTACTATCTCATGTACTCCAACATCCTCATTACATGCCCATACCATCTGAGTCTTGCTTCCTCTACTGTCTCATGTACTCCAACATCCTCATTACATGACCATACCATCTCAGTCTTGCTTCCTCTACTGTCTCATGTACTCCAACATCCTCATTACATGCCCAAACCATTTCAGTCTTGCTTCCTCTACTGTCTCATGTACTCCAACATCCTCATTACATGTCCATACCATCTCAGTCTTGCTTCCTCTACTATCTCATGTACTCCAACATCCTCATTACATGACCATACCATCTCAGTCTTGCTTCCTCTACTATCTCATGTACTCCTTCACCCAACTATTCCCCAGATAACTTCATTCCTAATCCTGTTTCATCTGGTGACAGCTAGCATGCTCCTCACAAAATTCATTCTCATAGTCTCCACTTTCCTAGTCTCTCATGATTAACTCAATTAAATTTGATGACGGGGAGATCGAGGTTCAAATCTCGGTCGAGTATACTGAGGGTGGTTTTCCAAAATAGTTTTCCATTCTCCCTCCATGCAAAAGCTTCCTATAAATATAACCTCCCTAATTCCCAAAATCAGCACATAAGCATATAACCCTAACAGATGGTAAGATTCAACGTTGAAAAAAAATTCAATGAAATCTATAAATTATTACTGACTCTTATACAGTTATATTAATCGCTATTATTTTAATTTTCCTAATGGGTTTGTCTTTATTTACTTGTATTAATAACTCATAATAAAGTTTTAAGTAAAACAAACCAGTAACCTTCAAAGTTATTAATAAAGTCTAATCTGTGAGCTATGGCAGCTTAAAGAGTATCTTCTACTTTAGATTTGCATTCTAATATAATTTTATTGACTAGAAAGCCATGGTAAAAAGAAGGTTTAACCATCCTGGTCATTAAATTTACAATTTACTGCCTGTTACTCAGCCATCTTAACACGGTGATAATTATCTCCTACTAACCCTAAAGATATTGATTGGAACCCTCTCTTCCATTTTTGTGGCCTGGTCTGAAATAGTGTGTACATTTTCTAGATTACTAATTCAAGCTGAACTTGGTCGTCCAGGAGCTTTCATTGGAGACGATCAAATTTTAATGTAATCATTACAGCTCATGCTTTTATTATAATATTTTATAGCTATACCAATTCTAATTGGAGGATTCTGAAACATATTATTCTGATACATATTATTCCCTCAAAGACAAATAAAAAAAATTATAAAACAAATAAACTTCTCTCTTCATTTTTTTCATATCTTAACTCCTCTCAAAGTTTACACATTTGCTATGTACAATCCAAGGATATGATTCTAAGCTATGCAAAGGTTTTATAAAGGCTGTTTTTGATTTTTTTTTAAAGTGCATTATTTTCTGGTCAATATGGTAATTATTATTAAGCATTTACTTTATCTCTTTATACTTTTTTCCAGTTTGGTTTGATTTGAGTTATAAAATCGAGTAATATAAAATTTTAATTGATAGATAAGAGTAATAAAACTAAAATTTACTTACTGCTAAGTCTAAGTATGCTTGCTGATGTGTTTTTGAAACTGTATCTGTCCTCCAGCCAAAGTGAAGAAAGATGACATAGTAAGAGTTGCCAAGAAGATGCTCAGATCCCCGCCCTCCGTGGCGGCTCGAGGAGGCATAAACAAGCTCCAGTCGTGGGAGAACATCCAGGCGGGACTCCTTCACCACGAGGGCAAGATCCCCGGTAACAGGGGAAGACTTTCCCTCTTTAGGTGAACTCCCCCTCAACCTTTGTAACAAAACCTTTTTAAAACAAGAGTCGAGGCAAGTTAAATCTCGAGTCGGTATTTTGACTGTCACTGAATTTGATTTTGATCTGTAGGAATATTTATAGTTCTTATCCGATCACTAATAAAAATTACATTTTTTTAGAAAAAAAGTTTATTTTCAATGATTGTAAAGAGTTAAAGAAATATTCTTTGTTGACATATCTAATGTTCACAAATGACAGTGCAACCTCCAAAATTAAAATATGCTTTGATTCTAGTCACAAGGTCTTAGGCCTTTGTCATAAAATAATCTGCAACATTTGTATTCTTCAGATATTATCTTATTTAAATTTGTTAAATAGTAAGAATTTGCGAGAACCACTTTTTAAATTCAAAATATTGAGATAACATTTTGTTTGAAAGTATGAAAATGTAAATTATGTTTATTAAAGTAAATATTTTATGGTTTATAAAGAGCTAAAGTTCATTTTGATGTTCGGGCTGGTGCTTGCTTTGAATTATCTTATAGTTTATTCAAACACTTAAGATACAACTTATACACATTTTAAATGCAATCAATAAAATAGTGATAGTTGCAATGTACACCATTTGTAGTTTCATTTTTTAGGGTAACAGTTTATTATGTCAAAGTTTCATATTGAAAAACAATATTTATAACCAAAACTTTTCTTAATGATGCTCATATCTTTGAACACTTTATCACTGTTTAACAAACTAAGGTTATATAATAAATTTCTACTTTTTTCTGAGAAAAAATAATGTCTTTAAAATAGACATATATTATTTAGTGTATTGGCTCAAAAATAAGCTGCCACAGAATCTAGGCTACACCTCTTTGATAATAATATATCTTTATAAGGAAAACCTCTTTTCGATTTATGAGGCAATTGTATTATATTTGAACGAAGGTACAGTAAAGGTGGATAGAAATATATAACATATATAGGTCGGGGGATTGGGCGGTGACGATCAACTTTCTTTAAGAGGCAACCATTATCACTTTGTCCAATGGCAGCAATGTAAAGTGTGAACTGTGTTCTTCTTTTCATTGTAGGCCATATTGTGTTGTTTCCTTTATATGTCTCTATCCACCTTTCCTTTATCTTCTTACAAATTACATCCTCTTAATAGTAATAAAATTATTCATGTCTAAAATCAGTCTACTTTGAAAGTAAACAAATACACCCTATTTCCTTCTTACTTCCCTAAAACCCATAATTTTTGCCTATCCTATTACTAAGATTTTAAAATTTGTGTTGTAACACTGTCTTAAACAGTGCCAAGTGATGCGTTCACCTAGAGGATTGGCCGTGCTTAAGGTTCCAAACTTAGTAAACAAATACACTCTTGTCAAAATAGAATAATAGTAGTGAGCAACCGTGTGTCACTAAAACATGTGAGAAAAATAAAAGTAAATATAGAAGGTTTGACCATTTCATTCCATCAGCCATTTTGGTTCAAAACTATATTCTTACAATTAGATGTCAAGGAATACCTCGGTCTTGGGATTCAGTGTTCGCTTCAGGACCCGATGTTCATGGGTTCAAACCCAATCAGTTTCGACGAATATTTCTCGAATGATAAAAATCTGTAGCACAACTTTGTCCAAAGGCGAAGTAAAGCTGTCAGTCCCATGTTGGTTGTGGCTTGTAAAAGAACCCTGGAAGATATGTGGAAATACCTTTCCTGGAAAATTTGGTAGGGACTTTCAGTCTTGCTCATAGAAATTCAGTGTGGAAGGCAATGGGGAACCACCTCACTTTCTGAACTCAACTAGCACATGGTGTTTCTACCAGATAGCGCAGGCAGCACTAGTCAGCTAAGGGTCGAGTCCAAGCCCAGCTTTGAGTGTATGGAAATCACATGAAACCAACCTTCATGTTGTTGACATAGGAAGAAGAGTGTAAAGGTTGATCTACTTTTAAATAACCTTGTAGAAGATACGTGGTAAAGAGCACCATCTGTTGTGGAAATCAAAAATGAATATATATCAGATCGGTATAGCTACACGCAGGTACAACACTTATTATGTATTATCCATGAGTGCAATATTAGGAGTATAGTTTTATAAAGGCTGTTTATTGGCGGGGGAAATGTCGTATTTTCAGTATTCACAGTATTATTAAAAGTTAAAAATGCTGTGTTTGGTTTGTAAATTTCTCATGACAGTTTATTTGCTTCCTTTTTTTTTATCTTTCTTTTCAAATTTCTTGAATTTTCAAGGCTCATTTTAAAATTTCAATACGAGATCGAGATTATTATTTTTTCCATGTCTCCCACTTTCTTATTAAATAACTTCAAAGAGACCATTGAAAAATATTTTGGTTTTACTATTCAATGATTATATTAATTTTTATAAAGGGTTTGAAAAATTTTGGTTTTTTTAAAAGTCAAATCTTGATCGTTAACCACAAATTATTTTGTCAAAATTAAATATAAAACTGAATCTTTTTTAAAAAAATTCTAAGGATAGGAGGTTTAATTTCATACATTAACTTATTAAGGATCTGCAAGCTTCCTAGAAAGTTCCCAAGTCATGGTTCAATAAATATATAATATTAACAAAACTACGGGAGGAGGCCAAGCAAAGAGGGATAGATCTACTTCAACAAGTGAAAAGAGATTTCCACTTATAAAAATAAAATCATTGAAATTAATATAAATAAAATCATTGAAATTACTATAGTTATTTTACATTTGAAATAACATAACTTGTAAATTAAAATAATTTGAACCATAATATTAATATTAAAATAAACATTTATCTTCCCACCAAGAGTAAAGGCACAAGTTTGAACAGGCAATCTAGAATCCAATCCTAAACCTTTTTAAAAAAATAAGGAAACAGGTAACAACAGAATCTAAGTGACAGTGACCTACCTCTAGCCATGCTGCCATAGTCCTGTTACCTGGTGTTGGTCTCTATTTTTTAATGTTTGTACTACACTTTTGCACCAAGGTGTACTTGATACATCCTTGCACCAAGCTAAACCTTGATATTATAGGAAGCCCACTTTCTACCACCAACATAGATTAAGAGTCACTAAAATTTATCAATCTAAAAACTATGTCTTATTTGATTTGTGAACTCCAAAGCTAACCTAAAAAGTTATTAAAGTCTCCCAATAATACTCCTTTAGGGATTTTTGTATAATTTATATTTACATTATTAATTAAATGAGCTAAGAAATAAAAATTAAATATTATTTTTTTCCTGGCATTGTGGCAACACGAGTTCAAAGTTTTAAACTAACGGGCTTCCTATTAAAGTTGGACTGTATATGTTATACCAGCCCTATAAAGAGAGGTGTTTCCATACCTTCTTAATCTTTTGTCTCCTACATCCAGATTTCTCATTAGCAACATTCTAATCGCCACACATCTGGTTCTACCGTTCTTTGTTGGGTTATTCTCTCATTCCATTTGCACAACATCCAGACAAGTAAAGAGAAGCGTAAACAACCATAAGAATAATAGAGGACATATAAACAATTTTACTCAACAAGCTCGAAACACACTTGGGTGGCTGCATGGTCTTAGGTGTCAGCCTCACAATAGATTAGACTGACGACAAGGAGATTGTGGTTCGATCCCGGTTGGGTGTACTGAGGGTGGTTTCTCCTAAATGGTTTCCCACACACACTCCATGCAAATGTTTGTACACTTCCTATACATTAAACCTTCATCAGTATATATACGTACAATCCAATTATTTAGTAAGATTCGATGACAAAAAAAAAAAGGAGCGGCAAACTTTTTGAGCTCAGAACTTCCTTTGAGTACTCTCATTTCTCCTAAACTTATTCACAGGTATGACTTTCCCTTCCCAATCCTTAATTAGTTCACATAATTTTATGTTAATTGTTTCTGTTTGAATGTCAGCAGAACAATCAATGTTCTCTGTTGTGGTTGTTAAGTTTATTTGAATATGTTTGAATAAACTTTTAATAGCCAATATCACAGACTCTTTTTTCAGCCTTAGTTTCAAAATTTTTGGATCCTTGGATATTTATTATTCTGAAGTAGGAACAAAAGCTTGGGAAGCCCCATCCTAAAACTTTTTTATTTAGCGTTACACAAGCAATGGCGGCAAAAAAATAAATATATAATCACATTTAGTGCCACAAATTTCCATTGGTCACTATTATTGGTGTTAAATTTGTTTGGCTATGTTTCTATGGTATAAAGTAATATTATAAAGGTCATCTTCAAATGTTTAAGGTCTTAAATAATATGATATTCTTAGAGCTTACAATTAAAACTATTTTTTTATAGTTTTATTTTTCACTTTACTTAATTGTGTAAATTTATTAAAGTTATGTTTTATATCAGTGACTGAAATAAAAATAACATAAGATTGCTATTGTTTAGTAAAACCTTGAGCACAAAGAAAGCTCTTTCCTCCAGTTCCCGTGTGGAAGCTGTGAGTGTTAAGTAACTTTGTGATGTTTGTTGTTAATAAGAATAGTTCAATAAAAAATACACTTGAAAAAAAATTGACAAATGGTAATTTATTTGACGTGTGTTTTAGTATGTAAATAAAAAGAGGAAAACATATTTTGTATTCTTAAAATTAATGAGAAATTAAAAAAAAACACTTGGATATCATATATTGTCTATAGATTTATAAACGATTATAAAACACAAATCTAAGGGTTATACAGAACATGATGTTACATGTACGAGATAAGGTAAAGTTTTTTTACTGATTGCACATTGCGGTCCCAATCCTCCATACGTTTTGTAAGTTCTTTCTTGTAAGATTCAAAATGTGAACATGCCTCTTGCGTGCACTGCTCTTGTAGACTAGTATAGTCCTGGGAAGAAAAAAAAAGATGGCATAGTATTTCATTCTACGCAGATAACATCCATTCCCAGGTTGAACCGAGGCACTCCAGTGATAATTTGCACTTACAGTGATCTCAGCGCATTTAAGTTTGAACCATCCAAGTTACAATCAACATCAGATCTGCTCACTTCGGTGGCCGCATGGTCTAAGGCGTCGCTCTTGCAATAGGACTGGACTGCCGATGACAAGGAGGAGATCATGGTTCAAATCTTAGGTGAACTTAGGGTGTTTTACCTTCTCTCCATGAAAATGTGGGTGCACCGCCTATATATGCAACCTTCCTCATCCATAACACATTATTAGTGTCAATAGTACATAAGCGTATAAACCGAACGAATACTAAGATGGGATTCTAAAAACATTATTTTCAAACCGTTTTAGCAATGCGTCTCCCTACCAATTT
Source organism: Timema cristinae (assembly GCA_039000515.1). NCBI lineage: Eukaryota > Metazoa > Arthropoda > Insecta > Phasmatodea > Timematidae > Timema > Timema cristinae. Next base: position 12,164,450 of record JBCFYV010011172.1, on the reverse strand, counting down.
GGTTTGCACACATGTGTACTAATTACGCTATTGGTCTTAGGAATGAAGAAAGTAAAATTTAGAAACAGTGAAACAGCATTCACATGAAAAGAGAGTGTAAAACCATTTAGGGGAAAACCACCCTCAATACACCTGGATTAAAACCTCAAACTCCCTTTCATCGGCAGTTTAGTCTTATGTTTATTTTATTTAACACCGCATCTTACTACCCATTCGGGCAATGCACTTAAGTACTAATTAAGCTAATGGGTTAAGAATTGGGAAGGTTGAATTTAGAGGAAGTCAACCCGCATTTTTGTGGAGTGAAACTGGAAAACCGTTTTGTAAAAACCACCCCCAGTTCACCCGAACGAGATTTGAACACCTCTCCCCATCCTCAGCAATTTAGCTACACACAAATCTAGTGTGTTAGCTAATTACGCCACCGAGGTGGGTACAAGTACAATTAACAATTAAAAATTGTTGCCCTTCGTGTACTAACCTTTACACAATTAGAGATGACAATGTCAATGTTGATTGGCTGACTTCTCTCTGCCTGATGTTCACTTGTTGGAAGTGCAGCCCAAGTCAGTCTTGAGGACACTTGTCGAAGCTCGTCCAAGCGAGGATAGATACTCGTCGTATACAGGGTGTCACATTCCACGCTCTGCTGTGGAGGTAGATCGACAGTCTTGTGGCCCACGGGCAAAGCTACACTACGGAAACCTACAAAGATCTCAGGTTGAACGTTGTCGATTTGCAAATAACACTTGAGGATGTTTGAATCGTGAATATCACAAAGCTTCTATTGAAAAAATGTCTTACCTGCACTTGTAACACAATATAAGGCAGAGGTCAACAACCTTTTGATTGACTCTTAAACTCACCAGCTAGCAATAGATTCGATTGTCGAGATTTGAATCTGGTTCAGATGTATTACTAAATGGTTTATCACCTTCCCTTTGTGAAAATAGATTTATGGTATCTTTAAATTCGTCTTTCCTCATCCATATCCTTGCTAGCCTGAAGTAGTAATGATATGTGATGCACAGAAAAAAGTTAGAGGATGATTAAAAAATAAACTAAAAATGAGCTATGAACAATTCCTATAGCGTACAAACCAAACAGGTAATAAGACATGGGTGTTAAAAAAATATCCTATATTGTGTACAGTAGCATACAAACGGGGGAGGAGAGCTTGAGGGGGCTTGGACCCTCCCTACAATAGTTTGGGAATGTCCCAAGATCTATGTAGATCCGAAGAGAAGATAAAATGTGGTGGAGGCGGGAGGCGTATGACCACTGTATAGACCTTGGCTAATATTGTTAAGGGTGTCACCTTTGTACTGCCGACGACGGGGTGATCGAGGTTCAAATCTTGGTTGGGTGTATTGAAAGTGGCATATAGCCCAAATGGATAATGAAACGCAATGACAGCGAAAAAAAAAATTATAAAATAAAAATTGAAAGAAAATTCCCAATTCATAGACGAAGGCTCACTTTTTGCTCTGACGGATCGCTTGTGACGTGGTGCGACAGTGCTCCTCCTGTGGGTGATGGCTTCGCCCTCATATGTCGTCGCTGTGGCCGCACTTTGTTGGCTGGCTCTCAATGAGGAGCACACTGTATCCACCAGGGAGTTGAGCCTGTCCGTCATGTCAGGATGGAACAATTGTTCCAACACCGCGCACAGTCGACCACCTTCGGCTCTTATGTCAAGCTTGTAACTCTGCAAACTATGCTCGCTTGATTCCTACAGAAATATTGCTAGTTAGTATTTAGTAATGTTATTAAATTATATTAGGTAAGATACAATGTTGATCATGATTTACATCACCAGAGTAGTCTGGATATGTACTAATGCTTTCACAGTTTAAGGCATCAGGCTCACAATAAACTTGATTGCTTGTGATAGGAGAGGTCGGGGTTCAAATTTTGTACAGAATTTTGTACGGACGCATTGGGAGGTTGGTTTTCCAAAGTGATTTATTGTTGTGGTCTCTCACCCTCTGTCTTCGTGCTAATGCGGGTGCACTTTCTTTAATCTACCTTTCTCATACTTAGTACTTTTAGTGAAAAGATTTACAAAACTATACTTGGGTATTGAATCAATTAGAGGTTATGGGCTGACAAAATGTGTTGTAGGACATTCACTGCGTAGCCTATTTCTTAAGTCTGATCAATTATCAGGAGACAGATGAATGTGAAGCCTGTGTCACAAATCTGATCAATAGTGTTGGGAAAGTTGGGTCAGATTCTGCCAATTGGTCGAAAATTCAAAGGGTAAACAACACACCTGCATAACATAACTAACATAAAATGATATTAATATTGCTTCAATGTCTGAATGGACTAAGGTGTCACCCTCTGGTTAGACTGGCCTGCCGAAGATGTGGACATCGAGGTTCGAATCCTGGTCGGTTCTACTGAGGGTGGGTTTCCTACGGTTTCCTACTCTTCTTCCATGCAAATGCGGGTAGATTACCTATAAAATTATTCCTTTCTCATCCCTACTCCATCAGAATAGTTTACATATGCATTAGAGCATACAGTACCTGTACCAAAAATAAGAAATAAGCATAGACGGAATACTTACGAAAACTCAAGTGTTAGGGTAGAAAATTTTTCACTTTATTTAAACAACTAACTTTCACAATTTTTGTTGTTGTTGTCGCTAAATATCACAAATTCTGAAGGAATATAATAAATAAGGCAAAAATATAACAATGAAAAAAGTCTCCAATTTAAAAAAAATAAAAAATTTTTAAACAAGAATTGAGGTGCGTTTTTAGGCGACCAGCTTTCTGATATTGATAACACTATGGTTATTTTTATAAATTATTATTTTCCTTGGCGATCAGCATTATTGACTTTTGACTTATAGACTCTCTACTCTATGCATAAAACCTGAACCAGTAGTAAGATGTGGTGATTAGAAATAAAACTGACAACGTTTAGCTCACATGCGGACAAACATTGATATTCTGGCTCAACAATAGGTAGGAATGAATAAGAGCATGTTTTCTATGTCTACTTAACTGTTTGACTCGAGCAATAAATAAATACTTGTAAGTTAATTGCATTTCCAAGCTAGAATAACCTTGTAATCCACTTTGGTGGCCACATGGTCTGACACGCTACCCTCGTGTTAGATTAGACTGTTGTTAACGGGCAGATCGAGTGCACCGAGTGTTTTTTTTAAAAAAAGTTCACTCTCCTTCCAAGCAAATGCTGGCGTATTTCCTTGAACTAAACCCCCTAACCCATTAGTACAAATAGTATAACCCGAATGGATAGTAAGATGCGGTGCTAAAAAAAAGGGGAGGGGGGTATCTTATGGTCTAATCTCCAACGCGTCAATCTCACATTAGACCGAAATGCAGATTATAGGGATATTAGAGTTTTAATCTTGGTCAGATCTACAGGGAGTAGTTTTTTTTTCTAGATTGCTTTTTTTCCCCCTCACACCTTCCTCGAAAATATGGCTACATTTCCTCTAAATCAGGAATACTAATATTGGGACAAACCCATGAGACTGTGCTGTCTGCGAACCCTATGATTGACCAACATACAATACGGCCTGATTTTTTTTTCTTTTTTATTGAAAAGTATAGCAGTAGGCTACACCATTTTTGAATGTTTAACTTTGTGCCATTTAAAGGTATCAATTTCAAAACCTTTCACAGAGTATGCGTTTTTTAAAGAAAAAAAAGAGTGTAATTTAATTAGTAGCTATTTTTAGTTAAAATTGTGGTAGTATAACATTTTTTAAATGTGGCCTTCTCGTTACCTATTTTAAAATTTCAATGTGGCCCTTAAGATAAAACAATTTGGACACGACTGTTTCTAAGTCTACCCTGTGGCGCCGACTTCTGGAAGGGGAGGGTTCGTGAATTTTTCCCCACCCAAAAATTGCGTTAGAGCCAAAATTCTAGAAGTTTCTGAAGGAATGTCCGTTTTTTTTTGTTTTTAACTATAGTTTTTTGAATTGTAGAACTATACTTCCACATAATGAATGTCATTACTATTATTATTAGCACCGCGTCTTACTACCCGTTCGGGTTATACGCACTTATGCTAATGTGTATGGTAGGGTGATTGTGAGTTGAATGAAGGACCTACAGTTTAACGTGAATCCGAACCACGGTGCGGCCTGGCATTCACACATTCACAAGATTCTTGTCAGAGGTGTAGGAAGGTTTGGAAATCAGATAAATCTGTCCGGGACGAGGATTGAACCCGCGCCAGCATAGAAGTCCGACACCTACCCCTAGACCACCAGTCACCACTAATCAATGTACTACATCCGATGTTAGAGAATTTCACATCAATAAATGATCAAAGAAATATGACATTCCTTCAGAAAATGTATTTGTAATTAGGTAAGCAAATTTTATTGTTGTCCCAGCCAGCCCAGCCCAGTCCAGCCCAGCTTTTTTTCCTCTCAACATGGGATATGTATACACAATATCCCCAAGGCTTCTTTGGTTCTGACTGACAGCTGACAGCTTTGAAAAGTTACACCAAATTATGTAGGGCCTATCCCTAAGCCAAACCATATGATATGCAAAAACATGTGTTAAGCAGCTGTCAGGTATATACATAAATGTTGACTGCCAGAAGTCAGCTGTGTAGAGAATGTTAAGAAATATAAATAATATAAAACCCGTCCTAGTCAGAATCGAAACTGAAACCTTTGCTAAATCAAATTAGTGCAACGCTCTTTCCAGTTGAGCTACTAGGACATAGCGCTACAAACGATCTTTATCAATATTTAAATAAAACTTAAAATCGTGTATGTATGCATTTTGCTAATAAATTTTGTTTTTAGTTTTTTTTTAACGATGTAAGCTACTTGTGTAAAATTTAAATAATATATGAATGATATTTAGTGAGATTATTTTATAAATACAAAGTAGGATACGCAAAAGTAATGAATGAGTGGTAACTAGCGCTATGATTGGCCCGAGCATATTATAAACTAAAACAATGAAACTACTTAGTTAAGATATTCTCACATAGATGGCAAAGAGCAACGATCCTTAAAAAATTGTTATTTTCATCAAATACACCAACTGTTTCCAGCCTGTGGCTGTGTCAGTTTGGTCTTTGGTGAAATGCCTCCATCTTTTTATATCCTTCCACCATTCTTCCTTCTTTAATTTCTTCCAATACTCTCCTCTTGTTTTATTATCACATAGAAATTAACTTTCAGACATAATCAGCAATTTCAAGACGTCTCATTTACATAAAGTACAAGCTATGAATAAGTTATGCATGAAGGTTATACATAAATCCATGTTAGGACAAACACTAAAAGTATCGTACACAGTGAGGCCAACTGACCAGCAAAATCAACCCTCAGCTAAGTTAGTTGAATATTTTCTGTTATTTGCTCCTCCCAACTCTTTCTTGGCCTCCCCTGCGGTATTTTCCCCTCACTCTTCATTTCCATCCTCATTACACGCCCACCATGCCATCTCAGTCTTGCACCTTTTTTTTTTTAATATTTGGGTATTATTTGTCTATGAAAATGTATCTGGTCTTGCTTCCTCTACTATATCATTTATGCGTATAACCCGTACGGGTAGTAAGACGTGGTGCTAATAATAATATATCATTTACTCCCTGTATCCACACTCTTTCCCGGATAACTTCATTCCTTATCCCGTTTCTCTTTGTGACATTCTATTCATGGCCTCCACTTTCCTAGTCTCTCTTGCATTCAATGTCCATGTTTATGCAGCAAATGTGACAATGGGTACAAAGTATGCTCTCTACACATTGGCGGACCTACATTTTTTGAGGCCCCTTAAGCTTTAACTGTTATGGGGGACCCTTCGTAACACGGTCTAGGTAACTATTGTTATTTTTTTCCATTGGGGTTGTTCCACGAGAGAAACATTTTAACATTCAAACATTTTAAACACATTAAGAAACTTTTTTAACTACTACTTAGATTTTTATTAAAATTGTTGTAATGGATTATCTCACATATCAAAAGTCACTTGTGTAAATTCAAATGTCTTATGCCTTTCTCAAAATATCGCATTCATAGTTTCCTTTTCCTTCCTCTTCTGTCATCAACGTTTTTCCGTCTTCATCTATCATTCTAATTTCTTGTCTTTTCTCTCTTCTCCTTTTTCTTACTTTTCATTTCCTCAAATACATACATAGCCAAATAATTTTAAATTAGGTACTTGTTTAGTTAATATTTACTTTTTGATGAAATTTCAAACTTTTTTTAAAGTTGGCTATTAGCTTGTATATTGGTTTGGTATATTATATTGAAAGTTCGATAAATATAATGAATAAGGTATCTTAAAACTTGATTACATTTGTTTGAATGACAAACTTTGTGTAGCTGCCATACGTTTAAATTATCACTTAGGTTATAGGCTTGTAAAAAGTATTATTATATTACCATTTATTTTAAAAAAAAAGTTGTCTCAGATCTTGTATATTACTTTCAGAAACCATATTTTGTTGAAAGTTTAATAACTATACTGAAACAAATTAGCTAAAAACTGTAATACATTTGTTTGAATTACTTTGTCTATAAGGCTTACATTCAAATTATAGTTAAGGTTATGGGCTTGTAGGAAGTACGCTATCTACAAACCTCGTTTTAGTGCGAATCCCAATCTATATAACCTTAATTTTGTGCCAAAATACTATCATCTATATAATATTTTGGTAGGATGAACGGCCGTTTAGAACGGAAGTAGAAATTCCCTTTTGGAAGGTATTTTATCCTACCTAAACACTACTATAGGGTAGGATTGTGGTACGAGATAAAGCCTTCCAAACGAGCTTCCTTCAAAAATCATCGTATATATTAGCCTACATCAACTTATTTAAAGAAAAAACTCACCAGTTTCAAACTTTGTATGCTCTTCAAAGCTTTTAATAACACATTTATTTAATTTAACTAATCGTAATCACAAATTAATATATCTCATATATTCAATCAAATTAATGAACGATGTCAAAATGCCACGTTGCCTTGTATGGGTGTAAGAGAGGTAGAGATACCCGAAAGTTTCTATATCTCTTACACAATGGTATGGAGACGACAGTTCGAAAATTTCAGCCACATATGTCCATCCAGTTATATTATAAAGATCAATGCAGAACACCAACACTACAAATAACCTAGACTGGATTATTCGCGCACTAGTGTAGTTAACAGTAATAAACCCCTAGTTTATAATCAATAAAGTATCAATATAATTTTTTTAAATCAAATATAAAAATTCTTGGTTGATAATCCTACATGAAAAATAACAAAAAAACGCTACGCCTGAATACTACTACCTAGTTTAAAAAATAAATAATTAGGCCTAAATAAATACGCAACTAAGCCAGCAGGACAGCGGCGCAGTGTGATGACCTTTCTTTGCCTTACTTCATCCAAACCGTCACACACAAATCGTTCATCTCAGTGCAACCCTTGTCACCAGCGCAACCCACGGGTAGGCGTGACACTGTAATTCACGAAAAGATCAAGTTCTTGCTACAGACGCTGATACGGGGGGGGGGGGGGGGGTGAGGGGGGACGACCTTACTCATCAAACCCATTCTCCATCCTCCCATACCATATTCAGACATCTCATACATGGTCACACACAGAACGCAATCACTCCCTTATCCTCACCTTCCCCATCCTAGGAAAATAAAATCCTAACTTCAACGACACCTATCATGATCACTCACGTTCATTATTCCACCTCACCGGGTATTATAATATGTGTTCACCGTAGTTTCAAGACATCATCATTCATTAGTTCCACATCATGGTCTAATGTATTCATATCAAAAGGCTAAGGGTTACGACAGTGACCTGGGCTTCAAACAGAAAATCAGCCTCGTATTCCTTTACAGGACAGGCGACTCTATGTCCCTGGCAGGTTCGGAATGGGCAACAGCCGAACAACCCAGTATCCTGGAAATTGAGACTTGTAGACTCTGACTGCAACCCTAAATAGACACGGTCGGCGGTGAGTAATGGAACACCCCCTCCCAGTATAGGTACAGCCCTGTATGACATAATATTATGGACGTGATCAATAGCCAATCAATGATAAAAATAATAAAATATAGTTTGGTTTATGTCTGTTTCTTTGTACACCGATTCTTACCAACCGTTCAACATAACCACATTTATTTACGTCAATGGGTTAGGAGTGAGGAAGGCAGAATCCAAAGCAAATATACCTTTATTTGCGAGGAAAAAAGGGGAGGGCAGTGCGAGAGGGATACATACAAGGGCAAAATAAACCCCAGTACATCTAACTGGGATTCGAACCTAAGTCTATTAGAAGAGGATGGTTGTTTAGCGTTTAAGGCTCGATGACCACGGTGAGACTCTATCCTTCTGACCTTAAAACTCTTGTAGAAAACCTCCATGTCCTCTCCTAACTGTGCTGAGTGGTCCATAACTTTCTTGTGCAGCTCTTCTAACAGACGTCTGTTGCCCTGGTAACCATGGTGGGGTCGCAACCTCCCCTCCAGCTCACCTACCCTCAACAGACCTATTTAACAGAGCAGTAATAGAATCGATCACCGATTAGTCGATTGATAATTTTATGATCTTTATATTCGTATCAGAGTATTTAATGTTCGAGCTTGTAAACACTGATATTATATAACTTAGCTTATGTTGCAGGCAAGTAAACCATAGACAAACAGACTTACGGGAGTTTCGATGAGCTTCTTGAGCCAGGTTGAATCCTTGGGCACTGGGGACCACTAGTGACAGTGCTAATTGATAACCAACCCTGTGTCGGTAGAGGTCAGTGCACCTGGCTACGAGCCTAGGGTGTCCCGGGTTAAACTCCCGGTTGGTACCTTGGGTATTATTTCCGAAAAAGGAGTTACCCCAACTGTCTCCAGGGCTTGGTTAGTTAGTCTTAAGTTATGTTTGAGTGTTTCCACTGGTTTCAAATCCTCACACTCATTATCACTCATTATCACTCACTATCCCCTGGACACCGTACATTAGTACTGGATAATCTTTCCACAAACTGGGCTACGAGTGATGTAGCTCAAATGTACAATAGATATCAGTCTTTAGTGATAACAGCATTCTTTTCCAAACGATAGCCTTCTAAACAACTCACTTTAAACATGTCCGCTGTAAAGGTTACAAGATGGAGAATATGTTTCCCTAACACTTGAAGTGAACCTAGTCCACTGTATTAGAAGATTGTTTACAACCAGGCAATATGAAAAAATTCACTTGGACAAAATTGTATTATATTATAAGTTTTCTTTGTAATTTGCAATTTGAGTAAGCTCATTTGGGAGGCGGGGTGTATTGGTTTATGGGAAGGGGGTGGGGCTAACTGAACCTGGTTTTGTGAAAGTCGGTTGATCGACCATCAAAGGAATTTTTGTCTGCTCTCTAGTAAAATCACGTTTAAAGTTTAAACTCTTTTTCAAAATGCCCGCTTTATTGAGATGTTGTTACTTTAGACTGCAGCTAGCGATCCTAGTGTCGAAGGACTTAAGCTCTCTTAATGAGAGCAGCCATTTTAACCTGTAGGGTGTGGGTTGGTGTATACCTTGTCTGTGAGCTAGGAAATACAACTAAAAATACCCAAGATCCTTTATATTCATTGTTGATCTCTCTCAGCACTATGTTGAGTGAAAGGGCTTTCCGTTATTTTTTAACGATGTACTTTATATTTTTAGTCTCATTATTACTGCACAAAACAACGAACACAACGTTTAATTTTAAAATTGTTTGGTTTTGAATTACACCTTTATAGTATGGAACTTCTAGTATTATTATTTAATAGCAAATTAAATATGCATACATATATACCTAATCCCAACGTTCTCTTACGGGGTAGCCAAGAAACTATGCATATAGCTCCGTACTTAATACACCCTCACTAACTTTCTCCACACTTCCCTATCCCCGCATACTCCCTTCGCTTCAACAACTTCCATAACCCAAGTCATACATTTTATTTTATTCTTAAAAATCTTAATGTTTCTACTTTCACACATTCATCTATCACATTATTCACGTTTTACATTTATTTATTTCTTATCAAATTTTATATTGCTACCCGCCTACCTTCTCTCTTCTTCGACTGAAACTCGGAGAGAAAATTGCCTCGTGATTCTCTCAGTGCTGCCAAACTCGCCTCGTGAAAACGGCGCAGTTTAGACTGCGCATGCTCATTCGCTGATTTCCTTAAGTTGACCACCGTGGTAAGGTATTCTGCGAAGATATTTCACGAAAAGTTTAGTCACTGGACCAAACCAAATTATTTAACGAGTTAAATAAATGGTACTCAAATCAAGTAGCTAAACTCTGGTATCGTCTAAATACTCTGAGTAGAATACAAATAGCGGTAACGATAATTTTATTATATTGACGAAACCTGTCACTTTTAGAGCGCGGTAACATACTTCTTTTGTTTTCAATAAGGCTACCAACTTAATTTTGTAACATTAATTTTTTCCATTGTTAAATTACTAAGAACACATTGTTTCTGTTTTAACACTATACAGCCCACACCAACAATCACGCAGTTTAAGACATCAGGTTCGAAACAGTGGATTACCGATGATGAAAAGGAAGGCTGACTGAATTGAAGCGGTGGTTTTGCTTTTGCAGTTTTTTCCCCATTACCTTTTCACGAAAATGTGGATGCATTTCCATAAGACCACTCTTCTCAACTAATTACGTAAACTAAGCCATTGAATAACCGTGGTGTTAAAAGGTAAAAATAAAATAAAAAAATTATTTATATTTTAAACAGGTTTGGGAAAGCTATTTATATACCTATCCTGAGAGGTGGGAGTCTACATTGACTGATTACACTAAAACCCTATCTTATAAGATACGCCATAGTGGAACCAGGCAAGGTAGCAATCCTACCTCTACTGATTACACAATGGCTTTATCGTATAGCTTACATCATAGGGGAACTAGACAAGGTAGACCTTTCAGGGTTAACAAAGAGTACCTTGGACCTGCTCCAGCCAAACGTCAACGCATTGAGCGTGGTAGTATTTGACCTTGAGCAGAATCTCCTCCATAAAACTGTCGAACTCGGGTGGATCAGTTCCGTCTTAAGAACGGGTCTGTTAGACTTACTTTGGTAGAAGTCCTGCAATCAACCATGGCAAGGGTAGTTAAGTGTACACTGTGTTGTGTCCGAATTCTCTGGCTAAAACAACAACACCGTACTTAATTCATCATTACTAACTTTCTCCACACTTCCCTATCCTCGCATACTCCCTTCGCTTCGACAACTTCCATACGCCGACACATACATGCTCTTTTATTCATAAACATCTTAAAGTTTCGTTTTTTCATGCTTCGTCTACAACATTTAGCCACGTCTTACATGGCCTACCTCTTCCTTTTGATCCACACACTCTACCAATTGCTTTGTCACTCGATCCACACTCATCCTCTCAACATGCCCAAATCAACGTAAGACGTGTATTTAATAATGACCTATCGGATTCACTTTCAAAACACACTCCTTCAGTACCCATTCATTACTGACTCTGTCCATACGAGTTTTTCACATAAGTTTCTTAGATATCACTCCAACCACATTCGCATTGCTCTTTTGTTTTGACTGACAAACCCACGCTTCACATCTATAAAACAATGTTGGTGTTAGCACACTTTTATATACCACCATATTTGCCTTTTTCTATACTATCTCATTCTTTGCAATAGTCCACATATATCCAAATACTCTCCGAGATGCATTCACCCACCTGTCGATTTCACCATCCATCCTTCCATTTTTACAGAACATTCTGCCCAGATACACAAGATCATTCACTTGTTTTAAAAGTTTTTCCATTTATACTAAGCTGACAATCATTTCCTGACCTGTCATTATAAAAAAACTATCATCTTAGTTTAGGAAACATTCATACGACCATTCATGCTGCCACCACATTCAAACGATTTAGTGCATTCTGCAAGCTACTTTCACTCTCAGCCATTAATATGCCATAATCTGCACTTAACAGCACTCACATATTCACATTGTCCATTTGTATACCAACCTTGTCCTCGGAAGCATCCCTCGTGCATTTGTCCATGAATACATTAAACAACCTTGGAGACATAGCACAACCTTGTCTAATACTCTGTTTAATGTCAAACCATTCGCTCAAAGCTCCATCCACCATAATACACGCTTTACTTCCATCATACACTGCCATGATTACATTTACTAACCATGCATCCACACCATACTCTCTCAGAACCCATAATATACTTCTTTTCACCCGATTGTACACTTTCTGCAAATTAATGAATGCACAATAAACTTTTCTCTTTACTGCCTTACATTTCTCAATCACTTGTTGCAATGTAAATAGCTGGTCCATTCAACATCAACTTGGCATGAAACAACATTGCGCACCCCAAACCTTGTCCGCAAATTTTTCACACACCCTTTCAATAAAAACTCTCCCAAAAACTTTGCCTGGAATACTCAACAAACTAATTGCCCTATAATTCTTACATTCACTCTTACTGCCTTTACCTTGTACAGAGGAACAATTATGGCATTCTTACAGTCATTAGTAACATTCGAAATCCCAGCATACACATTGAACAACTCACACAATCTGGCAAGTTGTGCCATGCCTCCACACTTAGGAATTTCATTTGTTATCCCTTCTACGCCCACAGCTTTGCTATTCTTTAACACTTACATAGCTTTTAGCACCTCAATCTAGTTGATTATTTCACTCATCATAGCATATTCCCTATTTTCTAAAAATTTCTCTACGTTTTCACTATAAAATTGATCAAAGTGATCACTCCATTGCTCTCTTACACTGTTCTCATCCAATACCATTTTACCACGTTCATTCTGAATGCCATAGGTCTTTCTTTGCACTCCTTGTTTCTTTCTCTTTACCAACTTCCAGAAAAGATTCTTGTTTCCTTCAAAATCACTCTGCATTCTTTCTCCTTATCTTAATCTAATTTGCTCTTTACTCTTCTTTACATTCTTTTTTTTCCCTATGTATGTGTCCCACAATCTCTTACGTTCTATTTCACTCTTTTCAGCATTAATTTGTTTGTATGCTTCTTTCTTTCCCTGATTCTTTCACCTGTTCATTCCACCATGCATTTTTTTTTTAAGTTTCTCACCACCGCAGAGCCCCCCTCCCCCCACATACTTCTTTCACGCACTCAAATACAGCCTCTTTTATTCTATTTAAAACAATTTCTATATCTTTAGCATTTATTTTGACATTCCATTTATTCTCTTGTAAATATATCCAAATTGTCACCAAGGATGCTTTTGCACCCCTCCCACTTCCTTGGATCCAAGGATGGAAGCCATTCGCCATCGCCTCGTCCTTACGCAGCCTTGTCGCCGTGTTAAGCTAACGACTGACGACTGTAGAGTGTACTTTTTCCTCCATCTTATATTAAATTATATTTGTATCCGACTCACACAAGCCGCTTCCTGGATCTCCCCTAGCGCGTCCCATAGGATGACAAACACTCTGGCCAGGAAGCTTTTGACGTCACGGGCTGGCTCCAAATTTCCAAGCAATGCCTCGTGATAGTCCGGAAAGCGACGGGTGCCTCGGGCCAGCTTAGGCTGGAGAGCTTCTCTTTGCCTCGTCTCATTGGATAGCTGGAGAAAGGCCAGCTGACCGCTTGACTGGCCATTGTTTACGTCTGTTAGATTCGGGACCATAAGACACGTTTACAACTGTGTGGGTGGTTTCTTATCACTTTCATAGAAGTGGAAATGTTCACAGATTCCTCTGCCTAACTTTATCTCCAACTGTACTGTTGTATCATGACGCAGTTTCAAACCTTACCTTGATATATTTCAACAGCCCGCAGAAGGAATTGTTGCCTACTCTCCAGCTCAGAAAACACACGTGGCCACGTATCAGCCACGTGTTTTCCGAGCGTATCCGTCACCGCTGCCGCTAGCTGAGCCTTCAGCAGCTTTCCCTGCCGCTTCAAGGTCAGTGTATCTCTCTTAATGGCTGCCTGGACCCTGGTGATAACTCTCACCACCAGATCGCTGAACTGAAGCTCTTCCATCACAACTGACAAACTGTGCATGGTTAGTCGAAACGTCAGTTTAGATCATCAACTTGGGAGTATAGCTATATATAGTATACTTATCAAAGATTTGAAGAGTTAGCCCAACAGCTAGTCAAGTTTATAGGGTGAAATCAAGTTTAAACACTTTATTTAAAATTTGGAATATACCGTCAGGTTCCCCCCGCACCCCCATATAGATCGAGCGTGGGAGCTCCGTTAAGACTTGACTGTAAAGTTTGGTTGACACAATCCTCCGTATCCGCAAGGTCTATAATCCGTAACCCTACGGCAATATATTGCTGTAAACATTGAGTCTTGGTCCTTAAGTCAATAATACTCTTCACGAGCCCTTTAAAAGTTGGTTTAGCTTTGGTTTTCTATGAAGCATCGCTACGGATGGTTAAGGAAAACCCATAACAGAAAAACAGATAAATGAACATTGAGATGCGCAATGAATTTAAAATCAATAACATCTCTGGCAATTTCTGAAAGTGCCAACCATTCATTCACCCACTTGTATAAGTCTCTCTCTCCGACCCACATAAGAACACCATTCTATGTATTTTCCAAAACATCTCAAATCAAAGGCTAATCTACAAATTTATGTTAAGACGGGGTAAGGTAACCAAATACGGCCATGGGTAATGAGTGTGATATTTGTTGGAGGTAAGGGGGGTAATATGTTATTGTTCTCTATTACTTAACTCCAGTTAAGTCTCATATGAATGCTGATGAATATCTTTTTTAATTTTTTATTCATAGTCTTTCTCTTTGGAGGGGGAGACCACTTTGATTCAGATAGGGATGATTCCCTCCATCACTCCCCTACGTTCAACTGGTCAGATAGCTAGTTTCTTTCTCACCTTTCCTTAATATGGTTGACCTGATTTGGGATTAGTTAGAAAGCCTTATCACCCATATTTTGTTGATATACCTTGTTCAACTGCTTCAAGGACTAACTTTTATCTCACCCTTCTTTGGTCTTGTCGACCTTGACTCTGACTTTTTTGACCGAGGAGTCCTGAATATCCTCGATTCGTCTGAAGATAGCACTCGCCTCCTCTTCCAGGTCTTCATCCAGCTTGTCTAGCTGTTCCGTGAGCTTTTCCGCCTCGTTGGAGCTGTAGTTGCCGCCTTCAGAAAACAACCTGAGGGTGACACATTCAGAAAATAATGTAGAAATCAGAGTGGTTATGAAACGGTCACGCACGAAGATAATCCATTGTGAAAGTAGGATTGAGGAGATAATGCCAATTGTCAAACATTGTGATGACAGATCAAATCAAAGGTTGAGCATTATCGTCAACGGAAAGACACTCGTCAGAGAAAACCCGAGGATATATTTCTGCTTTCGTTCTTTTCCGGCTTTATTCATTATACAGGCCACGATTGCTTGGCTTCACACCTAAACAAACTTAAATTATACACAAGAGCCTTGTTAATCCAAACTAATTGGGACCAAAGATTGTTCGGATTAGCGAAAATTCGGATTAAATGGGAGAATACAGCGATACAGTATTTTCAAGAATTTTATGGTAAGGTTCGTACATTCAAAGTATGAACGATTATTTAAACTAATCGCTTCCTTTCTGTACCCGGACTCAAGCAGCATCAGAGTTTACTAGGTCTAATATTTTTAAGTATGGTTAGTTACATTCCTAATTTTTTTATTTTTTTTACACGCATAGATGTTATTACTCTAATGGAGTACGAATGAGAAAGGAAGAATCTTACAGGTAATTTACCCGAATTCGCGTGGAAAGAGAAAGGGAAACAATTTAGGAAAATTCACACTCAATAGACAGGACTGGGATTCGAACCCTTATTTCTCCGTCAACAGTAGGTCAATTTGACACGAGAATGATGCCTTAGAGCATTTGACCACTGAAGTAGGTATCGATACTTAATATTTTTCTATACTTGGCACCCATACTTTATAATAGCGAATGGTAGTACAGTTTCACGTAAACTTTGGTTTGCCAAATAAATTATAAACAATAATTAATATCTGGCTTATTGAAAAGTACGTAATTCATTAATGAATTAAACACCCTTTGGTTTGGGCTTGTTTTGTTTAGTGATGACTGGTGTGGGAATGTCTTGAGTGTCAGTCGGAGCGAGGTAGCAGATGAGAGTGGCCTAAACAACTCTTGGCTCCACCCCTCTATAGTTCAGTGTTCCGTCCAGAGATAGCCCTAGTAACAAGGAGCGAAATTTTAGGGTTACAGCCTCTAAGTAGATAACAAATTACTCGATAGTTAAGCTTTGAATTATTAACATTTTTATAGTAAATTGGTCCTAAAGAATTTAAAAGTGGTAACTCCGTTTATAAAAAGTCAAAAAGCTGTGTTATTATATTTTTAGGCTGTGTCAAAAATAGTCAATTTTAGTATATTTCAGAAATGATAAAAAATAAAGTAGGTAAAAAAAAAAAAGTTAGAAGCAGGTCTTACTTTTATATCCTTCCTTTACAAAATAAAACTAGTCTCTTGTTCCTGTGATGTATTTACGAGGCTGTATAGGTTACGTAAGTTGGTCATGCAAACCAGCAAATACACCCCTCTGAAATGGGCTCTTAATCAGTACCCATGTATCAGACGTTATCAGAAATTTATCTTTGACATGCACGGAGAAAGACGATTTCCGACAAAGCTAGGGTGAACACAGATTCAAAAGGAAACATTTGGCTTGTGCTCATCTTCGAGTGAAGAGGGATGTGTAAGACACATAAATGTTGCACAAAGCACAATATGACACATTCAAGAAAACTCGTGATGAGAAACTTATAATGGCTTCCTTTATCAAACCTTTATTTGACGTCAAGTTTTTTTGTTTAAAAGCCATGAAATATTTTAGTAAGTAGATTAAGATAGTTTTAATTTTTAATATGTTTGGTATGTATCCGTTTTCATCGCCGACTGGTGAGAGTGTTTGTCTACGTGTCTTGGATACCCTGGTTCCGGATGGTACCAGTCATATGGTATTTGGTAATAGTGACCTGTTAAGTTAGTTTATATGTGATGTGTTGCTATAGATTTGTGCTTGAGAATAATAACTAAACGTATTTATTAAAAAATAATACGTACAACTAAAGTAAAATAGTATGAATCCCGTTTACTTTATGGCCTTCATGAAATTGAGGTTTGACTCTCGGATCCAACTTATCTTGTTACTGCACTCTTCTCGAAATTCAGACAGTATGTCCTTCAAACCATCACCGAAGTGTTGGTACTTTTTCTCCATCTGAATTAAACAAGTAGTGTTACAGATATTAATTAAAATAATGACCTTATTATTATTATTATTATTATTATTGTTATTGTTACTATTATTATTGTTATTATTGTTATTATTATTATTATCACGTCTTACTAACCGTTCGGGTTATACGCACTTACGCTAATGTGCAATGATAGGGTGATTGTGAGATGAAATGGAGGACCTACAGTTTAACGTGGAATCCGAACCATGGTGGAGGCCTGGCATTCCACACATTCACAAGTTGTGTTTAATACACGTCTTGTCAGAGGTGTCGAAAGGGTTTGGCAATCAGATAAATCTGTTATGGGCCCGAGGATTGAACCCCAAACCCTCAGCATAAAAGTCTGACACTTTACCCCTAGACCACCAGGTCACCAACCAATGACCATATTAATCCATCAATCAGTGTAAAAAATATATTATCTCATATAGTATAATACCTGTTCCTGGAGGTTTCTTAATATACCTGATTAAGATTTTCTTTAATTTTGTGCGTCTTGATCTCGGAATCAACTTGATTTTCTGTTTCAGATAAGTAATCTTCAATCTGGGACACCCTGAGTTTTAGGGTCGCGTGTAATCCCCTTGTATTCTCTCTTAGCTCGTCAATATACCTCTCTACCGCCTGGCAACATGAGAACAATACAAGAGTGAATTAACAACATAGCCCAAACAAGAAGGACATGATAAATAATAATTATAAACAAGGTGTGTTTACATTAGTGTCTACGCTTTAGTTGCGCCATATTAATTATTAATTAGTGATTATCAAGGATGAGCAAACTATGGTTCGCGGGCCTGGTGTGTTCAATCCGGCCCGCGGGTTGCATCGTGTTTCATACGGGAAGCTCATTCACTCATCTCACATCACACCGTATAAATCTTCTGAGTTCACTCAAAAACATAGCTTGGTAAGCAACTAAGGTATTTATTATTGTTATATACCTGCCTCGATGGCGTAGTTAGCTAACGCGCTAGTATCGTGTTGAGCTATAATGTTTATTACGGGACGATCGAGGTTCGAATCTCAGTCGGGTGAACTGGGGGTGGTTTTCCCTAAATTGTTTTCCACTCTTCCTCAATGCAAATGCAGGTTAACTTTCACTAAATTCAACCTTTCCTATTCCTAACCCATTAGCGTAATTGGTATTTAATCGTATAACCCAAACGGATTGCAAAACTTGGTGCTAATTAAATAAAAACAATATTATTTTTTATTTGTCCCTCTTGTAATTAAGTTTGCATATCCCTGTCGTAAAGTATCAAACTTACATTCGAACTTTTTTATTGAATTTTTAACAAAAATATTATAAAGATTCTTATGATTTTCTTTATTAAGGAAGTGAATCAAAAAACTTTACAAGTTTACATGTCCAGAGTTAGACCAATTTAGTATCTGAAGATGACTAAGGAAAACCTTTTCCAAGATGCTTTGGCTGTTCTTGTGAGTTTAATAGGATTATATGGTAACTTTGGTCTTAAAATAACTATCTCGTCTTTTTAGCTCTGTTCACGATCGAAAAATTAAAATATACGACAACACGTTGAGTTTGCTTAAAATTTAATTATCCACCATTGAAAGTTTTCATGACACGTCTAGCCAATCATAAATACAGGTAACAAAGTCCTCTAACGGAGATTGGTTAAACCATTTAAAGTGACAAGACGTCACTTTACTGCAAATATTTAAAGACTACAAACAAAACTAATCACGCATTTGCCTAATATTTTTGTTAGAAGCAATAGTAAATGTAAAACAAATTCAAATTAATCGAAACTACGTTCTCATTGGTTGAAGCAATCGCTTTCCTTGTAGCAATACTTGAAAATATAAATTGGTGATATTTTAGAAAAAGTTTTAAACGTTATTATTATTGTTATTATTAGCACCACGTCTTAGTACCCGTTCAGGTTATACGCACTTACGCTAATGTGAAATGGTAGGGTGATTGTGAGATGAAATGTAGGACCTACAGTTTAACGTGGAATCCGAATCACGGTGGAGGCCTGGTATTCCAAACATCCACAAGTTGTGATCAATGCAAGTCTTGTCAGAGGTGAAGGAAGGGTTTGGTAATCAGCTAAATCTGTGCCACGATCGGGGATTGAACCCCGGACCCCAGCACATAAGTCCGGCACCTTACCCCTAGACCACCAGATCACCGTAAACGTTGTTAAATAATATAGCCTTGATTCGTTTAGTAATCAATCGCGAGCCAAGCTCAATGAATCTTAAATACATAAAATTAGACGAATGTCAAGGTACTATACATGGTATAACAAATGAGGCTAACCAACTTGTGCCCCTCCATTCTGTCCCGATGCAGTTTGAGTTCGGCGTGTCTCACGTCACGAATTTCTCTCCTCACCCTCTCATAGCGGGGAGCGTGTAGCGACAACTGGAGCTTCAACCTGTTCTTAACCTCCAGCATCCTCTTGTCTAGCCACTGTTCAGCATCCTTTCTGAGTTCCGGTCCGCATTTGTTCGAGTACATTCTTAGGCTTTCCCACAAACTGCACAAGTATATAGACAATAGGGATTCTAAATCAAAACAGAAGTTTTCGTTTTATAAGCTGCATAGTTTCCTTACTTGTAAAACAAATTCGAAGCTGAGCTTACAGACTTTTGAATAAAAAGATACTGATAATGCTTGGGGCCCCATTTACAATGAATTCAATATATAATTATCCCGCCTGCTTCCATGCAACTTAAAAACAAAGTCGTTTCGAATCGGGACTAAGGCCAGAGTGTTTAACTTTTATTATGTACACGCTAAGATTTATTACCTGTCCAAGCTATCTGAATATTTACATTAATGAAGCAGAGATGATTAAAGTAACGTTTTAGAGGAATTGTAACCATATTTGCGTGGAGGGAGAGTAAGAAACCCTTTTGGGAAAAAATACCCGTAGAGCACTCGAGTGGTTGGAATTTAGAGGCCCGATCTCCCCATCGCTGACAAACAACAACAGATAAGGTTAACGCTATAGCCACGTGGCTACCGATGCAGGTCGAAGGTTTTTATTTAACGTCTGAAGTTCCATTATCTTAGTTATGTATGTGGCCTTCTAACACCGAAGGATCATATATAGCTATTGTAATGTTAGTGTTATACGTAATGAGTATGTTTCTGACTGCTAAACTACTCACCCATATTTCCACTTTTTCACCGTGCGAACATGGTACTCGCACGTCTTCATCTGCCGAGGGATGACTTTGGGCACATTCATGAGGTATTCCTCTCTCTCATCGTACTCTTGCGGGATCTTTCCTTTAGGGAAGCTCTCCAGAAATCGCTGAATGTCACTTATGACGATATCTGATTCAACCTCTGCCAGCTCTAAATACTTGTTCACGGTTTTCATCTCGCTCGAATAGTTTTTCTCGTACCTACGGTCAGATAGATTTGGGTTTAAGAGCTCAGGATGATGTTTTTTGTTGTACACACTTAAATAATAATTAAACATTAAAATACTTGGATTCAATTCAACAACCTAATTTTAATAATAGTAGTAATGGTCGGGCTCTGAAGGTCGAATTCCCTGTGAGTGGAATGCCTGGGTTTTAATCTCGGCCCAGTAAATCGGGGATGCTTTTATACACGTGATTGTTCATTTTGGGTTTGTTAATAATGTTTGTGGTTTGATTATCAGCACTATAATGACAATCGCTACTATACTCACGTGCCCTTGATTGTATCTAGAATGCCCCAGACTTCTCTCAGTTCTTTATCCAGTTGATCCTCAACGCTCTCTTGCCTCAGCTGGTCCAAGGCAAGATTCAGTCTCACCTCCAGTTCCCGTCTCCCGAAGTCATTATCAATAAACCTGTGTTTAGTTAAGAAACCCAGCGAATATTTGAACTTACAATAGCGAACACTCACACAAAACACATGGTGCCTAAAGCCACCATGGTATCATTAAGTAATTCATAATTAATGAGAGCTTGACTGATGCATCCTTATAATGATGCGCCCTCGTGCGTGTGTACATATAGCTATCAGCGATGTATTTTCAGGACAATATTTTTAAAAATGACATCGAGATGTCTTAGAAGCAGAAAATGTTTTTAAAATTTTAAATCATTCTTTTCATAAATTGCTCATTAGTACTACTTTTATATTATTTCAGGCTGCTATAACATCAAATTCGTACACGTCTGTCGTTCCTACTGTAGACTTTAAAGCATACTCTGAGGCCTCCCCATTTTTATGATAAAAACTTTCAACTCCCCACTACCCTATGGGTTTTACCATGCTCTTTCAACAAACTAAACAGTGGACTTACTGTTCCAATTTTCCCAAATTACTAAGATCAAATAACATTCAAATGTTTATGTTTACTTAAGCCTCTTCCTTTCGATGATGTATCATTGCTCACTAAAGTTGGAAAGCAGCCAACATCGATCAGTCATATTCATTAGGGAAATTAAGGCATTTCACAAACATTATCGGTTTATATTTCATTACCAAACAATATACTCTATTGGGAAGTTCCATCACGGGTCTTATGATGGTCAAACAGCCACACATGCCCTACCTGTGCTCCAAGGCTGCCAACACAACCTCGTGGATAGCCCTCACCCGCGCCTTGTGACGGCCCCAAAGTGCAGAGGACTCTCGCAGGAACTTAAACGTTTCTTGCAAGTTTTGAGTCAGCATATTAATCACGTCTCGCCAAACGTCCTGCGGACAAGGTGCTATCTTCAGAGCATTTCTACCACTGACAAATATTTCTCTCCTTATTAAAGATCGAACACTGCCACCCTTACTTACCAGCTGAAACATAATCATCTCCACTGGTGGAAATTTTACAGAAATGATATTTTTAGTTCTATTCTGGTGACAGTTACTGTACTTAATTTTTTATTTTTACTTTCCTATTCCCTTAAAGTTAGATAAAGCTGATAGCAGCTTGTATGAAGTCCAGGCGTTAATTTGGGGGCATATTTATGTGGAAATGGCTGTCATATGTAAATCTTCTTGTGTATAGGTACAAGTGATCTCGATACAAGCAAGGGCTTGCATTTCAATGACCTTGGTTCCAACTTGAGTGAGCTTTAGGGCTTGCTCTGATACTAACTTTAGTGACCTATTATAATTGCACTTACCTATATTTGGGGGCCTTAAATCTGGTTGATGTAAGAAATAGCTATCCTGTCCTTGACTTAAGTGACTTGTAAGATAGTGTCTTGACATCAAATTGAATAATTCTATAAGAAAGGAGCCTTTACTTTACTCAAAGTACTTATAAGCAAGTGTCCTAACCTCAACTTGAGTAATCTAATAAGAAATGGTCTTGTCCTCTACTCAAAGTATTTGTAAACATGATTGTGTCCTGACCTCATCTTGAGTCATCTGGTCGATTAACTCTTTGTGCATATCCTGCAAAATATCTCCATTGAGAATCATATCTCCGACCTCCTTAATCTTGATTTTGTTGAACAAATTGTTCTGGAAGATGTCATACTCAAGATCTTCTAGTCGTCCGTACAAACCTACCACGATTTTGTTCACAGTTTCTTTATACTGCTTCATGAGCTTCATACCACATGCGTCTGTGGACAGGATAAAATGGATCAAAATATATGCATGAGCGAACATTGCATGAAGGAACCACTGGATCACTCGTGATCTGTTAAAACTTATTTGACAGTTTCAAACGAAATTACAGTAGATCTACTTTCCTGCCAGCTCAAGGAGGATTTGGACACGTAGTGTAAATGTTGACAGTCGTAACCGAAATAGGTGTTGGCTGTAAGTGAGGTCGTTTTGGTGTTATGCTAAGAGATCCCCACTTCTTTCGAGATAGTTAGTTCAAGTCATGGTGAGGCTCGGGGTATAAGAGCAAGTTAAGAACAATTTGTAGATTACCAAAAGTACGGTATTATTACCTATCCGGGATATCCACGTAGTTATCTTACATTAATGGGAGTAGGAATGAGAATGGTATCATTGTTGAGAAAATGTAACATTATTTGCTTAGAGAAAGAATTGGTAACCATTTAAGAAATAAACAACCACCCAGTCAGAATTAAAACCCAACCTAAACGTCACTGGCAGACCAGCTAAAAAGAGAATGATGCCACTAGCCAGGTGCTCACCGGTGTAAACCTTTGTTTCAATTTGAATACGTAATCAATATGAGATGAATTTCATTAAGTAACCATTGAAAAATATTTCTAGTGACTTTCTTGTGTAGCTTGGAAAGTACTTAATAATGCAATGTACACAAACTTAATCTAGATTGAGCCAATTATGTTGAGAGACAATGAATTTGTTTTATACGTATAAGCTTAATGTCTGTCTAGATTATTGGCAGTTTATACTAAGTTATAGGACAAACAATTAGGTTTATAATCTTTTGGGTGGTATGCTGTAGACGTCAAACCCTCAAGTCATTGTCTCATCTATCTTGTGGATGGTATGCTATAGACGTCAGACCCTCAAGTCATGTTCTCACCTATCTTGTGGATGGTATGCTATAGACGTCAGACCCTCGAGTCATGTTCTCACCTATCTTGTGGATGGTATGCTATAGACGTCAGACCCTCAAGTCATGTTCTCACCTATCTTGTGGATGGTATGCTGTAGACGTCAAACCCTCGAGTCATGTTCTCACCTATCTTGTGGATGGTATGCTATAGACGTCAGACCCTCAAGTCATGTTCTCACCTATCTTGTGGATGGTATGCTGTAGTCGTCAGACCCTCAAGTTATTGTCTCACCTATCTTGTGGATGGTATGCTGTAGACGCTCAGTCCAATCCTGGGCCTCATCCAAGGAAAAGGTAATCTGCCCCGGCCACTGAGAGATCAGATCCTCAAGCTGTTTTCCTTCCACGGCGAACCACCGTGTTATGTCCTGACCAGCCTCAGTCTTCAGGAATGTGGCCTCCAGATCCTCCAGTTTACTGGCGCTCTTTCTGAACACACCCATTCAATCACCACAACCACTCAAATGCCAACAAATATTGCATTTAATTGAATTTAAAATACATTATTTCATTTCACTAAATGAAAAATAAAGGTGTACTATTAATGGAAAATAAGTCCAACGCCTTAGCTTGACTGGTAGCGTGTCTACCTATTAGCTATTCAAAGGACCCCTTGTGCATGTGTCCTTACAAACTATTCTCCTCTTATTCACACCCTTGTTAACTGCTCCTCCTTTCTTAGCTAGCCATTTCGGTATTTTTCCTAAATAATTAATATCCATCATTCTTCTTGGGTTTCTTTTCTATTCCATCCTCATTACATAAACCTTTCCACCCACAAATATTTCAAAAGTGAACCCTCGATACGGCGATACAACGAACATAACTTACCAAAGTATATATTGTAAGTGACCAATTGACAGCGCCCTCTACCGAGCTGGATGGTGCTGCCATCATGGTGGAACAAGACTGAACTCTTCACAGACTCCAAACTATCCCTAATCCCACCCGACCCCAAAGCGACATTTTATACTATTACCCTTCCGTTAATTTATGAATAAAGATATTTTACACCGCCTTCCATTGTACAATGCTATAATCCTTGATCCGGGCATTTTTTTTTGTCTAATGCTCAACCTCTGGGAAATAACAGCAGATCCTAGTATGTTTTAATTAATGTGTGGGCTTTTCTTGATGCTGTATGCAATTCAATTTATTAATATTATGGTTTTGCGAGTGGGATATGAGTGGAATATCTTTGCAAGTTTAAAGTCAGAGAGAGGACGCGTTAATGAAGATATCGGCTAGCGAGACACGGCGCCTGGAGGTTGGCGTGGAGCTGGAAGTATGGGTTCCTGTAGCTTCATTTTGAACCGTGGCTCGAAGGTTCCTTCTTGTTTAACGTCAAGGTAAGGCCGAAAACCCATATCCAGAAATGTATCAGGAATTTTAGTGAAACGTGAATATTATTATTTAGTGCAAACAAATGAAATAGTTATATTTATGTTTGGATCTAAGACCAAGTGTCTCTCCCTATCAGGAGCTCGCAGCTGCACGAGAGTGTGGTGATATGGTGTGAGTTAGAAAATAGCTCCCCAGCCTCGTGTTTAACAACACGCAGACGTGCGAAACAGCAGACCAAGGTAGGGCTTCTCTCATTACCGTTACCGACTGAGACAGTCACTGATCGACACTGCCTCCAGCCAGTTAATTTTGGGTCAAATATGTTACGTGGTCTGAATCTTGGTGGCCCAATCTATTGTCACGAGAGGAGAGGGAGTTTTTGCTTGTGGACCACCGAGTTCTCCAAGAATTCCGCTGTTTATTTTATTTGGATACACACAGTTATTCTAAACACGTGTGAGATTAAACAATAAACTAAGGACAGTTTAAGGGTGGGTGAACATTTGGAGCTGTGTATATTTTTTTTCCTATACTGCTTGGTTGTTTGTATTTAGGCTGATCACCTTGTTTGTATTTTGTGTGTAGGTGTGTAGTGATCTAAAGTTATGTTAGCCATTCACATCGTCAACCTACATTAGAGTAAAGTGTTGAAATAATGCTAGAGGGTTTTTGTTTTTGTATTATAAAATAAATATTGGTGTGTTTACTTTAACAAACTTAAAACGTTTCCTGAGCTATTTTGTGTTCAAGTCTGAAGATACGTTTTATATATACATATATATATATATTATATATTATATATATATATATATATATATATATATATATATATATATATTATATATATTATATATATATATATATATTAGCGTCCAAACCTGATTCCAGGACAAACTAGATTGATACATCCCAGGAGAGACTCAGGATGCAGTAGTTTAGCCTAGTCTAAATTCGTTAATCCTGAAATTTTGGCCTAGCTAATAGGTTAATTAGTATAGCCTACAATTGTGTTAGACCAAACCAGGTTGGTTACGTGTCGGTAGCGGACTGAGGTTGTAGCGGACACAATAAATAACAGGTGGTCACAGCGGACGAGAGTGATCAGGTGTTTGCGTGTTGGTAGCGGACACCATAAATAACAGGTGATCACAGTGGACGAGTGTGTCAGGTGTTTGGGTGTTGGTATCGGACACAATAAATAACAGGTGATCACAGCGGACGAGAGTTATCAGGTGTTTTCGTGTTGGTATCGGACACAATAAATAACAGGTGGTCACAGCGGACGAGAGTGATCAGGTGTTTGCGTGTTGGTAGTGGACATAATTTGTGGTTGGTTGGGGAGGGGGGGGGGGAGGTGAAAGTTATAATCAAGTATGTCTGTCTTTTATATCATGGGATCAAACAGCATATACATTTTTTTGTTCTGTTTATCGAATGTATTATTATTATTATTATTATTATTATTATCATTATTATTAGCACCGCGTCTTACTACCCGTTCGGGTTATACGCACTTACGCTAATGTGTAATGGTAGGGTGATTGTGAGATGAAATGAAGGACCTACAGTTTAACGTGGAATCCGAAACACGGTGGAGGCTCTATCGAATAGTTTAATGAATAGTTAGGCATGTTTGAAAATTCATGCAGAACATTTCGTCCTTTGTCTTAGTTCTGTTTATTTCTTAATTTTTTTTATTTCTTGCTTTTTTTATGTTACAACCCAGGTGTGTTAAAAGTTAATCCAGAACAGTATGTTCTTTGTATTTTTATTTGTTGGTTTTCCATTGTCATGTGTTTTTTGCAACTCATTTAAAGTTTGTGGTGCAGCTGAGTGTTTGGAGGCATTTCTTCAAGTCCTTGCCTTTTCTGAAAGTTTTCGAAATATTATCAATCTTCTGGTCTCTTGTAATTTCTGTTTTTCTTCTCTTTGAGCCTGGCTCACCACTTTCATATTGCCGTTTTTTGAAATCAGCTTCATAGGCGTCTTCTTTCAATGTCTGCATAAGCTTGAAAATATTCGGCTGTTTGTTACCCGTGCGTGAGTTGAGCTTGTGGTTACATCCTTCCACGGAATTGTTCGTTCGATGCCTCGGACCTGCGACGTTCCACGTTTTGATAGAGATGTTGTGATTCTGGAGCCACTGGTCAGTGAAATATTCTAAGAACTTTGTTAATCTGTCGTTATGAGGAGCATCAGTCATGATAATCATCCAGATAATAATCAGATATAATGTTGCACACATCTTAAGCGTTTTGCGAACAGATTCATTGTTTTTGAAGTCCAATGTCAAGCCATACGCTTGAATTTTTCGCCATAGGCACTGACTAAAGTGAAAATTACAGCCAGATATTTGAACGTTTGGTAACTCCTCATTCACAGATTGTATAGGTGCAATCTCAAAGTCCATCTTAATAAATTTTGTATTCCACTGTGGATAATAGTTTTTGACTGATCGAATGAGTCTGATTTAAGTGCTCCTTTCCTTATCCGGAAGCAATACATATACTACTAGTTTCTTCTGATGTGCTGCCGAAATCAAATTGAGAGATGTAAAGCTGTTTAAATTGCTGTGGACAGCTGTTAAATGTCCCATCAAAGCAAAAGGTTCTATTATAGAAGATTGTTTGCTTTTTCACCTGCAAAATAGATCAGTCTCTTCCCATACACTGTTTTATCATATTTAAATAAACTTAAAGTGTCTGGTAGTGCCAGTATATATTCTAGAAAGTGGACTTCTTCACTTTGTGTGGGATTTTCTTCACCTCAATCTCTGCCACATCTGGTACACAAGTGTGTGGTACCGATTTCAAAATAGTTATTTTATTACTAGTGATATCAGCAGTGGTTTTCACTGATCCACGGCACTTCTTCTACTTGACACACAACCAAATGTTAGGCCTATGTTGACTATACTGGTAAACCTCAGCGATTAGACTAGGTTTCCCCTTCTTAGTCGTAACCACTGTAACTTTACCAGCACTCATATTGATCGCTATGTCACTGTCTAACTTTTCTGGTCAGATGAAGAAAGGTCAATAACAACCCATAGCTCAGCTTCGTCTGCTCTGGATACCTTGAGGTTTACAACAAGCACACCCCCTTTCCCCCTTTCCACGGTTCAGGGTCTCTTTGTCCACTCTGAACACCCCTTGTTTGGGCACTCACGATGCTTGTCCGCTACGAACACGAAATAGGGCTGTCCCTTCCCAACACGTCTGCAATCGACACGTAACGACCAGGTTTAGGTTAGGTTAGGTTAGCTGATAACATTTGCGCGTGAACTATGAATGATGAAACCTATCCAAGGTCGATTCATCGTATGGGTTAAGGAGAAGTACAAGAGGCTGGATGTATCAATTTGGTCTAGTCCTATCTTGTTTGTCCTGAAATCAGGTTTGGCCGGTAACACATATATATCTTACCACCCCTCTCCCTTCCCCCTTGTCATATGGTCGATCTAGTCTTACCCATTGGTCTTACTCCTTCTCTTTACCCAGTTATTTTAAACTAGACTTAGAAGTCGAGGTGTACCCGCACCCACAGCGTTTCAGGGTGATATAATTATCCCCCCCTTGTTCTCCCGCTCTCTCTAGCGTCACGCCACTCAGTTCCAGTATCGGCCGAGTGCTGTAGTAGTAGCGCTAGTGGTGGTGGTTGGTTGGAGAGGTAGTCAAGGACGATATTTACTTACAATATGGTCGTTAAAACTTACTCTGAGTCAAGATTGTCCAGGTCCTTCTTTCTTATCAGCCCTTTCCTTTTTCTGTAATCCAGATAGTTCAGCATCTCGAGCATTTTCTTGTCGCCGATAGAGGTAAGATGGGAAGTGACGTCATCGTAACATCTCATGTTGTTTAGGATCAGCTGGTTGATTTTCTAGCAGGGTTGAGAAACAAAGGTAATTTCACGAGCAAGGTATGCTGTGCATTTTTTTCTGACACGATAAAATGTCTGTGAATGTAACTTCAACCAATATGACTCCATCATGAAGGTCATATTAAAGTTTACAAACAAGAATGAAATACAATCATATTAATATATGTCAAAGTTTATCAAATTACTACTCTTATCCTAGAATGTTAAATCCAATATCTTTTCTGCACTAAGATTATAAAGAGGAAAGATTTGATTTTTTGTTTGTAATGGATAAACTCAAAAACTACTGAACCGATTTTAAAAATTCTTTCACCAATATAAAGCTACATTATCAGCGAGAAAGCATAGGCTATATTATATTTTGAGAATCTAATTTATTCCTCTTGATAGTATTTATATAGCCGTTGGAAAAAAAAAGTTGTTGAAGGGAAAGTGGGGTTGGTGAAGGGGGCGGTAGGGGTGAGGAAAGAGAAATAGATGTAGTGACGAGGAACGCAACAAAAAAATAAAGATTAAAATAAAATTAGGGGAAATGAGGGGAGTAAATGAAAGTGGAGAAAGCTGAAAAATTAATTTGATTTTAACAATTTGTTTGATTGGTGTATACACAATTCCTTTCGCGCCTAGAGCAAACATAATTATAGAGGAATTAGATGAAAATAGGAGGGAGGATAAAAAGAGGGAGGGGGCTATACAGTGATGGTAGAACTGTATTTTAAAAAAATGTAAAAAAGTTTTGTTTTCATATTGACATGATGGATGATTTGAAGCTTTGTTTTACAGGATTCTTTACAAAAAATTTTTACGGGGAAGGAGGCTAGTATTATATATTTTCACAAACTTTTATCCTTGACCAAATAACTAATTACTTTAGCTAAGTATATATTTCTGATTGACTGAACGCAAGACAAACTTCACCACATAAGCACACAATCGCTCTTTTGATGGGATTTAGATGAGTGACGACAGCTAGCCTAATGTTCTTTATTGAAAACATTTGTTGAAAGTCACTGATGTCAACTTATTCGAAAATAATTATTATAGGCTTGGAAATACTATAATATCAATCAAAATTGGTAATAAACGCTTCTATTAATACTTTCCTAAGGATTACTGTATACTTAATTGGCTTTTTCTTAACTTATTGAAAGAACAAAATATAGGTTCTATTAATAGAACGCTTACATTTCTGTTTCGTGGTTGTGGTATTAACATATAATATTATAGCGCGATACATGAGATAATAAATTAAAGTATTATATTCACACTTGTCTAGTGTTATAACTGGCCAGTGGACACCAAAATGAATATGTATATTTATTTTTTACTTAGAAGAGTAAGAGCCATACTACATATTAGTTTCAAAACTTTTTTTTTTCCAAGCAACTCATGAACATAACCGAAGATGGTTTGTATGACGTTATCAACCGCTCTTGTTTCGGCTAGTTCGCCATCTTAGTTTATGAATAGAAGGCAGCCTTTTAGAAGCTCTAGTTTCTAACGCATTTTTAAGTGAACCACAGACGCCGCTTACACAATAGTCTAAACGGTTATTTTTATAAGTTAGTGTTTAAATAAATGTAAGATCTGTTTACAACCGATGCTCTAACTTATCTTCAATGGCCCTGCCTGCCCTCCTGTCAAATCAGCGAACAGCTAGGTCCTCTAAGAAGAGCTGTATTACTATTATTTATTATTTATTTCCTATACTAAGGGAGGCTGAATGAGTATTCTGCCACCTGAAGGAGGTGGCGTGCTCAGATTGGCACAACTCAGCTTACCAACATTCTTGCCTAACCACAGACTGGAAACAATTCATGATTATGATGATGAGTTAAACCAGTAGCGTACCCACGGTGGGGAAGAGGGGGCTTGAGGAGCCTCAAGCACCCCCTTGCCGTAATTTGGGGATACCCTGAGATCTACGCAGTTCCAAAGATAAAATAAAATAGGGGGGAGTATGATCAGTTAAACAATGTGAGCAAAGAAAATATCAGGTGATCAGAAATAGTCTCTATCTCAATCACAAGATGTATTTATTTCATAGGAGGGGAGTATCTTTCATGGAATGGATACCCAGCCCTAAATAATCGACATTTACAAACTTGGTTAAAATATTGAGCACGTATATAAATATGAAGAGTACAGACGGTATGGGGAAAGTACAAATTGATTAAAATTGAGTTAGTGCTGCCCTCTGTTAGACAATGATGAAATCTTTTTGACGCACTTCGAACTATGGTGAAAAGAGATATCTATGTCATTACGGGATGTGACACTTGTACCCTTCAATTTGTAAAATATATTGGCCATCACTCGCCTTGAATTGAACATAGGTCCTCAAGATTTAAGCCTGTGATTGTCCATCCGGACGACTTAACCCCCAACACGGAAATAAGTTCTGGAAGAACGTACTAGTATTTCGTGTTCGAAGAAGTTCTGAAGATCGTAGGGCAGCAGATGGTGAACATCTCTCAGCTCGCCGTAATGTTTCTTTAGTATCTCCTTGATTTTGTACGACCTGCTGTTTTCCAACCGCACGACTCGTTCTTGATACTCTTTTATATACTCTTTCTTCTTATTCGATAGGATTTGAATCTGCTCCCAACAATGTGAAAACGCTTCTTCCTCAAGATTTGGTACCTGAAGGAGAAATACGTTCTTAAGGTAAAAACCAAAAAGGGGTGTTTAGTTGAAATGGTGAAGGTGCCACAGCATGTACCACACCCTTTCAAACAATTCTTAACTAAGATTCTGCAAGCTCGAGGTTTTTCATTCGACTCAATCTCGAAATAACTTCTCAGAAACTCTGGAGTACATAGGTCACAGACAAATAATATACCCAGACACTCAACCTCCAAGTTAAAATGGTTGCGCTCCTTTTGACAGCTTGAGTCCTTCACCACTAGGATCACTGCGATTAGTCCTATCATCCTCCAGCAGTGACACTAGCGAAGCCTAGTGTTGAAGGACTGAAGCTGACAAAAGAAGAGCAACTAAACCCCGTAAGGTTGAGAGTCTGTCTCTTACTTGTCTGTGGCTCAAAGAGAATCAAGCTGAGTTTTAG
The DNA here is from genome assembly GCA_039000515.1 of Timema cristinae. Lineage (NCBI taxonomy): Eukaryota > Metazoa > Arthropoda > Insecta > Phasmatodea > Timematidae > Timema > Timema cristinae. Next base: position 12,132,351 of record JBCFYV010011172.1, on the reverse strand, counting down.
TCCAATAAATATTTAGAATATATGAAACTTCAGATATTTAAAAGTATCAAAAATAAATCTTTTAAACGAAAAAATTTGTTTTAAAAATTAAATTTACTTCTTTGTTTTTTAGTTGTAAAAAATAACAATTTGTGCTATGATAAATATTGAGATAACCTTTATAAGTCAAATTTGTAATTATTGTTAGTGATTGAAACATTAATTATTATTTCTTTAGTGCAATTTTTAAACACTTTTCATGAACATAGTTCTCTATGTTAGATCGTGCTACTCATGTGGAACACAGCTGTTTACTTGGTGTAGACCTTGACACGTGTACATATTACACTCTTGCTCTAAGCTAGGTGTTATTCCTCCCGCTAACTACCAACTGCACAATTCACAAACAGCATCCAGACAAGTAGAGGTAAGAGTTAACCAGGAGTAATCCATCAACAGACACAAATATAGCTTAGAAATAAATATCCTCATACAAAAGAAACTTGAAATTGACGAGCCCATAAATCGGCCAAGCCCGAGTATCTTTTAAAAGTTTGTCTCGGCTCTAAATTTAGAATACTTGCAAGTTTATGTTCGTATTATTACTACCCATCCTAGTCTTTGATATAATAAAATATTAACGAGATCAAATAATGTGTTTTTTTTATTTCCCACTAATTTGAATAGTTATCTTTAATTTTATTTTTCACAATATTTTATTCAGTGGCGGCTTCGTGTATAGGCACTGTGGAACTGCAGCACTCCTTATTTCCACTCGATATTATCGATAACATTTAATATAATGAGTCCTTTTTTCTTTAATTCTTTCTTTATTTTTGTAGTACAATATATATTCCTTAAGTTTAATGTCAGTACTTCAGTAGCCATCCCCCGGTTTATGAAAAATATACAAAAATCTTTGTATGGAACTGTGCGCTTCACAGTGCTAGTGTCGTGATGTTTGACTGTTGTGCGCATGCACACATAATAGGGGGTGGGGAGGAAGGCGGGACTGCCAGGTAGAGAGAGCACTGTTGCTCTCGCAGTGCTGGATCTGGCGTGATGGTGGAAGGAAGTTTTTTTTATTCAGTGTGTGTTGCGCTTAAAAACCGTGTACCATATTCTTGACTGTGATAAAGTGTAGACGAGTGTAGAATTAGATTATTATTCTGCTTCCAGCTATTCTATTTGATTAATTTTTTTTCTGTTCTTTTATTTAACAGAAAGACTAAATGCGCTTGCAGTACTTTCAATGGAGGAAAATTTCTTCAATTGTCATCCAGAGATCAAGGAGAATATTATTGAACTTTTGGCGCAAATTAAAACTAGAAGAATGGATTTCATTTTTAAATGAATAGATCAAGCTTGAACTGTAACAATTTAAGTTAAAGTAGGTAAAAAAGGTTTGGTTTTTTTTGTGAAGATTTTATCAAGTTCCTGATTACGTTTTCTTTTACATACATGTTTTTTCCCCCCCCCCTTTTACACAATTTTAAAACAAAGGCTAAACATTTTCTGGAGCAGCACCCCCACTAATTTTAGCTACGAGCCGCCACTGATTTTTTTACTTGTAGGAAACATTTCTTCGAAGTCGGCTTACCTTATTTTATTATAACTATGAGAAGAAATAATGAACATTGCAATTTGTCACTCGAGCGTTTTTCCAGGTAGTGTTTTTCTGTAATGATCCTCTAACCTCTACACTCTTTAGGGCAATGTCCGTGGCCTTGCCGATGTCCTCCAACTCCTCCAGGAGCCCGTCCGACTCACGGCGGACTTCCTTCTCCAAGATCCCGTTCACACTCCTCATCTCTTCACGCATGTCACGAACAGCGTCTTCGTGCCTCTTGCGTCTTCCTCGCAACAGACGTTCGATGGCCAGGGAAGGTCTCGAGACGACCTCTAACAGGGGTCAACATCACACACCACCCTTAAAACTTGTCATAGCTTTAAATAACGTAGTGTTGCACGCTCAAATAATAAAGAGCTTGTAGTTACGTTTTGTGCAGATTTTTTTCCGTTCAATCAGCCGTGCAACCAGATGGGAACGCCAGCGCTTACTTGAAGGTCATGACTGCTTAATGTTGGACGAACAAATCAATCGCAGACGCATTGAGGATGGTTTTTTCCAAAATAGTTTTCCATTCTCCTTCCATGAGAAGGTGGGTACATTTCTTATAAATATAACCTTCCTAATCTCTTAAACCATAATGTAATTAATACATAAGCGTATAACCCGAACGGGCTGTAAGACACAATGCTAAAAAAAACGCAGACCACCTTGAGAACCTTTATAAAATATTATATAAAAGATTTGGGTCGTCTTTAAAAAAAAGTATATGTTTATGAAGGTGGGAATTAACTCAAGTTACAAATAAAATCGTATCTGGATACATCTTTCAACTTTTTTTTTTTAAGGTATTCAACGTTCACTTTCTTAACTGACTGATTATGTCAGCACACGACGTATGAACTAACTTAATCTAGAACAGACACAACACCCAGCCCTCTGATCTCTATTCCATCATTATGAAGGCGGAAATACCAATTTCACGACTGGTGGAATGAGAGGTGGACTGGATAGAACTAGCTCAAGATAGCGATAGGCTGTAATGAAGTGGACTGGATAGAACTAGCTCAAGATAGGGATAGGTTAATGAAGTGACTGGATAGAACTAGCTCAAGATAGGGATAGGCTGTAATGGGGTAACTGGATAAAACTAGCTCAAGATAGGATAGGCTGTAATGAAGTGACTGGATAGAACTAGCTCAAGATAGGGATAGGATGTAATGAAGTGGACTGGATAGAACTAGCTCAAGATAGGGATAGGCTGTAATGAAGTGGACTGGATATAACTAGCTCAAGATAGTGAGATAGGACTGTAAATGAATGTGGACTGGATAGAACTACCTCAAGATAGGGATAGATGGTGTACTTTTGTAAGTGAAGCAATGAGCTACCGAGTTCCTAACGCCATATAAAAAGTAAGACGTATGCTAGATTCAGTCCTTCCTGCAAGTACTATTACTACAGCCATCCACTAACCCAGCTCGGACTCCAGTTGTTGGACCTCCATTATGTCAAGTTGTCTGTTACTTGAGGTATCGATAGATGGCAGCACTAGATATCTTCTAGGAAACACTTTCTTGCAGCCAGGGATTAGTCGTTTCTTCGTCTGTAGGAGAGACAGATAGTTATTTGCTGAATCTTGAACTAATTCCCGCAGATGGCAGCGAGTATATGTTGTCGTAAGTGATTTGATGTGTTATTCATGATTTCTCCTTTCAAATAGAGGAAGATTAATTTACATGGTTTATTGCTTTAATGCTAATATAAGACATGTTTTTAAATCTATACTTCAGAACCCCTCAGGGAAGAGTAAAAGTTTAGCCCAGTAGGGCGCCTTATTATGTATCTTTAACTATATAATATTGTGACTGTTATATAGATGTAGATATTATTTGTAATTTTGACTATAGTAAAAACGAACAAAAAAAAACAACATAATATCAATTAATAACAAGTTGAAACTATTTATAAAAATATATACACTCCATACTACGCTAAAAGCTAGCAGTTTTAATTTGACTGATTAAATAAATTAAACCACCATCTTAAAGAAAAACCAAGCAAGTTACGATGCTATGGTATCGCTTTGAATATTAATTCCATATTTTAGTCGAATTTTTCATTAGTTTGTGTTAATCTGAAATAATATTGATTTATAATTTTAAAGGTTGGGGTGTATTTTAGATTAATTATATTATACATTAATTTTGCCATAATTATAGCAGTCTGACAGCAGACCATCAATTTCCCGTTTTATATTATAAAAGAAAAACAAGGAAATTCAATATTTTAATGTTTTAAAGAGAATTGAACCCAAAACTCTTTTATTATAGGTAGAGAAGCTAAGATGTTAGAATTAAGGTATCTTTATTGGTTAACACAATAGCTATAATTATTATAAAACTGTTTTATTGTTTTATTTGTGATGTAGAGAAAATAACTATAAAATAAAATGTCATGTTTTTCTTCGAAGTGAATGTATCAAATATGAACAAGCTTATATGTATAATATTATAAAATTTCTATAGTATTTTGGTTTACCTTCATTACTACCAGGCTATCCTTTGATTTTAGAGCTAGATCACTCATATTTTAAATTTGTATCTAACTTTTTAACAAACTATTCTTTGTTTAACAGTTTAACTTCAAATATTGATAAAAACAAAATGAAGAATTGTGCTATTATTTATGTAAAGTTATGCAAAGCAAGCATTTATATTTGTGAATGTAATGCATATTCACGAAATATTTCTAGATAATAATATGATTAAAATTCTATTCCAAAATACTTATGTAGCTCTAAAATACATATAAATAAAATTAGGTTATATTGATCAGGATAGAAACTTAAAATGTTTTCTCGGAAAATCTCTTTATCTATCGGTAAATTAGGTCCAATGTATGCAAATATTCTAGTGGCATTGCTTGTTTGAAGATAATTAAACTTTTATTTGTTGAGGAAAAAGGAAAATAAATATTTTGAAAACTTTGTCTATGTACGGTCCAATTAATCCGTGGTGATTGAGTCGTAATTGAGATAGCGTTTCTGATTATCTCTATGCATAGTTCACCTTCAACTATTTGAGTATATTTACAAGGGATTGTGTTTGAAATCACATTTGTCGCTAAAGCCAACTTTCACTCTAACGGACGCAATAATGACTTAAAGAAATCAACATTCTCTGCAACTGGAATGAAGTGTAATGACTACTATCCACACTGTATAGTTAAACTAAGTCAGTATGTTTTACGACAACATGCTGGTAGATATAGTGGTTTACATTTTATTGCTTTGACTTGGAAACCTGGGGCTAAATACAAACTGGATGCACCATGTGGTACCTTTATTGAATGATTTATTATCCTCTCATGGTACAATATAGTGCATTATAACAATTTTAATTCCTTTAATATATGTATATTTATTTGTTTTGTTTGTATGATATTTTATTATATTGTTCATTTTATTATTATTATATTTATTATTTTATTTATTAAACATAAATATCTACAAGAAACAATAGAATATATTATATAGAAAACACCAGCCCCGAAGGGCTCTCGAGATCCAACATTACATAAAACAAAATAAATAAAATCATTAAAAGGTAGAATATGGTGCCCTGGCGGGCTAATAAGTTACCATCCTGAGGATAAGGGTGGAATTTTTTCTTAAGTCCCATCGCACATAAAGGGTCAACAAGGACCTTAAAATTGTTCATTTATTACATTATTTTGTATTGTGTTGAGCTCTGGTAGACAGATATAGCAGTCGGCTACCCTGCATTTAGTAACCATGTACTCCCTATTATATATATGACATTCTCATTTCTTTGGAATAATTACATTGACGACGATTTTTACAATGAAAGACAATCCCTTAATTTAAAAATTAATTTCATATCATCTACACATTGATCTTTATAATATAACTGGATGGACATCTGTGGCTGAAATTTTCGAGCTGTCGTCTGCATAACATTGTGTAAGAGAAAGAAAATTTTTCTGGTATCTCTTTCTCTCTTACACCCATACAAGGGAAAGTAGTATTTTGACATCGTTCATTAATTTGATTGAATACAAACACATTTCATTTAACTAATCACACATTGATACATCAATGTGTGATTATTTAAATTAAATAAATGTGTTAGTAAACGCTTTGAAGAGCATAACAAAGTTCGAGACTGGTGAGTTTTTTCTTTAAATAAGTTGATGTAGGCTAAAATATACGATGATTTTTGAAGGAAGCTCGTTTGGAAGGCTTTATCTCTACCATAATCTTACCCTATAGTAGTGTTTAGGTGGGATAAAATACCTTCCAAAAGGGAATTTCTAACTCCGTACTAAACGGCTGTTTATCTTACCAAAATACTAATATATAATAGAATTATATTTCTGGTACAAAATAAAGCCTTACAGATTGGGATTCTTACTAAAATTAGGGTTTTGTAGATACCGTACTTTCTACAAGCCTATAACCTAAGTGATCATTTGAAAGTATGGCAGGCAACTACACAAAGTTTGTCATTCAAACAAATGTAATCAAGTTTCAAGATGCCTTATTAATTATATTTATCGAGTTTTCAATATAACATGGTTTCTGAAACCAATATACACACTAATAGCCAACTTTCTTTCTTTCTTTCTTTCATTAGTAATTTATTTCAATTTAACTCTTTAAATAGATTAAAACATAACTGTGCAAACATAAATAAATAAATTAAGACACTCCGACCCCTTGGGGTTCTTGAATAATGCAATCTGTTTGTTAAAAATAAAAAGTTTTTCAATTTTGTCCATCCCAAAATAGGGCTCACTAAATGTTTTTGTTCGTAGGGGGAGACAATCCCCTCCCGGCATCGCCCGCTATCTGGCCTCCCCTCCCAGTCTCACATGACTAGAAGGGGGGTCACGACTCCCCAGATTCTACTCCGAGGTCACCTGCCGACGTCGACGAAGGGGTTCACTACGCCGTCCCTGATTCGGCGGTAGGGATGGCCAGGAGCGTCGTAATCGCCGATGCCCCTGACGATCATGTTGGAGCTGGCCTGCGCTCGGGGGAAAAATCTTTCCGCCAGCCCACGGATACGGCTGTCCAGGGATGGGAGGCCTGACATGGTCAGGAGAACGCGGTTTGGAACGCGGCGCGGAGCACCGAGGATCAAACGAAGGAACCGGTGGTATACATAACGGAAATGATTGTATCTGTATCTACGGAGATAGGAAAATACGGGAGCGGAATAGAGAAGGATGGACATCACACAGAGCAGGAAAAGCCTGATCTTGTGACCGTATTCCAACGGGCTGACCGGGCGCAAGAGTGGAGCCAGCTTCAACATGACGCCCCTGGTCCTACCCACCACCGAACGCAGGTGCGGGTCCCAGCTGCATTTCGCATCCAGGGTCACCCCCAGCCACCGGACTGACGGCGACCACTGGACCGTGGTACCCTCCACACGAAGTGGCTGCAGGGAGCCCGTTCCCCGACGTGTGAACATAATAGCTTGCGTCTTTTAGGATTGGATGGCAAGGGACCGAGTACGAAGGTAGGCCAACAGTCCCCGCAACGCGAAGGTAAGTTTGGCCCAGACCACCTTAGCGTCCGGGGACTGCGCCAGGATAGCGGTGTCGTCAGCGAACTGGAACAGGGCTGTGAACAGGGAATACAAGATCGGTGAAAGGTAGGAGCCCTGGGGGACCCCTGCCCGAACCGGTCGGGGGGAGGAAAGGGCTCCCTCGACTCCCACTCTGAAGGAGCGGTCGGCGAGGAAGGAATCGAGGAGACGGAGGATCGGAGGCGGGATACCCGCCCTGGCGAGAGCGGTGAGAAGCCCGTCCGGGCCCCGGTGTTGAACGCGCCGGTCACCAGGGCCTCTAATTTTGAAACGTGCGAGTAGCGATTCGCTAGCGTATTTCTCTCATCTCGCACACAATCTCGCAAACCCCTAATTTTGAAACTTCTGCGCTGCGAAAACTGACGTCACACGATCGAATAGCGAGCGGATTCAACTCGCCAGCCTCACACCGTGCGAGACAGGCCTTGTCTATCGAATAGGCAATAACATAACAAAATGGATGCCATCCCCCTCCTCGGTTGCAGCTTTCTGAGAGTGATTTTGTTGAAATAAACCTATCACTGTACAAAATATGTTTACAGAAGAAAAGAATATGATTGCTTTGTACATTTTATGCAATCCTTCAAAACAAATATTTGTTTGGGTGAAAATAAAACTATAATTTCTAATTTTTTAAGTTTTCTCAATCGTCAATTTGGGTGAGTCGGTAACGTGACCATCTCATGATCTAAGGTTCGCGTGTTCAAATCCATAAAAAAATTTTTTTTTTAATTTATCAGACTTTAAACTTTAATTTTAAATGAACGTATTAGTAAGCATTTAATATGTTTTAAATATATTTTATAGAAATACACAAGGTATTTGAGCCTACGTAGACTAACATAATAGTCATTAAAAATAATTTAAAAAGGTAATAAATTAAAAACGCTAGGCCTATATTAATTTTGAAATTCTGTATGTAGGTGATTATTTAAAAATTAAATTAATGGGTTTTATGACATAAAATTGTACACATTTTAAAATAAGGCTTGTACACATTTTAAAATAAGGCTAAGTAAACTAATTATTATTCACAAAGTAAAATTTTTTTAGGGTATATTTATGTTTTAAAAATAGTTGCGAAAATAAAAAAATATATTACTGAATTTTAATTACGAAAACGTGATTTAAATTCAGACAAAAATTAAAATAATTTTCCTAGGGTGGGTTTGAACTCGTGAAAGTTCGAATTTGGGTCAAGCACGCTACCAAGTATGCTAAATTGGATTGTTCCGTAGAAATAGTTTTTATTTTAGTCATATAGCTTTGAGAAAATTTTGAGACAAGTTTAGATGTATACAATAATTGGAAGATGGTTTCCCAATGACACTTAACAAACCGTTGTATATGATGTAATCAATACAATAATAATGTTTACTTTCAGTTACGTATCTTGTATAATGACGTGTTGTGGCATACCATCGCCCCACCCTTTGGCAC